>JAFEMH010001521.1:0-460719 GCA_022495995.1 Adenophora triphylla var. japonica | reverse complement strand
GTTCCAAGGGGAGTCACCCCGGATGATGTTTGTACTTTGGGAGTCACCCTTTGGGAGTCTGGGAGTCACGCGAAGATTTGACTTTTCTTTGGGAGTCACCCGCGATTTGACTTTTTCTTTGGGAGTCATTAAGATTTTGACTGTTTCTTGATGGGGGTCACCCCAAGATTGACTTTTCTTCCTGCCTGTCACCCCGATTTGACTGTTCCATGGGGGGTCACCTTGAGGGTTTGACTGTTTTATGGGGGGTCACCCTGAAGATTGACTTTTTTTCTTTGGGGAGTCATCTGTGATTCTGACTTTGGTCTATGGGGGGGTCACCCGCGAAGATTGACTGTCCCATGGGGGGTTTCTCTGAAGATTTGACCTTTTTCTTTGGGAGTCACCCGTGATTTTGACTGTTTTCGATGGGGGGTCATTTTAGCAGTTTGACTTTCTCTCTTTGGGAGTCACCCGCGAATTTGACTGTTTTGATGGGGAGTCACCCCGAAGGTTTGACTTTTTTCTTTGGGAGTCATCCGCGATTTTGACTGTTTCGATGGGGGGTCACCCCGAGGGTTGTTTACTGTGTGGGAAATCTGTACGGTCTTTCCGGACCGGGTAGTTTATAGCCATTCCGGGCTATTGGATTTGTTGTGTGGGAGTATAGAATTTTGACGTGTCTGTACGGTTCTTCGGGTTGGGGAAGTTTATAGCCATTCCGGGCTATTGACTTTGGTAATTGAGAGAGGTGGGCATTTGAACCCAAATGAAATGGTGAATTTTGATGATAGGCAGTCAAGCATGGACTAGAACTGACCTTGGGTAAAAAGGGAAAATTACCCCTTCTGACTATGGATGTCGTCCGATATGGGAGTTTCCGAAGCCGTTTTAATTAGAAACAGATTAGGGTTGATAGTAACCCTCAAATTGGGATCTGCCGAGTTCAGAGAGAGACGGTCCTCCCCCCCGATTTTGATTTCAATCCAAAATTGACGATGCCTCCACGAGCGGAATCGAGGAAGAACGTTAAATTGATCATTATCTGTAGGAGAAAGCTTGCCACTTCGGAATAAACCTAAGAAGTTTCTGGTAGGGGAATGGGCTCTATTGAGCCTTGATTTACATTCTTCCATCATGGCATTGGATCTGGACAGAATTTTAAATCATTATCCCTTTCTAACTCCATTTCTAGGGCTTGAGATAAAATCTTCGGGAAATCGCATCTAAAATAGAATGTTGCATGCTTGGCATGAACGCATTATTTTGAAAGGATTTTTCTTTTCCCGTCTTTCTTCCTTTGAAATAATTTGGGTGATTTTTTGAAAATGCACATGAAAATGAATGCATACATTTGCTACCAGTATGTTTTGACACCTGGCCGCGCTGTCATGCATGTTCCGCTGATGGCAAGGCATCCTCCCCCAGGCGATCGCGACTACTGGGGGCCTTCTTCCCGGCTCTTCGATTTGGGTAGTTCCAAGGGCCCGGTTTTTGCTGCCGGCCCTGGTCCATTTCTTTACTGCCGTCGCAGACTTCGGTGACACGCCCATGACCGCGTGAGCTCGGTGCGGGCCTTCAGGAAGATTTGGTGGCACTCTACCCACACTTTTCATCTCATCTTGGGCGAGTCGACCATCACTCCCTATAACTTCACGGCACCCACCGACGCAGCTTCACCCTGGCAGGCCACCTCTCCTAGGACCCCTGGTGTGCTGAGCACGCACTGCCATACCGGGCATTGATCGGCATGACCCTCCGTCCGAAGGTAGCAACAGAGGTTCCACGCGGACTTGCATTCGGATTTGACGCATCGTTGCCGCCCTCTGCTTGGGTGCTGCCATCACGCCCTCAGCAGCCCGACAGCCTTCGTCTGGTTGGATTTTGTCGATATTCTGCTTTGCAATGCCTCTATTGACGGCATTGACCTTTTCTGTGAAGCCTCTTTGAGATTGGAGCCAGTGTGATTCACTTTTTCGTGGGCCAGGGCTGGTTTGGCTTGCTAGAGAGGCCTAGATGATGTGAGCAGAGGCAGTGTGACCTCTTTGGATTTCACCAGGGCTTGTGTTGGAGGGCAATGCTTTTTGCTTTTTTGCACATTGACTTGATTGACCACTTCTTTTACTGCCTAGCCCACTTTTCTGCCATCATTCTTTTACGCCTGCATACTGAAAACTTCTGGTTTGCGATTTCAAAGGTGCCGCAGCTACGAGGTGTTTGGCCGCTATGCGCACTGACTGGGGGTTGACCGACAGGATCGCGTAGCTCGTGTTCCCCGCTGACCGCCGTTGGACGTTTGGAGCCAGGAGAGCCGCTGAGCTGGATGGGGGTTAAGCCCCTGCAGCACGGCCCGCTATCATGATACGGACGACCGCCCTCGAGGGGCACCCGCCGGGATCGCACCGTTTCCCTTGGCACGCAGGATTGGGCGAGGATGCAGTTGGTGACGCTGCTCGGTGACCGTGATGAGGACGGCTGCGATTGGCCCTGGAGGCAGATGCCCTGCATTCGGGGAGAGAGTCTCGAGAGAGCACGGCTACCGCCGCGGCCGCCCGCGTCCCTCACCATCCTCTCCCTGCGGGGACATGGGGCACATTTGGGCCCTACCTGACTTGGAGCGGCTTGCCTGCTTGGGAATGCTGCAGAGTCTCTTGACGGTGGGGATCATGTCCAGCTTGTCTTCACCCTTGATCGGTGACCTCATGTTACTGGCTGCCGGAGGCAGCCTGGATGCGCACACACCGCGCCCCGATTCTCCAGTACAAGGCTGGGGGTGTCATTCGCCGCTCCTCCATTTGACATGTCTCGAGACTCATCCTCATCTGCGGCTGTCCCCAAGGGATTACTTTTGCGAGCAATCTCCTCTCTTGCTTTTCGTCCAGGCTTTCTACCTTTCCACCGCCCTGCAGCGCATCGCTTCCCGGGCGTCCTTTTTTGCTTTTCATTGAACAGGCTCCCACCCAAGACCTTCAAGGTGGTGGCCAAGGCGCTCACCGGTGGCGCCAAGATGCTGCCGCGAGCTTCAGAGCAGCGCAGAGCATTGGAAGGAGACATGCAGTCACTGCAGCCACGTCACGCTTGCCTCCGAAGAAGAGGCCCAGACCGGCCTTGGCTCCTTCTGGCTTCACAGGCGGCGCTTCGACCAGCTACCCAGCGCTCGATGGTGACTGGCGAGGACGTCCCTTATCGCCCCCTTTACCACGGCAGCTTGAGCGGGATGGCATTACTGCGAGCCTCACCTGCTGGGCCCAGCATGACACCCATCATTCGGGCGGCGAGATCCACGAGGCGCCGGAGGGCTGATCACCGCCAGGAGCAGGAGCTGGCTCCGAGCAGGGTGTGGGCAGTTGTCAGGATCAGAGGAGCCTTGAGGAGGGTGATGAGGAGGATGATTCTGAAGGAGAGGACTCAGAGCCGCCATCCCCTTTTGCCATGCTTTAGACTCTTTTAGGGAGAGAGAAGAAATGCATGTACTGTTTTGTTCTTTTGGATCGAAAAACAAAAGTTTTATTTCCACTTTGCATCTCCACAACTCGAAACATTTGCTTATTTATGTATTCGCAGCTCATATGTACGACTTGTTTCCCCAAGAAAGGCATAAAAATGGGGGCCTTTTGATGTGATTGGGTGTTTTTGCGGTTTTTATATGCATCGGGTGACATCTATGCGGTGCTAAAGGCCGGATGTGCCGGATCCTCTCCCGCTGGCTCCATGAGCCAGGGGGGAGTGTTTATGTATGACTTTCCTGGTGTTTTGGACAGGTGCCATAGGTTTCCAGCAAGCATCGGGTCGTGAGGATTGCCTATCTGGGAGCTGTAGCCGATGCGTGAATTTTTCGAATAATGTAGTCGCCACTTATTATTTATTTAGGAAAACAATAAGAAAAACCTTAAAAAGAGATTTGAGGGTTCGGGGTTAAGTTATCGAATGGGTAGGTCGAGGAGCATCCATTCCACCCAATCCGGAGATCGGTCTTGCCAATTGAGTATTATCAATCTTTTTAATTACTAATTAAATAAAGAATAAGAAAACCCTAATCAATTTCTTGATTAGGAATGTCGGATTGTACGCTTCGAGATCGCCTTCATCGATTGAAGGGACTCTAGGCTAATCCTTTTGATGGGATTACACCACTCTAAAAGCCAATAGAGAGAGATTAAGAAGAAAAGAGTAAAAGTATAGGAGTTTACCTAGTTTAGGGAGGATTTGATTTAGAACGTGGTTCTAAGATGTTTTCTCGATCGAGAAGTGATTTGGGCGAGTTTCGACTCAATATGAGAGTCAAATCTTGATGCCAGACAGAGCTTCGCCTCAATCCTTGATTCGGGTTTGGATGTTTGTTGATCAACAGGGTTGATAAACAAACTTTAGGTGATTTTTAGGGAGGTTTTGTGAGTGATTTGAAGGAATCTTTCGTGGAGAGAAACCAACAAATTGTGTGTGTTGTGTGGAAATCTGTACCTTTGAAATAGTGGAAGTCACCAAGTATTTATAGGGGTTTAGGAGGTAGAGGTGGAGAGGTAAAACACTCCTAGGAAGCTTCCAGAACTCAATTCTGATTGGAGAACCGGATTAGATGAGGTTTATCAAGAAAGGAGTTGAAAACGGAGAAGGAGAGTGATTCTGCACATCCTGTCGAGGGGATATCTCGCGCGAGATATGATATCTCGTGCGAGATATCTAGTATGATGACTATTTTGTCCTCTTCTTATTCTGTTAGTCAGCTAGGTCCAAAACTAACGAGGTTAGTTAGAAACTTAACGAAACATGACGAAACTGATATGCTTTCATCAAAACATAAAAGAGAGACGAAGAGTAGTGTAATCATGATTTATTGGTTCAGAATGGGGTGTCTACAGAGCCCCTCGGCGACAGGTCTTATGAAAGAAGAAGTGTCGTCGATAGAAAAGACATCATTCTGAACATTGGGATGGTCGTGCCGCACGGCTGCCTACGTATCTCTAAGAGAGAATCATACCAAACGTAGTTCGACTCCAAAACACTAAAAAGGCTATTTTAGGTATTTTGAAAAGCATTTTTGAAAATCGAAGAGGGATTTTTTTTGAAAAGGTAAAATCATACTGAGGAATCAAGGACTTGACCCAATTCTGAAGATACCAGTTTGTTGATGATGTTGTTGAAGTGCGTCGCCTGAGGTTACTGACGTTGCCGTTGTTGCCGAGGTCACGGACTTGAAGTTGTTGCCGAGGTCACGGACTTGAAGTTGTTGCCGAGGTCACGGACTTGAAGTTTGCTGCCGTCACAGACTTTGAAGTTGTCGCCGAGGTCACAGACTTGAAGTTTGCTGCCGTCACAGACTTTAAAGTTGTTGCCGAGGTCACGGTCTTGAAGTTGCTGCCGTCACAGACTTTGTTGATGTCGCCGAGGTCACGGACTTGAGGTTGCTGCCGTCACAGACTTTGCTGGTGTCGTCGAGGTCACGGACTTGAAGTTGCTGCCATCACAGACTTTTTTTTTTACGTTGCCGAGGTCACGGACTTAAAGTTGTCGGTTGAGATGGAGGTTCTGTCGGCCCCTGTAATGCAAGGATATATGCATGATGGTCTCGGATGGACCCGAATGATTCTTACCTTTCTGTACCTGTCAGCACATAAAGATTCCAAGTAGATTTTCCAGATTTTAGTTGTTTAACTGGACTTACGTGGTGGTGCTCACGTCTGTTCGTGTAAATGGCCGGTCGGACATTTTGGTGGTGAGTTTATGTATGAGTATATGGTATATGGAAATGTAGGGACATTTGTATGGATTTGTATTTGAGATGGGTGAACTGTATGAGTGAACTTGTGTTTGACAAGTTGGGACCAAATCAGGTTTATGCAGAATCTGTTGCTAGTCAGCGAGGCTGTATTGTTGTAGAATTTCGATGAGTATCCTTGTGTGAACACATCTAGGCTTGTTGAGAATCTTCATTCTTACTTCTCCTTTGAGTCGTGTCTCTAGGAGGCAAACGACTACAAATCTGTCGACTGTCGTAATGGCTTTATGTCCAAGGCCCTTTGGTGTCTCAAGCCCCAAGTTGCTTGCAAGTGGTAGATGACTTTGTGAACAGGCTTGTGAAGCTGCTCTCTTGATTTGAAGGTGATCGAAGAAGACTCTCCTTGTTGATTTGATTTGAAGAAGATCGAATGACGCTCGATGAAGAAGGCTGAAGAATACTCTCCCTTTGTCCTTTGATTTTTTTTTTCTTAGTGCGCACCCTGGTTTTTGCCTAGACCGCCCTTTCGGGTTTTCAATCTAGCGGGCATCTCTTTTGCGTCTTTTTTTTTCATTTTTTTTTGAATAGTATATAACTCGAAGAGAACTCAAAGAGAGAAAATCTTATTGAGGAGAGAGAAATGAGATCTCAAGTTTAGTTGAGGAGAGACGGACTCTATTCTTGGAAGGTGATCCAAGCATTGATTTTTTGGAGAAGTGTATTCTCTAATGATGAGAGTGAGAAGCAAAGAGGAAAGCCCCTAATGCAGATTTGATTATTTTGAAGAGTTGAAGTAGAGATTGACTGGGGGAGGAAAGGTTAGGAAGCCCCAGTTTTGATGCTTGGATTTCAAGAGTGTGTATGAGAGTGGCTAACAGGAAGCCCCTAGACTCAACAAGAAACGCTACTTGGCTCAAGGATCTAGAAAAGTTGTTCTACCTTTTAATGAACCGTGCATCATCTAGAAGTTTCTAAATAAGTTTGAGAAGAAAGCCAATCATTAGTATGACTTAAGGGTAAACATTTTTCTTGATACTGAAAGTCTTCTTCACTTGATGTAGGAGGATTTTGAGGAATCCTCTTTTCTTTTGTTGGTATCACTTGACTCCTCTTCTTTGTGGGAGAGTCCTTCTTGCCTTTGTTGAAATTCCATCCTTGTTGTGGGGCGATGAAGGCTTGAGAGTTTTTTTGTTTTTTTGATGTCTATTTTTGCCTAGATGAATTTGAGGAGTTTCGTCCTAGCGAGCTTTTTATTTTTTTTTGTACTCTCAAAGCCTTGAGTTGAGTAGCCCCACTTTTCTTTGGATGAATGTTGACAGCAGCACCTTTGACTTTCTTCGTTTGTTGACCTTTGAATTTCAGTAGGGGTAATGTTTAACCCTTAAGCCTCCTAATGATAACTTGCTTCTTAAAGTCACTTAGAAGTTTCTATTTTTGCGATGATTTAGGGAATGGAAGGTCCATTATTTTGCATGAGTTGAATGATATTCATGAGGTAGAACAACCTTAGGGAAAGTGTTTAGGAAAAGAAAATTACTTTGATTAATTGAAGAAATTAAAACAGACTCAATAGTTTAGAAGACACAAACTAGAGGAGGTGAGGAGTACTAGAAAGACAGAACGACTCTTCGAGTTCATACTTGGAAATTTAAAACCTAATCTACTTCTATCAAAGGAGAAAGGGAGAGGATAGTGGTAGCCCCAAAGTGGTAAGTGTAGATTTCTTCTTGGAGCTTCATCTTCTTCATGGATTGCGAGGGAGAGGATTGGTGATGACGTTGGGACGTTCTAGATCTCCATTATCAAAGAGGTCTTGTATGATGTCCTTCAAGTGGTGGCAGGAGTTGGTGTCATGGCCGGTGAAGTTGTGGTACTTGCAGAATAAGTGATGAGCATGATTCGGACCCATATCCTTAGGAGGACCACCTTCCCTTGGTTTGATCTTTTCATTCTGGACAAGCACATCGAAGAGTTCTTCTTGAGTGATTCCTTCAATTTTGTCGTAGTGCCTCTTTTTCTTTTCGGGAGGAGGGACAGCAGAATACTTTCCGGTGTTGGGGCGGCTGAGTGCAATAGCGTTGACTGAAGCATCCTTACTTGTGGTGGGCTTGTTGTAGCGGAAAGTACTTTCCTTCTTTTTGCTTTTTAGGAAGTCGTCAACCCTAATTCCGGACTCGAGGAGTTCATTGAAACTAGGAAAGTAGTTACCGGCGAGCTTCTCTTGAAATTCATCACGAAGGCATTGAAGGAAGATGTGGATTTGCTCTTTGAGAGTAGGCCTTTCGACAATTTCAGTAAGTTTGAGTCTCCATCTTCTAGCAAATTCAGCAAAGGACTCATTTGCATGTTGTTTGGTTTGTTCAAGATCCCTCCTAGTAGGGCGGTAAGTGGAGTTGTCTTCAAACTGCCTTTGGAAGACCAAACATGCGGATGACCAATCAAGCCTTGTAGTCGTAGGAAGAGACATGTACCAATCCCTTGCAGCACCTTCTAAAGTTTGAGGAAAGCATTGGGCCAAGATTGTGTTATTAACTCCCATTGGAAGCATGGCCCAAGGTGTAGGTCTCAACATGAGCTCGAGGACAGGTAGTACCATTGAACTTGGCATATCGGGTGTCTTGTACTTGCGAGGAAACTTAGTGATGGATTGTTGAAGAGCATCGGGATCAAATGGAACGAATGACCCTTGGAAGTGTCAAGAGTTGCAAGCTTCTTCTCGAGGTAGTTCTTAGTAACACGGTCACCAAGTTTAGTAGTTTCACCACTGCCTTCTTTCTTGGTTTTAGCACCCTTGGAGGTATGTTCCTCATCATCGGAGGAGGATGAGGAAGAGGAGGAATCGGATTCTTCCTTTTTCTTGCTTGACTTCTTGGTTTTTCTATTCACTTTGGTGTAGGATTCCTCTTCATCGGAGGAGGATTCCACTTTCTGCTTTTGTTTTCTGCCTTTCTTGACTTTCAACTCGTGGAGTTCTTTCATGAGGGCGGCCATTTGGGCATTTTGCTCATCAATTTGCTTACTTTGTTCATCCAACCTAGTCATGGCTTCGATGAGTTGGACCTTAGCATCGTTGAAATCGGCCTAGATAGTAGAAGGAGAAGCAGACATCGTGTCGAGCTTTGGCGAAGAACCTAGACGTGTAGCAACCGTGTTAAACCATGATCGAGTCCCAACAAGTCGGCTGAATAGGGTGAATGAAGGCTTGAAGGTTTGAAGGTTTTGGCCAAAACACGAAAAGACCGAACACTTATCTCGTACGAGACAAGTAGTCTCGCGCGAGACTTCACCACGGAAAGTCACAATTTTTCTGATTTTAATCCTAATTTTGGTCGGACGGAAAATCCGTTTTGGGGGTTTCTAAAGTTCAAGAACCAAACCTAGGGACCTAGGGGTCGGAGTAATCCAAAGTAACATCAAGTTTTGTGCAATAATTTTGATGAGAAAATTTTCTCTTTTAGGGGCAAATCCGAAGGGACAACCGTAGAGACGTTTCCGAAGGGACAATTCGAAGCGACAATTTATTGATTTCTTTTCCGTGGATTATTGCACAAAACGATCTTGACAAGGGATTACAAGGACTCCAAGATCAAACCGGTCAAGGAGTGTCTTAAAAAGTCAATCTACATGATATGTGGCGATGCGGGTGATCGAAGGCTAGGCTCCCGCGATGTGACAATCTAGGTGAGATTGAATACGCTGAGTGGGATGATCCAACTTCGGAGAGACCGGCGACTAGGTGGTTACCGTCATCCGTCCTTAGTGTCGGTCCCGGGTTTATAGAGGGTATGTAGTGCAATGACAGTTATATATGAGTGCGCGCGTGTGTGAGAGTCAATCTAGGTGATAGAGTAAAATAGAAATTTTTTTTTGAAAACAAAAAGAAAAACGGATAATGGCCGCATCAAGTGGTTGCCTACGTTACTCCCAAATTAGGAAGACTCAGGGCCGTCGTAGTTCCACTTAAAGAGATAGAGAGCGAGAGATAAATTAATTTTAAATTACAAGACTCCCGAATTCCTCCATGGACCGGACTTTAAATTAAATAATCAATCGCACGCAGTATATAGTTCGAGATAATTAAAATTATTCTACCCTTGCAAAGTTAGCACAAGCAAAATAATAATACTAATTTATTTTGAAATTTCTCAATTTTATTTTGAAAATTTCCAATTTAGACTGTTCTTTGAAATTTTTTTTTTTTTTTTATGACAGCCGACTCTGGTAGTAAAAGTCAAATGCCAAGCTTAAGCTTCTTCGTCGCGGTCAAAGTGCCCTTTTCTTCCGAACTTTGCTAACAGTGAACCAAGGTTATCTTTCTTCTTTTGTTTTTTTTTATTTTTTAATCAGGCTACCTTGGAAAAGAGAGTTGACCTACTTTCTTTTTTCAGGTTCTATGCCGCCGCGAAACAGCAAACGTGATTTTTGAGTATAGTCGTGCTGGTACAAGCTATCTCGCTGTGGGATAAGTGATTTGAGACATAATTTTTTTTTCTTGAAAACAATACAAGAAAAATCCTGAAAAATCCAGAAAATTTAAAATTTTGCAGAAAAATAAAAAGATTGATAATTCTTAGAATTTTAACGTAAACCTAATCCTCTTAATGTTGTGACCTAGTTTGCCAAACTGCAGCGATATGAATTTTTTGAATAACAGAGTTCGCCACTTATTATTTATTTAGGAAAACAATAAGAAAAACCTTAAAAAGAGATTTGAGGATCCTGGGTTAAGTTATCGGAATGGGACAGGTCCAGGAGCATCCATTCCACCCAACTCAGGAGATCGGCTTTGCCAATTGAGTGTCATCAATCTTTTTAATTACTAATTAGATAAATAACAAGAAAACCCTAATCAATTTCTTGATTAGGAATGTCAGACTTGCATGCTTCTAGATCGCCTTCATCGATTTACGCAGGACTCTAGGTGAACCCCTTTTGATGGGATTACACCACTCTAAAAGCCAATAGAGAGAGTTTAAGAATAAATAGGAAAAGTATAGGAGTTTACCTAGTTTAGGGAGGATTTGACCCTAGATCGTGGTTCTAAGATGTTTTTCCCCTGTATCCAGAAGTAATTTGGGCAGAGTTTCGATTCAACATGAGAGTCAAATCTCTGACTGCCTGAGAGAGCTTCGCTCCAATCCTTGATTCGGCATTCGCATGTTTGTATGATCAACATGGTTGACAAAAGAACTTTGGAGGTGATTTTAGGGAGGTTTTGTGAATGATTCTGAAGTGATCTTCCGTGGAGAGAAACTGAACAAATTGTGCGTGTTGCTGTGCAAATTTGGGACCTTTGAAACAGAATTGGAAGTCACTAAGTATTTATAGGGGTTTAAGAGGGTAGAGGTGGAGAGGTAAAACACTCCTCAGAAAGCTTCCAGAGTCTCAATTCGATTTGGAGAGTTGGACTCAATGAGGTTTATCAAGAAAGGAGGCTTGAAACGGAGCAGGAGAGTGACTCTGCATATCCTGTCGAAGGACAAGTTGCACCAGATATCACATTGCTGTGAGATATGATATCTCGTGCGAGATATCTAGTTTCGATGGACTATTTTGTCCTCTTCATCTCATCATGTTTATCAATCAGTCCAAAACTAACGAGGTTAGTTAGAAACTTACCGAAACACTATGAAACTAACGTGGTTTCATCAAAACACAAAAGAGAGACGAAGAGTAGTGTATGTAATCATGTAATTATGAGTTCAGAAAAATGGGTGATCTTTGAGCAGAGGTTGCATTTGGTTAGTTCCTGATGGAACTCTCCATGTTGTCCTCCACACGAGGACTATCATGGCACTTCATGTCCCTCTGACAGTGAGAGGGTCTGCAGAACAGATTTCTTGGTCGCACTGCTACTGAGACTACTCAGAAGGGAGAACCTGCAGCACCCATTCATTAGAATTCAATAGCATGCTCTCAAACTTGCCTTCCACCTGAAAATTAGCCCCGAGATTCAATCTTTGGCCCAAAATGGAGCATTATGAATGGTAGCATGAGACTAAAGAACGTCAACTCTCATTTCCGATGTCTGGATTTGACCCACTATCATCGAACAACATGGAGGGGCTGTTTGGGTCAATGATAGTGATCAGGGCTGAGATTTGCATCCGGGCATCAAAGGAATGGGTGCGATGATTGGAACCTTTTCCGGGCTGACATATGTTGGCATTGCGAAAAACATATCTTTACCCTCTCGTATAATGATCCTTACGCCTACTATCGAGGTGTTCCGTGTACCGATCGGACCTCCCAGCTTAGACACCCGCCTCTCCCACGAGATCCACGTCCTTTGAGCTGGTATCAGCCACTTTCGGGATTTCACACCGAGGACAACCATCCACTCTTAGATTTGCCCCTTTTGTTGATCTGGCCACAGCTCCGACTGTCGTATTCATCCTAGGCTGTCTCACATCCACGTGACCACAGACATCTTTATGCGATTATCACTTTCCTATGGCCTTTTTGTGACATTACGGGGTATGCTCCGGCTGATGTGGGCTTTCGACATATGAGGGCTCTCGAGGTACCAGACTGACCGTATTGTACCTCGTACTAGTAGAGAGAGACATAGTTCCTCTTGATTTGGACGTAGACTTACTATGGGAACTCACCGACTGGCTGTAGGGTTATTGCACATGGGGGACGTGGCAGCCCGAACTCATTCCATTGTGGCCCTTGAGCGGTTGCCACTCACCTCTCCATTACCTAGGAGACTGAGGCACTTGGGTTACACGAGCACGCTTGGCTTTGTAGATCCAGCCAAGAGCTGGCAGAGGTGGACGCGCCCCGCACACTACCATTTGAGAATCAGGATTGGGTTCCTGGATGAGACCTTGAGACCACTGAAGCGGCAGGCAGGATGGCTTCGTTGCTAGTGAGGCTGGATTACACCTCTCATCATTTAGTATCCCCTCTGCTTGTTCAGAGAATATCACATCTACATCAGGCTATTGATGGATTCAGATGGTACTGCCTGGATAACGTCTCTTGACATGACTTATGTTAGACTCTCGTTTGACCTTCTGCCTGAGGCTCTTCAGCAGTACCTTTTCCCGCTGAGACACTGGGACATGAAGACCCGAGGATTTACATACCCGTCCACCATGCATCTCATTTGGTACGGGGAGATAGACGGGGCGGATCTGACATGCCATCGAAGCCCATTGCCAGGCCTATCCGAGCAAGACCAAACTAGCGGAGCTTACGTGATGCCGAGGCAGGTTGCCCCAGCAGGAACGAGGATTCACGATGATCGAGAGCCGCACTTTGAGAGACTTGCAGATAGGATAGCCAAGATGAGGATGACCCTGAAGTTACGGCTTGGAGGACGAGCCTTGAGAGGAAAGGGCGCCCAGGCCCGTTGCAGCTACCCACGCCCACTTGACTCACCGACTTGCATCATTCCCGAGCCCTGACCATGGGCACATCGAGAAATATTTGGGATGGCCAAGCCAATGACCTCCCGGGGGATCGAGGAAGAGGAAGAAGAAGAGTGCTAGTTCGGGAGCGAGGAACGAGCGACTAGGATTAGTGACGCGTGATATCCGTCTGCCGAGCAGACAATTTAGATGTACCTTTCAAAAGATATTATTTTTGCTAATGTTAATGAGTCGCAGAGCAGACCGTGCTTGCAAGAACTCATCAATGAATGTATTAATGTGGATGAAAGTTGAAATTACTCGTAGACTTAATCAAGCAACACATTTCGTAATCACAAATACAACTGTCTGACAGGATTTGGTGATTTTTATGATTTTTTAGTCCGAACCGGCGTAACGGCTGCTCTACGTCTTCCCCTTTTACGTATTGGACTATGGGCCTCAGTGCTCCGTAAGTTCCGACCCAATTAATTTTGTGTTTAAGAAAGGGATAGACATAGAAGGTGTGGACAAGTGGCGCAACCCCGTTTTTTACCTAGGACCGCCCGCTTTTTAGGGTCTCTCACTTAGTTAGGTATATTCTTTTAGCACCGCAGCGCGCCTTCTTGCTTTTGCACTGGGGCCCTGTGCTTTTGAGAGGTTTTCGCCTCGTCTGGGTACATTATTTTCGCGCTTTTGTTTTTTTTTTTTTATTTTTTTTTTTTTTTTTTTAGAGGGGAAGACTCGATTCAGACGTAATAGCGGCGCAGCTTTGTCGCCGTTCACGGTGCATGAAGGGGATTACCATCCAAATCTGTCAACTTCATTGCTCCGCCAGAGAAGATCTCCTTTACCAAATACGGGCCTACCCGCATTGGAGCCCACTTGCCCAAAGGATCGAATTGATTCGATGGCTTTTCTTTTAGGACCAAATCACCCACTTTAATGTCGCGGGGATGCACCTTCTTGTCAAAGGCCCTAGCCATGCGCTTCCTTGATAAGCCTCGGATGTGCTCCATCGCCTTAAGCCTTCGTTCATCCAGAAGAGCTAACTCGTCATGTTGACTCTGAAGCCGGTCTATCTCGTTGACTTCATTTTCAAGCAGAAGCCGAAGAGATGGTATTTCTAATTCGACGGGCAAAACGGCATCCATCCCATATGTCAAAGCGAACAGGGTTTCACCGGTGGCTGTTCTTACTGAAGTGCGGTAGCCCCATAGTGCCAAGTGAAGCTTCTCAGGCCAATCCCAGCTCCTTTCGGCCATTTTCCGGATGATCCTTTCTAGTTTCTTGTTCGCAGCCTCGACAGCACCATTGGTTTGAGGGCGATAAGGGGAGGACTTATGTCGCTTGATCCTGAATTCTGCGAGCAGTTTGTCGGTATGTCCCTCGAAGTGTGACCCATTGTCTGAGATAATCTCATTTGGAACCCCATATCGGCACAGAATGTTTTCTTTTATGAAATGGACCACCTTTTTGGAGTTGAGGACTTTGTAGGACGCTGCTTCAACCCACTTGGTGAAGTAATCCACAGCGACCAACACGAATTCGTGCCCGTTGCTACCGGCAGGAGTTATCTTCCCAATAACATTGATCCCGCAAGTTGCGAATGGCCAAGGAGTGCTCATACATTAGAGATCATGGGGAGGTATATGGTTGAGATTGGAGAACTGCTGACATTTATCGCAGGTCCGCACGAACTGAATGCGCACTGGGCCTCCATGGAGATCCAATAATAACCCATCCCGAGTATACCGAACATCAAGGCTCTGGGCGTTCATATGTGGTCCACATGCGCCACCGTGGACTTCTTCCATGACCTTTCGGCCTTAGACTTGCCGTGCAGAGTAGAAGTGGCCTCGGTGCCTTTTCTTCCATAAGTCATCTCCCGTAATAACGCATCTGTGTGCACAACCTTTTCAAAGCTTTTAAACTTTTTGCGCGGAGACCTTCTTTTAGCCTACCATCCTCTTCTGTCGGGAACGAGGCTTCGCCATGCTTCAGGTACTGGAAGATCCGTCCGTACCATAAGTCATCGACCTTTTCTAGCTCAATCTCGACAACAAGAGGCGGGGTTCTCGCGCCTCCCAACCCCGAATGGCTTTACCGACTTTCCTCCGGAATTTCCACCAAAGAGGCTAAAGTGGCCAGTGGCATCCGCGAACCTCGTTCTTGTCCTGGGTAGGTAGTGGAACGTGACCTCCTTGAATTGGTCGATCGTGTCCTCCATGTAAGCATAGTACATTTGCAAGTACCGGTCCACGGTTCTCCTACTTATTGGATACCTGATTGATGATTAGCCGAGAGTCTCCGTACACCTCCAACTTTTCGACGTTTCGCTCCAAAGTCGCTCGAGGCCGGCTATACAAGCTTCGTATTCCGCGGCGTTGTTAGTAGCCGGGAAATTCAACTTGATAGCGATGGGGTGTGCACATCCTTTGGATCAACCAACACCATGCCGATACCGTTGCCCTTTTGTTGGCGGCACCATCAAAGAACAAATCGCCAACGGTCGTACCCTCTATCATGAAAATTCCATCGTCTGGAAATTGGGGTTCGAACTCGGGCGCTTCGAGCTTGGGAAATCTCGCCAAATGATCCGACAGAGCTTGGCCTTTGATTGCCTCAAGGGTTACGAACTTGATATCAAATTCGGCTAAGAAGAATGACCATTTCGCAAGCCTTGATGACAGAGAAGACTTACCAAACAGCACTTGATGGGATCCATCTTTGACACTGGTGTGCACCGTATGTGCCAAGAGGTAGTGTCTCAATTTGCCGACCACCCATACCAAAGCCGCACAGTGTTTTTTCTAAAGCCGAGTAGTTCAATTCGCCGCCCCGAAGTTTCCGCCGACGAAGTATATGGCATTTTCCACTTTTGAATCTCGGCTTTTCTTGTGCGAGCATGGCTCCGACACCGTATTCAGAATCTGTCAAATATAGCAACAAGGGCTTGTCCTTATGCGGAGGACACAAGATTGGGGGATGGACCAAGTAGGCCTTGATCGTCTCGAAGGCGGCTTGACACTGTTCGCTCCATTCAACCTCCCGATTCTTCCCGAGCCTTGAAGATCGGCTCACGATAGAGGTTAGCCGGTGGATGAATCGGCCGATATATTGAGACGGCCCATGAAAGCCTTCACCTCTCGTGGATCGTTGTCTGCGGCTTCATCTCCATGATGGCTTTGATCTTTCTTTTGGATCGGCTTCAATTCCCCGTTCGTGACCATGTATCCTGTAACCTTTCCTCGACTACGCCAAAAGTGCACTTTGCCGGGTTCAACTCATCTCATGCCTCCCGCAGCCGGTTGAAGAACTTCCTCAAAGTCGATCAAGTGTTGACCATCCGATCCTTTGGAATGAATAATCATATCATCAACATAGACCTCGATCTCCTTATGGATCATGTCATGAAAAAGTGCAACTGACGGCCGTCGCCGTAAGTGGCGCCGGCATTCTTCGCACCAAAGGGCATAACCGTGAGCAGCGTAAGGTTCCCTAAGGGCCGGTGAAGGCAGCCTTTTCCCGATCTTCTTCGGCGACTTTGATCTCGATTGTAACCCGCAAAACCATCCACGAATGATTTGACTTTCGTAGCTAGGCGGTAGTATCCCACCAATAGATCGATATTGGGCAAGGGAAAGTCATCCTTTGGGCTAGCTTTGTTTAGGTCCCTGAAGTCCACACAAACCCTGACTTTGCCATTCGACTTGGTAACCGTCACTATGTTGGCCAACCACTTGGGGTATTCGACCACTCTAATGAAACCCACTCTTAGTAGCTTCTCTATTTCTTCTTTGACCTGGAGAGACCATTCTGGCTTGATCCGGCGAAGCTTCTGCTTGACTGGCCTGGCTTCTGGGTCCAGGGGTATTCGGTGCTCAACAATTGAAGTGTCCAAACCGGGCATGTCTTTGTAGGACTAGGCAAATACGTCCACGTACTCCTTGAGCAAATCAATGAGGGCTTCCCGTTCTTCCCCGGTGAAGAAACTGCCAATCTGTGTCTCTTTTCGGGCTCTTCGCAGTTCCCAAATTCACCGTAGTTAATACCTCATCTGGGCAGCCTTTGGGCCCGATTGTCGCCTCGGTCAAAAACCCGCTTTATATTATCATTTAAAAAGTTTTCATCTAAAAATTCTGTGTCCTCTTCAAATGAATCATTATTAACCACTTTTAAGTCATTAAGATTTGTATTAGTTAACTTATCATTTGTTAAGGTGGCAATTAAGGGATACGCAGAAAGGTCAACCATTTCATTTAATGCAAAAGGGAAGACAGAGTTAAAGACACGGCGACGATCATCACCCGTGAGAGTATCGACCTATCTAGAGACTCAAACTCGATAACAAAAGACTCGAGGACTCGACTCAGGATTACAGTGACAGACTTAGACTCGTACACACCAGACGAGGGGTCACCCGAGCTTTTCCATCATAACTTCCCGCCGGGCGATCGGTCCTCAAGGAAGATCCCAATTCGGAGCGGCATCTCCGAAGTGCCGACGAAGGTGCGCGGGTCAATCTCTTTGTCCCCATCAAGCTCGATCACTGATACGTAATCTTTTCCAGTCGGAAGATTTGTCACAGGTACATAATCATCCCCGGTAAGAAGGTCAACCATGCTGAAAGGATCTTTAGTAATGTGCCCCCGGCCATTGGTGGTGTCTCTTCACACAAATCAATCAACGGTGCTTCCATCGCTGGATCACCCCGCTATTTCGATAAACCGCTTCTCGAACAAAGCTGCGACATCTTCGCCGATATCGAGCTCGGTGGTTTCGTCGACTTTCCCAATCATAGGCTCGACCATAAACAACCTTCTGAACTGGTCAGTGAAATCAGGACTTCCCCAGAAGTGGTATTGGCTCTCGAAAGTAGTCACAACCACTGGAATGTTAGGCTTGCCAATGATAGACTCCTTGATAGGGTTGCTTTTCGAAGTAAGACCTTTCATCTTCTCGAGCCGGCCCGTGGGGCACATAAAATCATCACCCTTTTCTTTGACGAAGTATTTTTCCAAAGAAGGGTGGTAAGGACGGAGATTAGGTTTGACATATGGCTTTCCAAAGAAGCACTAGCCTTCCTCTTTCTCGCGGCTTCAATCCTATCGGCCTCTTTGTCCTTGGGGGTCTTCCCAACATATCCTGCACCTTCCTCGTCCTTTTTCGCCTTTAATTCCTCAAGCTTGTGAGTGCCCCCGCCGACGCCTTCCAAGGCCAAGCCCCGGAATGTAGTTCATACGTCACATCATCACCATAACTGGAGGAATTTTATTAAAGGAAGTTGTCAGGTCAATCGCGCAGTTCTAGGCCTTTGGGCTCTCGATCCTGAAACTGCTCAACATCAAGTTGGCTTCATCGTGCTTAATTTCCATTACCGGCCTTCCCTCATCATCGGTGCCCTCGATGGTAACACTATCTCCATAGATGATGGTCAGCTCGCCGTCTTGGACGAACTTGACGCATTGATGCAGGGTTGAAGCGACCCCATTGATTTGGTGCAGCCACGGCCTTCCTAGCAAGGCGGAGAAACTGACCGGAATGTCTATCACCTGAAACTCAACTACCAGAGGTTTCTTGCCAAACCACATGGTTAACGGTATCACACCCAAAACCTTCCTAGACGTGGAGTCATACGCCTTTATGGTTTGGTCGGATGGCTTCAAATCAGTGGCCTTAATGTTCAACAGGCTCATCATTCTGGCAGGCAATACGTTCATAGCCGAGCCGTTGTCCACCATTACGTGGGGAAGCCGGCGTCCATCTAACTGAACAGTGATGTGCAGGGACTCGTTGTGATTGGTTCCATACTTTGGCAAATCCAATTCCGTAAAGGTGATGATATTTCCGTACTGGGCGGTACCTATCAATTGGCATGCTTCGTCAGGGGTGGAATTTACGGACACCATTGTCTTAGATAAGGCTTCCTCCAACTTCAACTTGTGAGGATAAGAAGAAGTCAAGAGGGACCAGAGGGAAATGTTGGCCTGGGTTCGCTTCAACTGTGCGAGGATTGGGTCGTTCTCTGTTAAATCCTCTTCGACTACCCCCTTGGCGTACGGATTTTTACCAGCCCCGTCTCCCGAAACAACTGCTTATTTGTCTTTCCTTGATGATCCGGCAACATCAGTTCCCAACATTTTTCCTGACCTGGTGAGCAAATTCACCTTAGCCTTCCCGATCCTTGTCGTGATCTCGCACTAGTCGCTTTTAATTCTCGACCAACTCAATCTGGAGGCCTCAGTAGCATACGGCCAAGCCGCTTGTCGCAATTGATTAACAAGTGATTGCCGAGCTTGAACTTGCGGCGCGCTTAATCTCTTCCCAAGTGAGGGAGTAGATTGAGAATTGGGGGAAATGTCATCATGCCGGACATCATTTGTTAGTTTTGTCTGACTCGAATATCATCCCAAGACAACATATAGCAGAAATGAGCATTTAATTCATCATCAACATTGATTACACCATTGTTTGCGGGCACAATAGCCTCGAATTTACTCACACCCTCATTGGGACTAGCCTCACCAAACTTTATGACATTGACAAACTCGATCATGTTGACCTTGTTATTGTTGTTGGGAAGAGGATTGATGACGGTGTTCGGCTTTTCAATCTTGCGCTGGTCGATCAGACTCTGAACGATTCTCCTCAGTGTAAAGCAACTGTTGGTAGTATGTCCCGAATTCTGGTGGTATCGGCACTTCAGGCTGCGATCCAATCCCGAGGTGTTAGGATTAGGGAAGTTCTCCAAAGGTTTGATCATTCCTGTCCTCATCAAACCATCAAATACCTCTTCGAGCGGCATCCCCAAATCATCATATTTTGATTTCTGAGGCCGTCCTCCACTGCGGCCGGGTGGCTGACTATTCTCCCCTTGAATGTAGTTGACGGTGTTAGAGACCGCAGCTTTCTTTGCCTTTTCGAAGCAACAGGCAGAGCTTGGAACTCGATAGCGGGAGCCGGAGCATTACCGGGAGCAGGAGTTGAACGATGGAGTAGGTAGCATTCTCACTTTCGGCCCCTGCGCTCACCATTTCTCGCAGATTTGGGTAGTATCCCCGGCCAATAGCTTCCCTGACAGATGGTTTGACACATGAAAGGAAGATGGACTTTTCGTCAGAGAGGGGGATGGGGTGGACCAACTCGTTAAGCTTCTTGTTCCACCTCTTATAAAAGTCTGTTACAGACTCATCGTGCCTCTGAATGGTGCCGATCAAGTCACTACGAGTGGTGTACCACTCGACACTTCCTTTGTATTTGTCCAAAAAAGCATCACTGATCTGGGACCACGTAGTCCTTGCCTCCGGTTTAAGGCCTAGGAACCATCTCAAAGGAGAGTCATCGAGGGATAAGTGAAAGTAAAGGGCTAGCATCTCTTCGGTGGCCCCTTTGGCACCCATTGACATGATGTAGCTGTTCATGTGAGTTTTAGGGCACGTAGAGCCTTCAAACTTGGTTATGGGGGGCATTTTGAAGTTCTTTGGGAGAGCCTTGGAGTCTTTGAGCTCTACGGAGCTGACCATGCTGGACCCAAAAGTCATCTTGTGCAGCTGTTCTTTCACATACTTTAGTTCTTCTTTCAGACTTGAAACCTCGGAGGATGGGGGTCATCCCATAGTCGGAGCTACCGCTGAGGATGGCACCGGAAACTCGGCGTGGACCCGATTGGCAAGGCAAATGAGGAAGACCAAGAGTGCTGGGTATGCTAACATTGCTGTCCACTAAGCCAACTGGGCTGGGGATCTTATTCCCGTACATGTCGTAACCATTGAATTGGACATCGGGATTCCAGGGCCTGAACTATACTGATTGACTACCGACCTGACCGTGGGCAGGGGACCTTATACTGATGCACGGAGCTGAATACGGGGTGGAACCGCATGCATGCCGGGTGAGAGGAGAACAAACCACAGCCGAGGGATGTTGTTTTGGAATTGGGGCTGTGGATATTGCGGGATCTCGATCCTGGCAAATGGGCTTCCCGACATGCGATACCCGCTCCGCCGATTGGACCGATCATGAGGAGCAACAAACCGACCACCAAAGGTTGGGTAGGGGCCGCCGACTCGTTATACCTGACTTTGACCCCGAGCCCCAAACCGATTCTCGAACATACCCAAACCGCTCTTGGTTGACACCACCGGGCCGCCGACTCGCCCAAGCCGATTCCGGGGATAAAACATAAACCGGTCCCGAGCACTCGACCTCGGGAAGGAGCTTGATTCGCCTCTCACCCGTATTGCCTACCATAAGTAGATACCGGGATGAGGGGAGGTCTTGACATACCCCATGAGTCGGCATCGAGAGGGAGCTAGGCACACCATAGGAGACTGGTGGGGGCACATTGTGAAGGCCTTGCCTAGGTGAGGATGGGGAAAAAAAACCAGTGCCGGTAATAGTAACATCGGGCTCTTCCCTAATTTCTTCATACGACCCGTCGGGGTGGCGGATTACGGCGATGCCTTTCATGCGCATTACTTCTACATAGCGAGCCCAACCGGCTTCCTCACAGGCACGAGAGGCTTCGAGAGCAGCACGGAGGGAAGCTTCTTGAGAGAAGTTGAAACCTGGGTGAGGGTCAACAAACGGACTTCCCGGGGGTGTCATGTGAGGACCCATGCCATAACCACTTCTAGGAGAGGCATTCAGAGCTGCGTTAGGTCCCGTATTCTGACCTTGATCTGGCCCTACACCCTGACTGTTATTCTGATTCTGAGCTGGATCAATACCCGCATTCGGACCCAAACCCGCTGAAACTTGAGAATCTGCCATTTCTGAGACTGCTGGAAACGATCCTCTGATTGGAGAGAAACTGATTAACCGACCACCCAGAACTCTGACCCAATACTTGCTCGCTGAAAGGGGAGAGAACGGCTTTAGGTAGGGGAGAGGATAGGCTTAGGACGGACTCATGCATATGCTTTTTTTTATATATATATATTTTTTTTGTTTTTTTTATATTTTTATATTTTTTATAAAATGATTTTTATTAATCCTAGGAATGGTTGGAAAAGGGGGACACCTTCTT
The DNA here is from genome assembly GCA_022495995.1 of Adenophora triphylla var. japonica. NCBI lineage: Eukaryota > Viridiplantae > Streptophyta > Magnoliopsida > Asterales > Campanulaceae > Adenophora > Adenophora triphylla. The sequence continues at coordinate 438,635 of JAFEMH010001521.1, read as the reverse complement.
TTCGCATTCTACGCTATTCCCGGGATCAGCTGGGTTCCATCACTACGTCTATAGACCCCCTGTATTCCACCAGTATTGCACCTCCGGGACGGACAATCCCGACAGAGGTCCTATAGGGTACGTGAAACCCACCAATCGAAAGGGAGAATGAACCTATGGGCATACGAGCCAAAACAAGTCAAACTCGGGGTTTTCAAAACCAAGTCCCAGTCAACGTCTAGACTCGGGAGGAGAGAGGGTCGAACGTACGTTTGAATGTACGAGACCGCGATTTGCAGGTAAAACCCTGGAAGAATTGGGCATGACCTCTCCTCATTTCGAGTTGAAAATCTGGCATGGCCTCTCGTCACTTAGTGGCGAAATTTCGGCATAACTCTTTTTAGCATTCGTCAAGAATTCGAAATGGTCCCGCATTGACACATGTCGAGAACGCGTCATGACTTCTTACAAAGTCAAGCTGAGAAATCGATATGTACCTACGTCGAGATATGTCAAGATCTTAACGTGTACTTACGTTAAATTATGTCGTAATTTGACACGAAGGGGGAAAGTATGCCAAGATTTTGGGGACGAAGCATGACTCGGACTTTGTGAGAAAATCTTGAAAACCAAGTCTAGAAAATGTTTTGAAAAGTATTGGCCAAAAACCAACCGGTCACGGTAGAAAGTGTGTCACGGACAAGTGTTGACTGACTCTCAGGCTAGGAGGACTTTAGGCGCTCAAGCGTTAGCGAAACACGTCACTTTCCGCGATGCCGTCCGTACACTCCCGGGTTCTAACTCTATGTGCGGATAGCGTGCGAGTAGTGTGAAGTATTTTCTAGGAAAATATTTTTTTGCTTTTTTGTAAAAGATTTTTTTTTGTTTTTTTTATGCAATATGCAAAAAGGAAAAACAAGAGAATGAGTCCAAAGCATGACAAAAGGGGACTGCCCCAAATGTCGAATTTTACCAAAAGGGGAAGCTCCGGTTCCCAAAAATGCCACATACCAAAGCATAGAAGCATAGAAGCATGGCAAGGCCCATATGAGCACACAAAATGACACAATGCACACACAAGGAGAATGTAGAAATTGTCCAAGTTGATTTAAAGAAAGTTAGACCCTCTTAAGAAAAAACTTCTTTTTTTTTTCAAAACAAAAGAATGACACCGGTACGTGGGATTGTTAGACCACCATTTATCCCAAGCCCGGGTTAGGGAGCGATACAGAAGGTTAGTGGTTTCCCACCTATATACCAAGTATCGTCTCATTTTTTTTAAAAACAAAAGTTTTTCAATGTATGTCCTCAAATGAGTCGCCACCGAATGAACGCTCGCCCGAAAAAATCATTGTAAATGATAAAAATTTTTTTGAAAAGTTTCGGTTTTGGGAGTCGCCACGCCGTTTTTAAAGGAAAACATTGAAAACCTATTTTTAAAGAGAATTTTGGGTTCGGGAGTCTGGTTTCGTGTTTGGGAAGAACTAGAGAGTTCACCCAACACGCCTCTTTCGAGACTTTCAATCAACATTGGACAATTATGGACATTCAAAATGTGTGTGCAATATGTGTCGATGAGCAAATCATGCAAATTTCGCATTTCATTAATGATATGGGGACTCGGATACAACTTGTGAGCCATGATAGGGGCCACACCCTTTACATATGATGATTTTCATCACAAGGCGTAAGGCCGAAGACAATCCGCTTTCAGGAAGCTCGATGTCGTCCGACACAGACTTCCCATGAAGCGGGATGCTCGGACGACATAATGCCTCATGGTCAGATTGTCTTTTTACAATGACCAAGCTATTCTCGAACCGGAATAACATTTATTTCACCCATTGAAGACACTATTTGAGGCTGTCTAAGTTCGCTTGGGGTTGATAGGAGGAGACAAAGTCATGATTGACTTTTAATGATACGGATGTCATATGACATAGAACATCCGAAGTCGTCTATGTCATATGGCAAACCGCTCCATCAATAGATCGCACCCAAACAGTAACCTTAGCACTCCAAATAGTGGCTTATGAGCCAAAAAATACTTAGGTAAGCTTTGAGTTACGAAAGGGGTTAAATCTCGACAGATCTCAAGTCCAAGAAAGGCTTTATAGCCTTCTGGGAGCTCCATGTCGTATGACACAGATCTCCGCAGAGTCCCGTGTCGTCCGACAAGAGTGGCCTATTTCGTGCCCTTCACTGTTTGATTTCCTTTGTTCTCAAAGCAAACCAAGTAATTTTTATTAACTATAAGCAAGTAAAATATTACTATTATGTGAGTATTATGAGAGGATCACATGGCTTTAGTGGCCAAATGTGATAAATCACATGTTTATGGCCACTTTTATGTAGCCATCACCTCCTAACTCAAAGGAAATAAGCAAAGATCTAAACTTTATTGATGCTAATGTCACCAAATGTCCAGACTAAGGTGGGGAGAAGTGAATATTGAAGATCCACTTCTCCACCACCTTTATCATGCAAAAATCCCAATATTTCACATAATATTAAAGCAAGTAAGCATGCAAGGTGATATGAGTGTATGGAAAGAGTTATTTAAAGAGAGAAAGGGTTTAGTGGCTACCTATTGTAGTCCACAAGGTAAGATCACCAATAGTATGGTGTCTACCCCTTCAACACACCAACAAGGAGGGTTTCTTCGGATCTTGGCCTTGGTGTATGTGTGTGTGTGTGAGGAGGGAGCGTGAGTGTGTGTATGAGAGAGAGAGAGAGACTCTATTTTCCGTGAGTTTCCCCTATTATACCGATATCCTCCCAACTCTCTCTCAAGATCCTTCTAAAATGATCAGCCATGCCTTGTATTTATAGTGTCAGATGGAAGACTTATGTCCGTCCGATGAGGCAGCTTAAACCGCTTTAGTGCCGTCCCATGTTGGACGACAACAGACATCATTTTGGCATACTTGGGCCGAATGGATGGGCAGCCCAATGGGTTGAATGGGTCAGGATAATTGGACTTAATTTGCTTCTTTAGCAATTATATGAGCCCAAAATCAATTAAAGTGGACCCAAAACATGAGTTCGGGTCGGGCATCATACCGCGGCGCTTTGGTTTTTTAGATTCCAATCAAGATGAGCAATTTATATCTCGAATCATATATTTACCCCATTATTACCATTGGCAAGAACCAATACATCAAACTTGCTACCATTGTCAAGATGATTCACCGTTGGATCTGGTGAAGTCCGCCAAAAATATAGAAGATCATGTGACGATTTGGGAGAAGCCTTTGACATCTTGGAAGCATTCAACATGAAGTCGAACCACTTCTAAGCTGCACTTCCTAATCACAAGCCCTTCTGGTGACTAAGAGGGGAATCAGGGCCATCCCTACAACGCAAGTCACCTTACTCCTAGCCCTCCTACAACTAAATGATGTACAAGGCTTGAGCATACGAGTAGCGCTTCTCAAACGACTTCTTACTTCTGCCTGGAGCCTAAACTGTTTTACTGACGCTCTTGAGAAGTAACAAGTCGTTCCACTGGACCAAGAAGCACGAAGAAGCCTTCTTGAACCTCAAGAAATATCTCACGTCTTCTCCTCTACCCACTAAGCCGGATCCTGGTGAAACCCTTGCACTTGCACCTAGCCGCATCGAAAGACACTTGAGCGCCGTCTGTGAGAAAAGAGGACCAAGGCGATTGCCGTCCGAACCACCACGCAAGGAAATCTCTTTTAGATGCCGAAATGTGATCCTATCTAGAAAAATCCATTCTCGCTTCAATCACCGCTCCTCACTAAATCACGTCATCACTTTGGAACGCATCACATTATTGTGTGAATGCTGACGAAATCCTATCACTGCCACCGTTATGAGAACCCATAAAATGTCATGCGAACTCATAAACGCCATCCAAGCTAAGCATGTATAAAATCTCTTATGAACCCAGTGGCAGTGCTATCAAGTCACAAGTACTTGCAGATTTTGTAGCCAATTTCAGTGCTACCTTGCAAACTGAGGTGGAACTAGAGGTCCAACATCTCCATGGTATATAATTCCCCTAGGTATCGTACGTTGTTCACGATACGGAAATTCCAATTCAAGGTGGGTGCAGGATTAGGCACCCTGATTAAAATCGCTTTACAAGGCGGTCAAGCCTTTCTCAGGCCGCTCACTTGTGAAATCCAAGCAACAAATAACGAAGCCCAACATCAAGTCTTTGAATCACGGGTTTATCTACCGCTCTGAGCTTGGATGTCACTCATCTTAACGTCTCCTATTGATTCTTTGTTAGTAGTTAATTAATTTAATGGGTCTTACGGAGGCAAGAACGCTGAATACGTCACTTTACCTCCAACATGTTAAGTTGCTAGCAACACATTTTGTTAGTTTTTCCTTGGAGATGTATGCATGCCAAGATAATGTTGAAGCCGATGCTTCGGCCAACCTGGGATGAGTTGTGTGTGCGGGGTATGATGAGATGGATATCCCAATTATCCAATGCTAATATCCCAACCATTGATCAACTTGAAGAATGCGTGACCCTAAGTCATTCGGAACATCTTCTCCAAGCCAAGGCGCGACATCAACATTGATCCAACCTATCGCGCTGTATTTGCACCCAGACCTGACCATTCCATCATACGTCAAGAATCAAAGGTCGCTCAGGATGAAGGTATCTAGATTCACCTTAATTAATAACAAATTGTTCAGTGCAGATCTGCGACAGGTCTGCACATGAGATGTTTAGAGAACAAGTGGGGAAGTCGACGAGGTCCTACACGATCTACATGCTGGCGAGCACTGGGAATCACTTGGGCAAATCGTTATCCTCCCAAGCCCTCAAGCGGGATACTTATTGACCCCACGATGAGATAAGATAATGGATTTTGCCTTAAAGGTGTGACGCATGTCAACGACACAGTAAGAGCTCGGATCAAACCCGAGAGCCTTGTACCTGCATCCCGTACTTTCATTCCGGCCTTTCATGCAATGAGGCATGGATTTAGTCGGCAAGTTACCAAAAGCACCAGGGGAAGAGTGTTCATGCTTAGCCACGACAGTCTATTTTTTTAAATGGATTGAAGCAGAGGGCCATGTACAAGTATTGAGACTGAGACCATTTCGTTCTTATAAGAAAAACATCTTGAGCATATTTGGCGTTCCTTCCAGAAATCATTTGTGACAATGGTTCTCAGCTGTCTAACAAAAAGACCAGGGATTTCTATTCAAGGTGGGGAATTAAATTGATAATTGTCACCCCTGTGCATCCTAAAGCCAACGAACAAGCTGAGTCAAGCAACAAGTTGATCATTAACAATTTGATGAAGCGTCCGCATCATAAAAGGGGACGATGGGCCGATGAACTACCACTTGTATTATGGGTTGAGCAGGACAACATCTAAAAATTCTACGGACAGCGTCATATTCTTTGGTATTTGGCATTAAAGTTGCAACTCCTATATAGGTAACAATCCCAACCGCAAGATATGGACTTGTTGATTTCTTGGGGACAACAATTACCTTTTCGGCTCAGGAATTTGAAGGAATGAAGGCGAGAAACTTAGGGGACATAGCCAACATAAGAATGGCTGCCTATCAATAAAGAATTGCCAGGTCATACAATAGGAATGTGAGAGCAAGACGCTTCCGAGGCTTGGAGACATGGCGCTTGAGGGAAAGAGTTCCAAAATACTAGAGAACTTTGCACGTGGAAATTGGCTTTAAGCTGGGAAGGTCCTTACCTTATTGACGACTGAAGTTGGAAAGGGGGCATATTGGTTATCGACCGAGATGGCATTATAAGAATTTAGGCTTGCCGGAACGCCATACACACCTGAAGCATTATTACATGTAAGTTGAAATTTACTCAGCAATTTTCACGCCAAGGTACGTGGTTTCTCTCAAAATAACTTCTTCTAATTTTATTTCCTTTTATTTAAATCAAAGCTCCTATGACTTAAGCATTAGAGGGGTGCTTAGCCAAGCTGGAATATCTAATCCTGACGCATTGCGTTCTGCAAGATGTCATTATAAAGTGCGACAGTCCAAGATGCATGTCGTATGGTCAAGATGTAGGCAACCGTCTCAACATGTCAGGTGTCTCTAGATGTAAAGGTAAACACCTTCTATGGCTTAAAAGATTATATGTTTTTTCCTAAAGTTTATCCATTACTCGTAGCTGCGTTACCTGCACGAAAAAGGCATTCACCTCCTACGGTCTTAGGACTTGCATCTTTTCTCAGTCTCATCGGTTATCATAATCTGCTGGTCTACGTCTTCTCACCATTTGAGAACTAAGTTCTAATGAGTTATAACATCGTTGCACTGTTATCTTTACAATGGTGATAAACATCGCCGCATGTTATCTTTACAACTTGGCTATAATACGTTACATGTTGTCTTTTCAACTTGGTTATAACATTGACATGTTATCCCGCCAAGCGGCTACCAACATCTGCATGTTACTAACGAGCAAGACAGTGCTGATAATCAAAGAAACAACGATCCAAGCATCACCAAGGTTAAAAATATCAAAGAAAAGAGGCAAAACGCCTATTTAATCTAAGATGTTGAACCCACCTAGTAGCTCTAAAAAAGCTAACGTGTTGACTCTTATGCCTAGTCCTTACAAACCAAAAAACCCTCATGAGGATAAATCCTCATCAAATCAATTATTTTTGAAAGAAAAATAAAGAACATCCTATTGTCATTTAGCGTTGTTGCTTGAGCATTTTTAACCTGCCCTCGACCCTCTTAGCAAGCAACCTCACTGCCCACTTTTTCACTAAAAATTCCTTTGCAAGTTGGATTCTCCTCTGTCTGAGTTCCAGCTCTGTCAGCTCTATGCTGAGTATTCTTTGACTATTTGGATTCTGGTGCTTCAAAACTGACTTCCAGCCTCGTTCATCATGTCGTCATCGGAGCATCTCCATCTCCTTTCATGTCTCTTACCAATATTGTAAGTCTAGCATTCCATCTTGAAATTTCTTCATCCTCAGACCCATCTTCTGAACCTCTTCTCATCTAGCAGTCTTCTGGGAGAAAATAGATCCTCCAGGTCCTTCTCATACCGATCACGTAAGAATCCAAATTCGGGTCAAATTTGCCCTAAGTTACCGGTAATCCCGCTTCAATTAATAAATATTCGGTTGCTCTTATCAAAGGAAATCCCGCTGGAGCTCCTCCGTTCCAGCTACTCAGACATTCCACAAAACTACCTAGCCCGCCAGAATATGACCTCCATTGCCAAAGCCTACCCAACACGCTAAAATTTCACACGCAAGAGGCTTCTCGAAAATGCACTTTCCGCTTTCTGGGCGTAAAACATCCAGATATTCTCCAACACATCATTTAAAAAATGGACAAAACGAGGACCGTGAAGTGAAACATCCTACAGCCTAGGCGAAAACCTATGGATGGTGGACTAGGCATCTGAAAAGCGAGGCTCACAAATCATGACATCATTTGAATTCCAAGGTGAAAAGACCAAATGCTTGAGAACTTTAGCCCAAAGTCCGTCACTGTCGCCAACCTTCCTCGAAAAACCAGAAATCTTAAATCTTTATTTTCCAAAATACTAAAAAATCTCTTAAGTTGCTCTAGACCGGAATGAGTCTGTCTGCGCTTGGAATTTCATACCTAAATACCAATGACAAGGAGACCGTCAAAACATTTCAAGGGAGGAAAAAAATATCCCAAACTCTTTATATTATGCATACTTGGGCAACCTCCCCTCTCTGAAGTCTGTCTGTCATCATTGTGAAAGCCTTATTAAATTCTGACCAAATCATATGGAATCATTAAGCAACACCGAGCTCATATCAAGACACCCTTCTAATACCAAAGCTTGATCTGGACACGCCATGCCCAAGCGGTAAAACTACCTCTACCCAGGATGATAACACACTTGCTTTCGCTCAAAGACTACGCGCCAAATGCCACAATTGGTTCGGTCAAAAGTACATCTCAAAAAGAAAACACGAACGCCGACCTACGGGGCTCCACACGACCTTAAACACGATCATCTTTTTCTCATAAGAAAGTAATTTCTGGCTTAAAACGGTGCCTCCGTCTTGTCGTATTGTGATCTGTTTTTTTCGTAGCTTCACAGCCTTGACTGTTTATCCTCGCTCAGAATCACCTCAGTAAAATTGGAGTTCGTTGGTCTGCATCTGAAGCCTCATCCTATCTCGAATGCACTTCTACATTTTTGAGCATTGTTGATTGCACTTCACTGTCCGGTTGTTTGATCCATTGACTTTAATACTGCCAGCTTGTTGAGCTGGCTGCTTCCCGAGCGTTGTGACAGATTTATCAAATTTTGACCTTTCAAAGTAACTCGTCGATCGCATGTCCAAATGGCAAGAAAGCATGGCTGACTTCGGTGAAATGGAGTTTGTCATTCGATAGGTTTCTTTTAAAACGCCAATAAGTGATGTCGGAGTCATTATCATGCCGACATTCGGCAAAACCTTTAAAATCTAAATCTCGACTAAGGGCCTTGAAACTAAAGTATTTAAATCCGTCCCTTATGCATCTTTCTCTACTTAGTTGACTGCCGTCTACATTGCCCGCTTTTCTATAGAATCATGTTTTCTCAAATTAAATCAGTCATTCACGATTTTTTAAGAACAATAATGCATACGATACGATAGAGCGGGATTTTATAAACATAACCGCCATTACGTGGCATTTCATGTGACCTTGCACACTCCTATGCACCATGCTCATTTTTCCTCAAGGCTGAAAGCTATTTTGATTTGCGGACGTCACATAGATTTAGTGAAAAACAAGGCCGGTTTGGGCCTTACACAAATGATATACTTTAAAACCTATTCCCCTACAGCACGGGGATGAGAGGCATTGGCACTCACCTTAAATGCCTGCAAACTGACCAAGTTCTGAGCTGCTGCTGCATAAGACGTTTAGATGTTTGACTATCGTAATTATCGATGTGCTGGTGTGCTGATCACATCTGCTGCCAAAATGTGTCACTTCATCACAGACCCTTGTGCATTCAGGCTCTGGGTTTCAGTGCCAGCCGCCAGCCCTTACAACAGGCCTGAACCCCACAAGCATTGACTGACCATACACTCACTGCTGTCCGAGCACGACAAACTCCCGCCGCACTCAGGATGCGACCAGTGACGGTGCGAGCGACCTGCATTATTCCACCCACGACAGCCCAAATCCGGTCTCCTAAGTGTGAGAAGAGGATGGCTCATGGGGCTACGATGGGCCGCTCGGGATGCACCCGTGCGCACTCGAAAGGTGTCCTGCATGAGTCAAGCTGACCTCAAATGGTCATCTTGAGGTTATGGGGTCACAGTGTAGCACTACATTGTGCAGAGCGCGGTGAGAGCGCTGAGGATCATTGGCACCTAACAAGCCAGAGTGGCCGTGCGGTTTATAACTCCAAGAAATTATTTTCTGAGTAATAGAGATTTTCCTAAGGAGGAATGTGTTTTAAAGCCAATTTGGAATGTCAGTTTGAAGAAGAAATGTAGCATGAAAATCAAGATGTACATGATGTACTCGAACATGGCCTTATGATTTTTTGGATGGGCAAATGCGGAAGTAACACATTCGGTTTTCCTCCTCACGATACCCGTAAACGTCCATGTAATTTTGGTAACAATACCCACGAGCATATCATAAACAAGGAAGGGGCCTAAACGATATAAGCCCCACTCACGGAATGTTTTCTGTAATCTACTTCGGCCTCTGCTTCCGAAAGGCATCTGCCATCCCGCCAAGTCGCCAATCTGAAATTACCCGGATTTTCGCGCCGAGCCGCGGCGAGCGGCCTTTCGACCTGCCGAGATGCCGGATGTACGAGACCTCGCTTTCGGGAGAGAGAGGAGGAGTCACCATGTGGTTCAGTATTCCCAGCCCAAATGTTGAGAATGGCTTTTTGTGAAAATGGTGTCGTTTTGTATTCCGTAGCCCAAACTTTGGAAAACGTGCTTTGAAAGGTGTGTCGTTCCCTGATTATTGGTAGCCAGCAAACTTTGGAAAATGGCTTTGAAAATGTGTCCATTTTGATTACTAGCTCAAACTTTGGAAATGGCTTTTAGGATGTAGAGACGTTAGGTTCGGAGGTCACGTTTACGTTTCGGGAAGAGTGTACGGAGGTCACTTGAAATTAGTTCCTCGCATGACGAGTCTTTCTACCTTTCTACGAAATTGTGTGCGTGTGTGTGCGTTGGCTTGCATTTTTAAAATGGGGGCTTGAATGACAAGTCTTTAATCTTGGTTTGAATGTTAAAATTGATTTATAGAAATCAACTGCTCATGCATCAGTTTCGAGATTTTTTTTTACCCAAGGAAGTAGTACCTCTAGGGAGATATCTTTAAATCTTTAGAATTTTTTGAGTGTCAAAATGATGGTTTAGATGCCAAACGCGTCATTTCGCGCTGCTTTTGAAAGAGAGTATCGGAATGTCGAACTCCGGTTTTGAACCGGGCATTTCATTGTTAGCGAAAATTTTACTAGGGAAGAAAAGCATTAAATGAGTTGCTTGAATTGTCAAAAGTCGGATTTTACTCAGTTTTGCAAATGATCGTTTTGGATGCCGAAACATCACTTTTCTTAGCGTTTTTGAAAAGGAGTTCGAATGACGAACTCCGGTTTTGAACCGGGCATTACATTGTTACCAATTTTATGAAAAAAGGCGTTAAATGACATGCGATCGACGAGTTGTTTTGTGAATCGGAATTTGATAAATAAATACTATCACAAGCCAAACGGTTCGGACTGGTAAATGACAGTATTTAAAGTATGATATCGATGGAATCAAACGACCCGGACAGTAAAGGTGCGATTCGGCCCAGACCCAAACTGGGACTTGGAGTTAGCTAAAAGTGCATATAATTAAATGATGTCCCGACGTATCGACGGATCAAACGATCCCGAATTTGTAAATGACTATTACGAACTAAACGGTTTGGACCGTAAAGTTGCGAATGGCGTATCAAAACAACTGACTCCGGAATTGTAAATAACATAAAATGGTAAAAAAGCGGGCTTTGAACGCCGTTTTAACCAGAAATTACTTCTCTTATGGGAGAGAAGATGATTTTGGGGTAAAATGTATTGGACCCCGTAGACGGCGTTACGTCTATATTTTAATAACTTTGACCGAAACGATTATGGCATTTGACGCGTTAATCGAGGCGAAACGAGTGTGTTACCTATGGATAGAGGTTGACTCTTTGACTCGGTTGACGTATACGGGATACGGTTTGGTGTTTGGAAGGGTGTTTTGAGCTTGTTTGGTTCGTGTTTGGTCGGAAAATGAGGTTTTCACGCAAATCGAGACAAAACGGGGCTCGGGAGGGGGAGATCAGTTTATGCCGTGGGGTTTTGTGAAGAGTTTATATTTTTTTCCTCCCTTGAAATGTTTTGACAGCCCTTGTATTTATAGGGTGAAATTGCAAAACAGTTCGGACGGACTTTCCTTCAATTTCAGGAGATTTTTTGGTATTTTGGAAAATTGGAGGACTTGTTGGCAATTCTGGTTTTTCAAGTAAAACAATCCGGACGGACTTTCACTCAATCTCAGGGGCATTTTGGTCTTTTCACCTTGGAATTCGAATGATGTTGATTTGTGGGCTTTGGCATGCATGCCACGTGCCCCTGTGACTCACCTAGGCTAGGGTTTTCGTCCCGTTATTCCCGATTTTGTCCATTTTTTAAATAATTGTTCGAAAAATGTCTGAAACGCCCCCGGAAAGTGCCGGAAAGTGCATTTTTCGAGAAAAGCTGTACTTTTACGTGTGATAACGTGTGTTGAGTACGCTTTGACGTCGGGATGCACGGGGCAGTCCTGGGATGTCTCGTTGGCTTGGGAACGGGGAGCTTAACGGGTTCCGGTTAACTTGGAAAGGGCCAGTTAACGGATTCCGGTTAACTTTTAACGGATTTTGACGATTCGGATTTGGGTACTTACAATAGGGCTGAGTATGAGAAGGATCTGAAGGATTCTTTCAAAATACTGAGAGAGAAGAGGTTAGAAGTCAAGCCTAAGGATGAAGAAATTTCAAGATGGGTTGCTAGACTTACCAATGTTGGTAAGAGACATGAAAAGGAGATGGAGATGCTCCGTGACGACATGATGAACGAGACTGCAAAGTCAGTTTTTGAAGCAAGAATCCAAATGATCAAAGAATATCGGGCATGAGAACACGTGAACTGGAACTTAAAGGAGGAGAATGCAGCCTTGCAAAGGATCCTTGATGAAAAAATGGGTGAGGTTACTTCTAAGAAGATCGAGCAGGTTGAAGATGCTCAAGACAGTAACACTGAATGACAATAGGATGTTCTTTCTTTTTCTTTCAAAAATAATTGATTTGATGAGGATTTATCCTCATAAAGAGATTTTTTGGTTTGTAAGGACTCATAAGAGTCAGCACATTAGCTTTTTTAGATATGTTAGGTGGGTTCAACATCTTAGATTCGATGGGCGTTTTGCCTCTTTTCTTTGATATTTTAACCTTGGTGATGCTTGGATCGTTGTTTCTTTGATTATGGGCTCTTTGTTGTTCGTAGGTAACATGTAAATGTCATAACCGCTTGACGGGGATAACATGTCAATGTTATAACCAAGTTGAAAAGACAACATGTAACAATGTTATAACCAAGTTGTAAAGATAACATGCAACGATGTTATAGCCAGTTGTAAAGATAACATGCAACGATGTTATAACCAGTAGAACTTAGTTCTCAAATGGTGAGAAGACGTGCGCCCAGGCGGGGTTATGATAACCAATGGACTTAGAAAAGATGTAAAATCTTTTAAACCGTAGGAGGTGAATGCCTTTTTCGTGCGCATAAGGCAGGTTTACGATAATCGATAAACTTTAGGAAAAACATATAATCTTTTAAGCCATAGAAGGTGTTTACCTTACATCTGAGAGATGTTGACATGTTGAACAGTTGCCCATGTTGACCATACAGGCATGCATCTTGGACTATCGCACTTTATAATGACATCTTGCAAAACAGCAATACGTTAGGGTTGGGTGTTAGCTTGGCTAACACCCCTCTGATGCTTAAGTCAGTAGGAGTTTTGATTTAAATAAAAAGGAAATAAAATTAGAAGAAGTTATTTTGAGAGAAAGTCCGTACCTTGGCGTGAAAATTGTGGTAAATTTCAACTTACATGTAATAATGCTTCAGGTGTATGGCGTTCCAGCTCTGAGGTATTATGATGCCATCTGAGGTAGATAACCAATATGCCCCTTTTCCAGCTTCAGCGTCAATGAGGTAAGGACCTTCCCACTTTGGAGCCAATTTTCCCGCGTGCAAATCTCTAGTATTTTGGAACACTTTCCTCAGCACCATGTCTCCAGCCTGGAAGCGTCTTATTCTCACATTCCTGTTGTATGACCTGGCAATTCTTTATTGATAGGCAGCCATTCTTATCTTGGCTATGTCCCTGAGTTCGTCTACGTTATTCAAATCCTGAGCCAGAAGGTAATTGTTGTCCCCAGGAGTCAAAAGTCCATATCTTGCGGTTGGGATTGTTACCTATATAGGGAGTACAGCTTCAGTGCCAAATACCAAAGAATATGGCGTCTGTCCCGTAGAATTTTTAGATGTTGTCCTGTCAGCCCATAATACAAGTGGTAGTTCATCGGCCCATCCCCCTTTTCTGATCCAAACGCTTCATCAGATTGTTGATGATCAACTTGTTGCTTGACTCAGCTTGTCCGTTGGCTTTAGGATGCACAGGGGTTGACGTTATCAATTTAATTCCCCACCTTGAATAGAAATCCCTGGTCTTTTTGCTGATAAACTGAGAACCATTGTCACGAATGATCTTCGAAGGAACGCCAAATCTGCTCAAGATGTTTTTCTTTATGAACGAAATGACCTCCCTGTCTCGTACTTGTACATACGCCTCTGCTTCAATCCATTTGGAGAAATAGTCTGTCATGGCTAACATGAACACTCTTCCCCCTGGTGCTTTTGGTAACTTGCCGAATATATCCATGCCCCATTGCATGAAAGGCCAGGATGAAAGTACAGGATACAAGGGCTCTACGGGTTGATGCAAGATGTTACTGTGTCGTTGACATGCGTCACACTTTAAGGCAAAATCCATTGCGTCTTGTCTCATCGTGGGTCAATAATATCCCGCTTTGAGGGCTTTGGAGGATAACGACTTGCCCCCAGAGTGATTCCCACATTCTCCAGCATGTAGATCGTGTAGGACCTCGTCGACTTCCCTTGTCTCTAAACATCTCATGTACAGACCTGTCACAGATCTCCTGAACAATTTGTTATTAATTAAGGTGAATCTAGATACCTTCATCCTGAACGACCTTTGATTCTTGACGTCTGATGGAATGGTTCCGTCTTGCAAATATTGCACAATAGGTTGGATCCATGTTGATGTCGCGCCTTGGCTTGGAGAAGATGTTTCCGAATGACTTAGGGTCACACATTCTTCAGTTTGATCAATGGTTGGATGTTGGACGTAGATGATCGGGATGTTGGTATTTATCATAGCCCCACACACACGCTGATCCCAGGTTGGCCAAAGCATCAGTTTTGGCATTTTCTTCGCATGGTACCTGTTCCAAGGAAAAACTAACAAAATGTGTTGCTAGCGCTTTAACATGTTGGAGGTAAAGTGACATTCTGGCGTTCTTAGCTGCATAAGACCCGTTAAATTGATTAACTACTAACAAAGAATCGATAAAGACGTTAAGATGAGTGACATCCAAGCTAAGAGCAGTAGATAAACCCATGATCAAAGCTTCATATTCGGCTTCGTTATTTGTTGCTTGGATTTCACAAGTAACGGCCTGAGGGACTAATTCGCCTTGAGGCGATTTTAGCAAGATGCCCAATCCTGCACCCCTTGAATTGGATGCTCCATATGTGAACAACGTCCAATACCTAGGGGAATTATTACCATCGAGATGTTGGACCTCTAGTTCCACCTCAGGTTGCAAGGTAGCACTGAAATTGGCTACAAAATCTGCAAGTACTTGTGACTTGATAGCACTCCTGGGTTCATAAGAGATTTTATACATGCTTAGCTTGACTGACCATTTGTCCATTCGCCATGACATTTTATGGGTTCTCATAACAGTCCTGATAGGATAGTTAGTTTTCACAATAATGTGATGCGTTTCAAAGTAATGACGTAATTTAGTAGAAGCAGTGATTAAAGCGAGAATGAGTTTTTCTAGATGGGAGTACCTGGTTTCGGCATCTAAAAGAGATTTACTTACATAGTAAATGGGACGCTAATCGCCTTGGTCCTCTTTTACTAGGACGACACTCACTGTACTTTCTGATACGGCTAGGTACAAGTACAAGGGTTCACCAGGATCCGGCTTAGTGATTAGAGGAGAAGACGTGAGATATTTCTTGAGGTTCAAGAAGGCTTCTTCGTGCTTCTTGGTCCACTGGAACAACTTGTTCTTCCTCAAGACGTCATAAAACAATTTGCACTTTTCAGAGGACTTAGAAATAAACTGATTTAAGGCCGCTACTCGTCCTGTCAAGCCTTGTACATCTTTGATTGTTTTAGGAGACTGCAGGTTGAGGATAGCTTTGATTTGTTCTGGGCTGGCCTTGATTCCCCTCTTAGTCACCATGTATCCCAAAAACTTTCCGGCTCTGACTCCGAAGTTGCACTTAGAAGGGTTCGGCTTCATGTTGAATGCTTCCAAGATGTCAAAGGCTTCTGCCAAATGCTGCACATGATCTTCTATATTTTTGGACTTCACCAGATCCAACAGGTGAATGCATGCTTGACGTCATAGGCAAGTTTGATGTATTGGTTCTTGCCCCAGTCGTAATGATGGGGGTAGATATTGCTGAAGTAGGATTGCTCATCTTGATTGGAATCTAAAAAACCAAAGTTCCAACAGACGGCTGTGAGTACCCCGACCCGAACTCATGTTTTGGGTCCACTTTCCTTGATTTTTGGGCTCATGTAATTGCAAAAGAAGCAAATTGAGTCCAATTATCCCACAGCCCATTTAACCCATTGGGCCTGCCATCCATTCGGCCCAACTGTGCCAAAATGATGTACGCTGTCGTCCGACATAGGACGACACTAAGGCGGTTTAACTGCCTCTGTCGGACGACATAAGTCTTCCCATCAGCCTGCCTATAAATACAAGGCATGGCTGATCATTTAAAGGGGGACTTGGAGAGAGTTTTGGGAGAGCATCAGTATAATAGGGGAAACTCTGCACAAATAGAGTCTCCCTCTCTCTCATACACACACACTCACCTCCCTCCTCACACACACACATACACCAAGGCCAAGATCCAAAGAAACCCTCCTTGTTGGTGTGTTGAAGGGGTAGACACCATACTACTGGTGATCTTACCTTGTGGACTACAATAGGTAGCCACTAAACCCTTTCCTCTCTTTAAATAACTCCTCCATACATTCATATCATCTTGCATGTTCAACTTGCTTTGATATTATGTGAAATATTGGGATTTTTGCATGATAAAGGTGGTGGAGAAGTGGATCTTCAATGTTCACTTCTCCCCACCTTAGATCTGGACATTTGGTGACATTAACATCAAT
The DNA here is from genome assembly GCA_022495995.1 of Adenophora triphylla var. japonica. Taxonomy (NCBI): domain Eukaryota; kingdom Viridiplantae; phylum Streptophyta; class Magnoliopsida; order Asterales; family Campanulaceae; genus Adenophora; species Adenophora triphylla. The sequence goes on along the minus strand of JAFEMH010001521.1, from coordinate 422,121 downwards.
AAAGTTTAAATCTTTGCTTATTTCCTTGGAGTTAGGAGGTGATGGCTACATAAAAGTGGCCATAAACATGTGATTTATCACATTTGGCCACTAAAGCCATGTGATCCTCCCATAATACTCACATAATAGTAAAAAAAATAAAAAATAATAGTAATATTTTACTGCTTACAGATAATAAAAGTACTTGGTTTGCTTTGAGAATAAAGGAGAAATCAAACAGACTGAAGGGCACTGAAATAGGCCTCTCTTGTCGGACGACACAGGACTCACTGGAGATCCTGTGTCATACGATATAGAGATCCCAGAAGGCTACAAAGCCTTTCTTGGACTTCAGATCTGTCAGATTTGATCCCTTTCATAGCTCAAAGCTTGCCTAAGTATTCTTTGGCTCATAAGCCACTATTTGGAGTGCCTAAGTTCTGTTTGGGTGCGATGGAGGCGGTTTGCCATATGACATAGACGACTTCGGATGTTCTATGTCATATGACATCCGTATCATTAAAAGTCAATCATGACTTTGCTCACTCCTATCAACCCCAAAACTGAACTTAGACCACTAAATAGTGTCTTCATTGAGCGAAATAATATCATTCCAGTTCCAGAATGACCTTGAGAAGGGTGTAAAGGGTGTGGCCCCCTATCATGGCTCACAAGTTGTATCCAGTCCACATAGCATTAATGAAAATTCAAATTTGCATGCCTTACTTGCCGACACATATTGCACACACATTTTGAATGTCTATAATTGTCCAATATTGATTGAAAGTCTCGAAAGAGGCTTGTTGGGTGAACTTCCAAGTTCTTCCCAAACACGTAACCAGACCCCCGGACCCATTTTCTCTTTAAAGGTTTTTCAATGTTTTCCTTAAAACCGGCGTGGCGACTCCCAAAAGATAAAATCATATTTTACCTTTTACATTCCATTATTATATTATTTTTTCGGCGAGCGTTCATTCAGTGGCGGCTCCGCTGGGGACTACATTGAAAAACTTTTTTTTAAAAAAAAAAAAATGAAGACTATACTTGGTATATAGGTGGAAACCACTAACCTTCCTGTATCGCTCCCTAACCCGGGGCTTGGGATAAATGGTGGTCTAACAATCCCACGTACCAGTATCATTCTTCTGTTTTTTGAAAAAAAAAAAAAGAGTTTTTCTTAAGAGGGTCTAACTTTCTCTAAATCAACTCGGACAATTTCTACATTCTCCTTGTGTGTGCATTGTGTCATTTCATGTGCTCATATGGGCCTTGCCATGCTTCTATGCTTCTATGCTGTGGTATGTGGCATTTTTGGGAGCCGGAGCTTCCCCCTTTGCTATTTGCTCTTCCCGTTGATCAGAACAGGGCAGGATGACACTGGACTACAGCTACTGGTAAATTCTGACATTTGGGGCAGTCCCCTTTTGTCATGCTTTGACTCATTCTCTTGTCTTTTCCTTTGCATATTGCATAAAAAAAATCTTTTACAAAAAAGCAAAAAAAAAAAAAAATTCCTAGAAAGATTACCTTCACACTACTCGCACGCTACCCGCACATAGAATTAGAACCCGGGAGTGTACGGACGGCATCGCGGAAAGTGACGTATTTCGCTAACGCTTGAGCGCCTAAAGTCCTCCTAGCCTGTGAGTCAGCCAACACTTGTCTGTGACACACTTTCTACCGTGACCGGTTGGTTTTTGGCCAATACTTTTCAAAACACTTGTCAAACTTGGTTTTCAAAATTTTCTCACAAAGTCCGAGTCGTACTCCGTCCCTAAAATCTTGGCATACTTTCCCCCCTTCGTGTCGGAATTACGACATAATTCAACGTGAGTACACGTTAAGATTTTGACATACCCCGACGTAGGTACATGTCGATTTCTCGATTTGGCTTCATAAGAGGTCATAACGCGCTCTCGACATGTATCAACACAGAACCATGTCGAATTCTTGGCGCATACTAATAGGAGTTATGCCGAAATTTCGCCACTAAGCGACCAGAGGCCATGCCAGATTTTCAACTCGGAAAGAGGAGAGGTCATACCCAATTCTGCCAGGATTCTTACCTGCAAATTGTGGTCTTGTACATTCAAACGTACTTCCGACCCTCTCTCCTCCCGAGTTTAGACGTTGACTTGGACTTGGTTTTGAAAATCCCGAGTTTGACTTGTTTTGACCTGTATGCCCATAGGTTCGTTCTCCCTTTCGATTGGTGGGTTCCACGTGCCCTATAGGACCTCTGCCGGGATTGTCCGTCCTGGAGGTGCAATACAGGTGGAATACAGGGGGTCTATAGACGTAGTGATGGAACCCACTGATCCAGGAATAGCATAGAATGCGAAAAAGAAGGTGTCCCCCTTTTCCAACCATTCCTAGGATTAATAAAATCATTTTTTTTAAAAAAAAAAAAAACAACAAAAAAAAATAATAAAATAATAATAAAAAAAGAGCATATGCATGGGTCCGTCCTAAACCTATCCTCTCCCCAACCTAAAACCATTCTCTCCCCTTTGAGCGAGCAAGTATTGGGTCAGAGTTCCGGGTGGTCGGTTAATCAGTTTCTCTCCGGTCAGGGGTTCGCTTTCAGCAGTCTCAGAGATGGCAGATTCGCAAGTTTCAGCGGGTTTGGGTCCGAATGCGGGTGTTGATCCAGCACAGAATCAGAATACCGGTCAAGGTCTAGGGCCAGATCAAAGTCAGAATGCGGGGCCGAACGTAGCTCTGAATACCTCTCCTAGAAGTGGTTATGGCATGGGTCCTCACATGACACCCCCGGGAAGTCCGTTTGTTAACCCTCACCCAGGTTTCAACTTCTCTCAAGAGACTTCTCTCCGTGCTGCTCTCGAAGCCTCTCGTGCCCGTGAGGAAGCCGGTTGGGCTCGCTATGTCGAAGTAATGCGCATGCAAGGCGTCGCCGTAATCCGTCACCCCGATGGGTCGTATGAAGAAATCAGGGAGGATCCCGATGTTACTATCACCGGAACTGGTTTTGTTCCCCCATCCTCACCTAGACAAGGCTTTCACAATTTGCCCCCACCAATCTCTTATGGTATGCCTAGCTCTTTCCCGATGCCGACTCATGGGAGTATGTCAAGACCTCCCCCCATCCCAGTATCTACTTATGGTGGACAATACGGACTGAGAGGCGAATCAAGCTCCTTCCCAAGGGTCAGTGCTCAGGATCAGTTTGTGTTTTATCCCCAGAATCAGCCTGGGCAGGGTCAGCAGCCTAGTGGTGTCAACCAGGAGCAGTTTGGGTATGTTCAGAATCAGTTTGGGACTCAGGGTTAAAGCCCGTATGGCAACGCGGGTCAGCCTACCAACCCAGCCTTTGGTGGTCAGTTTGTTGCTCCTCCTGATCAGCCCAATCAGCAGCAGAGCGGTTATCGCCTGTCAGGAAGCCAGATTTGCCAGGATCAACTCCCGCAGCATCCACAACCTCAATTCCAAAGCAACGTCCCTCAGCCTGCAGTTTGCTCTCCTCTCACTCAGCATCTGTACGGTTCCACCCCGTATTCAGCTCCGTGCATCGATATCAGATCCCCTGCCCATAGTCGGGTCGGAAACCAGCCAGTACAGTTTGGGCCCCGGAATCCCGGCGTCCAATTTAACGGTTACGACATGTATGGGAACACGATCCCAAGTCCAGTTGGCTTAGTGGACAGCAATGTTAACATACCCAGCACTATCGGCCTTCCTCCGGCTGCCTTGCCAATCAGGTCCACGCCAGAGTTTCCAGTGCCATCCTCAACAGTAGCTCCGACTATGGGACGACCCCCATCCTCCGAGGTTTCAAGTTTGAAAGAAGAACTGAAGTATGTGAAAGAGCAATTGCACAAGATGACTTTTGGATCCAGCATGGTCAGCTCCGTGGAGCTTAAAGACTCCAAGGCTCTCCCGAAGAACTTCAAGATGCCCCCCATAACCAAGTTTGAAGGCTCCACGTGCCCTAAAACTCACATGAACAGTTACATCATGTCAATGGGTGCCAAAGGGGCCACCGAAGAGATGCTAGCCCTTTACTTTCACTTATCCCTCGATGACTCTCCTTTGAGATGGTTCCTAGGCCTTAAACCGGAGGAAAGGACTACGTGGTCCCAGATCAGTGATGCTTTTTTGGACAAATACAAAGGAAGTGTAGAGTGGTACACCACTCGTAGTGACTTGATTGGCACTATTCAGAGGCACGATGAGTCCGTGACAGACTTTTATAAGAGGTAGAACAAGAAGCTTAACGAGTTGGTTCACCCGATCCCCCTCTCTGACGAAAAGGCCATCTTCCTTTCATGTGTCAAACCATCTGTCAGAGAAGCCATTGGCTGGGGATACTACCCAAATCTGCGAGAAATGGTGAGCGCAGGGGCCGAAAGTGAGAATGCTACCTACTCCATCGTTCCAACTCCTGCTCCCGGTAATGCTCCAGCTCCCCGCTATCAAGTTCCAAGCTCTACCCCTGTTGCCTCAAAAGGCAAAGAAACTGCTGTCTCTAACACCGTCAACTATATTCAAGGAGAGAACAATCAACCACCCGGCCGTGGTGGAGGACGGCCTCAGAAGTCGAAATATGATGATTTGGGGATGCCGCTCGAAGAGGTATTTGATGGTTTGATGAGGACAGGAATGATCAAACCTTTGGAAAACTACCCTACTCCTAACACCCCGGGACTGGATCGTAGCTTAAAGTGTCGCTACCACCAGAATTCAGGCCATACTACCAACAGTTGTTTCACACTGAGGAGAATCGTCCAGAGTCTGATCGACCAAAGCAAGATTGAGAAACCGAGCATCGTCACCAATCCTCTTCCCAACAACAACAACAGGGTCAACATGATCGAGTTTGTCAATGTCATAGAGTTTCGTGAGGCTAGTCCCAACGAGGGTATGAGTAAATTTGAGGCTATTATGCTCGCAAACAATGATGTAATCAATGTTGATGATGAATTGAATACTCATTTCTGCTATATGTTGTCTTGGGATGATATTCGAACTGCAGCAAAACTAGCAAATGATGTCCAGCATGATGACATTTCCCCCAATTCTCAATCCACTCCCCTCACCTGGGAAGAGATTAAGCGCGTCGCAAGTTCAAGCTCGGAAATCACTGTTAATCAACTGCGACAAGCAGCTTGGCCATATGCTACACGAGGGCCTCCGATGAGTTGGTCAGAATTAAAAGCAACTGACGCAGATCACGATAAGGACCGGGAAGCTGAGGTGAATTTGCTCACCAGGTCAGGAAAAATGTTGGGAACCGATGTTGCCGGATCATCAGGAAAAGACAAAGAAGCAGTTGTTCCGGGAGACGGGGCTGGTAAAAATCCATACGCCAAGGGGGTAGTCGAAGAGGATTTAACGGAGAACGACCCAATCCTCGCACAGTTGAAGCGAACCCAGGCCAACATTTCCCTCTGGTCCCTCTTGACTTCTTCTTATCCCCACAAGTTGAAGTTGGAGGAAGCCTTGTCTAAGACAATGGTGTCCGTAAATTCCACCCCTGACGAAGCATGCCAATTGATAGGTATCGCCCAGTACGGAAATATCATCACCATTACGGAATTGGATTTGCCAAAGTATGGAACCAATCACAACGAGTCCCTGCACATCACTGTCCATTTAGATGGACGTCGGCTTCCCCACGTAATGGTGGACAACGGCTCGGCTATGAACGTATTGCCTGCCAGAATGATGAGCCTGTTGAACATTAAGGCCACTGATTTGAAGCCATCCGACCAAACCATAAAGGCGTATGACTCCACGTCTAGGAAGGTTTTGGGTGTGATATCGTTAACCATGTGGTTTGGCAAGAAACCTCTGGTAGTTGAGTTTCAGGTGATAGACATTCCGGTCAGTTTCTCCGCCTTGCTAGGAAGGCCGTGGCTGCACCAAATCAATGGGGTCGCTTCAACCCTGCATCAATGCGTCAAGTTCGTCCAAGACGGCGAGCTGACCATCATCTATGGAGATAGTGTTACCATCGAGGGCACCGATGATGAGGGAAGGACGGTAATGGAAATTAAGCACGACGAAGCCAACTTGATGTTGAGCGGTTTCAGGATCGAGAGCCCAAAAGCCCAGATCTGCGCGATTGACCTGACAACTTCCTTTGATAAAATTCCTCCAGTTATGGTGATGATGAGACGTATGAACTACATTCCGGGGCTTGGCCTCGGTAGACGTCAGCAGGGCACTCACAAGCTTGAGGAATTAAAGCTGAAAAAGGACAGGGAAGGTCTGGGATATGTTGGGAAAACCCCCAAGGATAGAGAGGCTGACAGGATTGAAGCCGCTGAAAAAGGCTAATGCTGCTGGAAAACCCTATGGCAAACCTAATCTCCGTCCTTATCACCCTTCCTTGAAAAAATACTTCATCAAAGAAAAAGGTGATGATTTTGTGTTCCCCAAGGGCCAGCTCGAGAAGATGAAAGGTCTCACTCTGAAAAACAATCCCAACAAGGAGTTTATCATTAACAAGCCTAACATTCCAGGGGCTGTGAATACCTTCGAAAGATAGTATCACTTCTGGGGAAGTCCTGATTTCACTGACCAGTTCAGGAGGTTATCTGTGGCCGAGCTTATGATTGGGAAAAACGATGAAACCACCGAGCTCGATATGGGCGAAGATGTCGCAGCTTTGTTCGAAGAGACAGATTTATCAGAAACCACCGGGGCTGATCCGCTGATGGAAGCACCGTTGATTGATTTGTGTGAAAAGACACCGCTAATGACCGGGGTTGTTGCTAAAGATCCTTTCAGCATGATTGACCTTCTGACCGGGGATGATTATGCACCTGTGACAGATCTTCTGACTGGGAAGGATTACGTATCAGTGATCGAGTTTGACGGGGACAAAGAAATTGATCCACGCACCTTCGTCAGCACTTCAGAGATGCCGCTCCGGAATTGGGCTTCCTTCAAGGGACCGATCGCCAGCCGGGAAGTTATGATGGAAAAGCTCGGGCTGACCCCTCGTCCTGGTGTGTCTAAGTCTATGTCCGCCCCTGTAATCCTGAGTCAGTCCTCAGAGTCTTTTGTTATCGAGTTTGAGTCTCTAGATAGGTCTGATACTCTCACGGCTGACGATCATCGCCGTGTCTTTAACTCTGTCTTCCCTTTTGCATTGAATGAAATGGTTGACCTTTCTGCGTATCCCTTAATTGCCACCTTAACAAATGATAAGTTAACTAAGACAAATCTTAATGACTTAAAAGTGGTTAATAATGATTCATTTGAAGAGGACACAGACTTTTTAGATGAAAACTTTTTAAATGATAATATAAAGCAGGTTTTTGACCGAGATGACAATCGGGCCCAAGCTGCCGATGAGATATTAACTACAGTGAATTTGGGAACTACTGAAGAGCCCAAAGAGACACAGATTGGCAGTTTCTTCACCGGGGAAGAACGGGAAGACCTCATTGATCTGCTCAAAGAATATGTGGATGTATTTGCCTGGTCCTACAAAGACATGCCCGGATTGGATACTTCAACTGTTGAGCATCGAATCCCCCTGGACCCAGAAGCCAGTCCAGTCAAGCAGAAGCTTCGCCGGATCAAGCCAGAATGGTCCCTCCAGGTCAAAGAAGAAATAGAGAAGCTGCTCAGAGTGGGTTTCATTAGAGTGGTCGAATACCCCAAGTGGTTGGCCAACATAGTAACGGTAACCAAGTCAAATGGCGAAGTCAGGGTTTGTGTGGACTTCAGAGACCTAAACAAAGCTAGCCCAAAGGATGACTTTCCCTTACCCAATATCGATTTGTTGGTGGACACTACTGCCATCTACGAAGTCAAGTCATTCGTAGACGGCTTTGCAGGTTACAATCAGATCAAAGTCGCCGAAGAAGATCAGGAAAAAACTGCCTTCACTAGCCCTTGGGGAACCTTCTGCTATACGGTTATGCCCTTCGGCCTGAAGAATGCCGGCGCCACTTACCGGGCGATCCTTTGCACTTTTTCATGACATGATCCATAAGGAGATCGAGGTCTATGTTGATGATATGATTATTCATTCCAAAGGATCAGATGGTCAACACTTGATCGACCTGAGGAAGTTCTTCAACCGGCTGCGGGAGCATGAGATGAGGCTAAACCCAGCAAAGTGCACTTTTGGCGTAGTCCGAGGAAAGGTTCTGGGATACATGGTCACAGAACGGGGAATTGAAGCCGATCCAAGAAAGATCAAAGCCATCATGGAGATGAAGCCGCCGACGACAGTCACAGAGGTGAAGGCTTTCATGGGCCGTCTCCAATATATCAGTCGATTCATCCACCAGCTAACCTCCATTTGTGAGCCGATCTTCTGGCTGCTCAGGAAGAATCAGGAGGTTGAATGGAACGAACAGTGTCAGAATGCCTTCGAGACAATCAAAGCCTACTTAGTCCATTCCCCGATCCTGTGTCCTCCACATAAGGATAAGCCCTTGTTTCTATATTTGACAGTTACAGATACGGCTGTCGGAGCCATGCTCGCGCAAGAAAAGTCAGATTCAAAAATAGAAAATGCCATATACTTCGTCAGTCGGAAGCTTCAGGGCAGCGAGTTGAACTATTCAGCTTTAGAAAAAACCTGCGCAGCTTTGGTATGGGTGGTCAGCAAATTGAGACACTACCTCTTGGCGCATACAATACACCTAGTGTCAAAGATGGATCCCATCAAATGCCTGTTTGGTAAGTCTTCTCTATCGTCAAGGCTTGCGAAATGGTCATTCTTCTTAGCCAAATTTGATATCAAGTTCGTAACCCACAAGGTAATCAAAGGCCAAGCTCTGTCAGATCACTTGGCAGATTTCCCAAGCTCAAAAGCGCCCGAGTTCTAACCCCAATTTCCAGACGATGGAATTTTCATGATAGAGGGTACAGACCGTTGGCAATTGTTCTTCGATGGTGCCGCTAACAAAAGGGGCAATGGTATCGGCATGGTGTTGGTTGATCCAAAGGATGTACACACCCCCATAGCTATCAAGTTGAATTTCTCGGCTACCAACAACGCTGCGGAATACGAAGCTTGTATAGCTGGCCTCGAGGCAGCTTTGGAGCGAAACGTCAAAAAGTTGGAGGTGTACGGAGACTCTCAACTAATCATCAATCAGGTATCCAATAAGTGGAGAATCGTGGACCAGTACCTGCAAATGTACTATGCTTACATGGAGGACCTGATCGACCAATTCAAGGAGGTCACGTTCCACTACCTACCCCGGGACAAGAACAGGTTCGCGGATGCCCTGGCCACTTTGGCCTCTTTGGCGGAAATTCCAGAGGGAAAATCAGTAAAACCATTCAGGGTTGGGAGGCGCGAGAACCCCGCCTACTGTTGTCAGATCAAACTAGAAAAGGTCGATGACTTATGGTACAGCCAGATCTTTCAGTACCTTAAGCATGGCGAAGCCTCGTTCCCGATAGAAGAGGATGGTAGGCCGAAAGAAGGTCTCCGCGCCAAAAGTTTACAAGCTTTGAAAAGGTTGTCTGCATAGTACGTTATTCTGGGAGACGACTTATGGAAGAAAAGGCACCGAGGCCCGCTTCTACTCTGCATCAGCAAATCTAAGGCCAGAAAGGTCATGGAAGAAGTCCATGGTGGCGCATGTGGACCACATATGAACGCTCGAGCCTTAATGTTCAGCATACTCAGGATGGGTTATTATTGGATCTCCATGAAAACTGACTGTATTCATTTTGTTCGAACCTGCGATAAATGTCAGCGGTTCTCCAATCTCAACCATATGCCTCCCCATGATCTCTATTGCATGAGCACCCCTTGGCCATTTGCAACTTGGGGGATCGACGTTATTGGGAAGATAACTCCTGCCGGTAACAATGGGCACGAATTCGTGTTGGTCGCTGTGGATTACTTCACCAAGTGGGTTGAAGCGGCATCCTACAGGGTCCTGAACTCCAAAAAGGTGGCCCGTTTCATAAAAGAAAACATTTTGTGCCGATACGGAGTTCCCAATGAGATTATCTCAGACAATGGGTCACACTTCGAGGGACATACCGACGAATTGCTCGCTGAATTCAGGATCAAGCGACACAAGTCCTCCCCTTATTGCCCTCAAACCAATGGTGCTGTCGAGGCCGCGAACAAAAACCTAGAAAGAATCATCCGAAAAATGGCCGAAAGGAGCCGGGATTGGCCTGAAAAGCTTCATTTGGCACTATGGGGCTACCGCACTTCAGTAAGAACAGCCACCGGTGAAACTCCGTTCGCTTTGACATATGGGATAGATGCCCTTTTACCCGTTGAGTTAGAGATACCCTCTCTCCGAGTTCTGCTTGAAAATGAAGTCAATGAGATAGACTGGCTTCAGAGTCGACACGACGAGTTAGCTCTTCTGGATGAGCGAAGGCTTAAGGCAATGGAGCACATCCGGGCGTATCAAAAGCGCATGGCTAGGGCCTTTGACAAGAAGGTGCATCCCCGCGACATTAAAGTGGATTTGGTCCTAAAAGAAAAGCCGTCGAATCAATTCAGTCCTCTGGGCAAGTGGGCGCCGGTCTGGGTAGGCCCGTATTTGGTAAAGGAGATCTTCTCTGGCGGAGCAATGAAGTTGACAGATTTGGGTGGTAACCCCTTCATGCACCCAGTGAACGGCGACAAATTACGCCGCTATTAGGTCTAAATCGAGTCTTCCCCTCTAAAAAAAAAAAAGAAAAAAGAGAGAGAAATAAAAAAATAATAAAAAAAAAACGCGAAAATAATGTACCCAGATGAGACTGAAAACCTCTCAAAAGGCAGTCCGTGCAAAACAAAGGGCGCGCTAGGTGCTAAAAGAATATACCCAGCTAGGCTGAAAACCCTAAAAAACGGGCGGTCTAGGTAAAAAACAGGGTTGCACCACTTGTCCCCCTTCTATCTATCCCTTTCTTAAACACAAAGTTAATTGGGTCGAACTACGGAGACCTGAGCCCCTTAGTCCATTCTGTAAAAGGGGAACGTAGGCAGCCGTTCGCGGTTCGGTCTAAAAATCATAAAAATCACCAAATCCTGTCAACAGTTGTATTTGTGATTACCAAAATGTGTCTTGATTAAGTTCTGAAGTAATTTCAACTTTCATCACATTAATACATTCATTGATGAGTTCAAGCACGGTTTACTCTCGACTCATTAACATTAGCAAAAATAATATCTTTTGAAAGGTACATCTAAATTGTCTGTGTCGGCAACAAGGGATACAATGACCGGTCGTCTAATCCTAGTCACTCGTTCCCACTCCCGAACTAGCACTCTTCTTCTTCCTCTTCCTCGATCCCCGGGAGGTCATTGGCTTAGCCATCCCAAATATTTCTATCTCCCATCGTCCCGGCTCGGGAATAATACGAGTCGGTGAGTCAACCAATCCGGTAGCTCTCAACGCCGCCTGGGCAGCCCTTTCCTCTCTCAGAGCTGTCCTCCAAGCCATAACTTCAGGGTCATCCCTCATCTTGGCTCTCCTCTCTACGAGTCTCTCAAAGTCCGCTGTCGAATCGTCGGTCACGTTGTCTGGGTCAGCCTGTGCCTCAGCATCGCGTAGCTCCCGGCTAGTTTGGTCTCCTCCTCGGATCCCTCGGCAATAGGCTTCAATGGCATGCTGAACTGGCCCCATCTGCTCCCCATACCAAATGAGATACATGGTGGACAGATATGTGATTCCTCGGGTCTTCCGTATCAGTGTGTGAGCGGGAAAAGCTGCTCCTGAAAAAGCCCTGGCAAAGAACCTGAGGGTCCGGACATCAGTCATGTCAAGAAGAACGGTATCCCGGGCCATCTGCCCTCTGAATCCATCAATAGCCTGATGTGGGTATCCGTACTGCCTCTGAACAAGCAAAGGGATACTAAATGATGAGAGGTGTAATCCCAGCAGCCTCACTACAGCAGAGCCATCCTGCCTGCCGCTCATGGTCTCGAGCCTCCATCCAGGAACCCAGTACTGAATATCAATGGTAGTATACCGGGCCAATCGCCTCTGCCAGCTCTCCTGTGAAGTCTCCGGAGCCACTCACCGCTGCTGTGTAACCCAGGGTGCTGCAGTCTGCCCTGCGGGTAATGGAGAGATAAGTCTCAACCGCTCAAAGAGCCACAATGATAAGAGACTGGGGCTGCCACGTCCCATGTGCAATAACCCTCCAGCCAGTCGGTCCATCCCGTGATAAGTCTCTGCCAGCAAAATGGGAACTATGTCTCTCTCTTCCTGCCCGGGTCGAATCTCAGTCAGTATGGTACCTCGAGAGCCCCTCATCTGTCTAAAAACTCCCAGCAGTAAACCGGAGCATACCCCGTCATACTCACAAAAGCAGTACAGGGAGATCATAATCAGCATAAAGATATCCATGGCCGTAGATGTGTCAAACAGCTCCGGATGCGATACAGCCAATCGGGCTATCTGGGCCAAATCAACAAAAGACAGGTCGAGAATCAGATCAGTTACCTGCTCTGCGTGAAATCCCAAGAAATCGGCTAATTGCTCAGTCAAAGGACGTGGATCTCGTGGGAAAACAGCGTCTCTGAGCTCAGCACCCCCAATCAGTGCACGGAACTCCTCAATAGTGGGCGTAAGGTCATTATACGAGAGGGTGAAGACATGCCTCTCGCAATCCCAGTATCTGGACGCGGCCCGGAGAAGATTCCAATCTACCGCCCACTCCTTTAATGCCCAGATACATCTCAACCCATATCGTTGGTCGATAACCCTCCTATTGTTGCTGCGATGATAGTGGGTTAGATTTATGAGATCGGAATGAAATTGACGTTCTTTGGTCTTAGATCTGTCATTATAATGCTCCATTTTGGGCCAAAGATTGAATCTCGGGGCTAATTTTAAGGTGGAAGGCAAGTTTGAGGCCTGCTGTGACTGCTGAAATGAGTTGTTTACGAGTCTGCCTTTTATAAAGTGCTGGGGCTTGCTGATCAAGAAACCTGTCTCCCAGACCCTCCCTGTCGGACGACATGAAGTCTCCATGAAGTCCTGTGTCGGACGACATGGAGAGTTCCATCAGGAACACCAGCAGATGCTGTAGACACCCCATTCTGAACTCATAATTACATGATTACACTACTCTTCGTCTCTCTTTTGTGTTTTGATGAAAGCACATTAGTTTCGTCATGTTTCGTTAAGTTTCTAACTAACCTCGTTAGTTTTGGACCTAACTGACTAACGGAATAAACTGAAGAGGACAAAATAGTCATCAGACTAGATATCTCGCACGAGATATCATATCTCGCGCGAGATATCATATCTCGTGCGAGATATCCCCTCGACAGGATGTGCAGAATCACTCTCCTTCTCCGTTTCAACCTCCTTTCTTGATAAACCTCATCTAATCCGGTTCTCCAATCAGAATTGAGTTCTGGAAGCTTCCTAGGAGTGTTTTACCTCTCCACCTCTACCTCTTAAACCCCTATAAATACTTGGTGACTTCCACTGTTTCAAAGGTCCCGAATTACACACAACACACACAATTTGTTGGTTTCTCTCCACGAAAGATTCCTTCAAATCACTCACAAAACCTCCCTAAAATCACCTAAAGTTTGTTTATCAACCCTGTTGATCAACAAACATCCAAACCCGAATCAAGGATTGAGGCGAAGCTCTGTCCGCATCAAGATTTGACTCTCATATTGAGTCGAAACTCTGCCCAAATCACTTCTCGATCGAGAAAACATCTTAGAACCACGTTCTAAATCAAATCCTCCCTAAACTAGGTAAACTCCTATACTTTTACTCTTGTCTTCTTAAACTCTCTCTATTGGCTTTTAGAGTGGTGTAATCCCATCAAAAGGATTAGCCTAGAGTCCCTTCAATCGATGAAGGCGATCTCGAAGCATACAATCTGACATTCCTAATCAAGAAATTGATTAGGGTTTTCTTGTTATTTATTTAATTAGTAATTAAAAAGATTGATAATACTCAATTGGCAAGACCGATCTCCGGATTGGGTGGAATGGATGCTCCTCGACCTACCCATTCGATAACTTAACCCCCGAACCCTCAAATCTCTTTTTAAGGTTTTTCTTATTGTTTTCCTAAATAAATAATAAGTGGCGACTCTGTTATTCGAAAAATTCACGCATCGCTACAGTTTGGCGACTCCGCTGGGGACAATTAATTAAGAGGGTTAGACTTGCGTACAATTGAGAATTATCAATCTTTTTATTTTCTGCAAAATTTTGATTTTTCTGGATTTTTCAGAATTTTTCTGTACTGTTTTCAGAAAAAAAAATTACTGTACAAATGCTTATCCCGCGCGAGATAACTTGTACCGCGCGAGACTTATATTCGGAAATCACGTTTGCTGTTTGGCGGCGCATAGAACCTGAAAAAAAAAAGTAGGTCAACTGTCTTTTCCCAAGGTTAACCTGATTAAAAAATAAAAAAAAAAACAAAAGAAAAGAAAAGATAACCTTGGTTAACTGTTGACCAATTCAAAAGAAAAAAGGGCACTTTGACCGCAAACGAAGAAGCTTAAGCTTGGCATTTGACTTTCTTGCCAAGTTGGCTGTAGTAAAATTAAAAAAAAAAAAAAAAATCAAAAACAGTAATAGAAATTTTCAAAATAAAAATTCAGAAATTTCAAAATAAATTAGTATTATTATTTTGCTTGTGCTAACTTTGCAGGGTAGAATAATTTTAATTACTCGAACTATATACCTGCGTGTGATTGATTATTTAATTTAAAGTCCGGTCCATGGAGGATTCGGGAGTTGTAATTTAAAATTAATTTATCTCTCGCTCTCTATCTCTTTAAGTGGAACTACGATGGCCTGAGTCTTCCTAATTTGGGAGAAACGTAGGCAACCACTTGGTGCGGCCACTATCTGTTTTTCTTTTAGTTTTAAAAAAAAAACACTATATTTTACTCTATCACCTAGATTGACTATCACACACACGCACTCATATATAACTGTCATTGCACTACATACCCTCTATAAACTCGGGACCCACACTAAGGACGGATGACGGTAACCACCTAGTCGCCGGTCTCTCCGAAGTTGGATCATCCCACTCCGCGTATTCAATCCACCTAGATTGTCATATCGCGGGGAGCCTAGCCTTCCAGCCCTGCATCGCCACATATCATGTAGATTGACTTTTTAAGACACTCCTTGACCGGTCGGTTTGATCTTGGAGTCCTTGTAATCCCTTGTCAAGATCGTTTTGTGCAATAATCCACGAAAAAGAAATCAATAAATTGTCGCTTCGGAATTGTCCCTTCGGAAACGTCCCTACGGTTGTCCCTTCGGATTTGCCCCTAAAAAGAGAAAATTTTCTCATCAAAATTATTGCACAAAACTTGATGTTACTTTGGATTACTCCGACCCCTAGGTCCCTAGGTTTGGTTCTTGAACTTTAGAAACCCCCAAAACGGATTTTCCGTCCGACCAAAATTAGGATTAAAATCAGAAAATTGTGACTTTCCGTGGTGAAGTCTCGCGCGAGACTACTTGTCTCGTACGAGATAAGTGTTCGGTCTTTTCGTGTTTTGGCCAAAACCTTCAAACCTTCAAGCCTTCATTCACCCTATTCAGCCGACTTGTTGGGACTCGATCATGGTTTAACACGGTTGCTACACGTCTAGGTTCTTCGCCAAAGCTCGACACAATGTCTGCTTCTCCTTCTACCACCGAGGCCGATTTCAACGATGCTAAGGTCCAACTCATCGAAGCCATGACTAGGTTGGATGAACAAAGTAAGCAAATTGATGAGCAAAATGCCCAAATGGCCGCCCTCATGAAAGAACTCCACGAGTTGAAAGTCAAGAAAGGCAGAAAACAAAAGCAGAAAGTGGAATCCTCCTCCGACGAAGAGGAATCCTACACCAAAGTGAATAGAAAAACCAAGAAGTCAAGCAAGAAAAAGGAAGAATCCGATTCCTCCTCTTCCTCATCCTCCTCCGATGATGAGGAACATACCTCCAAGGGCACTAAAACCAAGAAAGAAGGCAGTGGTGAAACTACAAAACTTGGTGACCATGTTACTAAGAACTACCTCGAAAAGAAGCTTGCAACTCTTGACACTTCCAAAGGGTCATTCGTTCCATTTGATCCCGATGCTCTTCAACAGTCCATCACTAAGTTTCCTCGCAAGTACAAGACACCCGATATTGCCAAGTTCAATGGTACTACCTGTCCTCGAGCTCATGTTGAAACCTACACTTGGGCCATGCTTCCAATGGGCGTTGATAACACAATCTTGGCCCAATGCTTTCCTCAAACTTTAGAAGGTGCTGCAAGGGATTGGTACATGTCTCTTCCTATGACTACAAGGCTTGATTGGTCATCCGCATGTTTAGTCTTCCAAAGGCAGTTTGAAGACAACTCCACTTACCGCCCTACTAGGAGGGATCTTGAACAAACCAAACAACATGCCAATGAGTCCTTTGCTGAATTTGCTAGAAGATGGAGACTCAAACTCACTGAAATCGTCGAAAGGCCTACTCTCAAAGAGCAAATCCACATCTTCCTCTAATGCCTTCGTGATGAATTTCAAGAGAAGCTCGCCGGTAACTACTTTCCTAGTTTCAATGAACTCCTCGAGTCCGGAATTAGGGTTGACGACTTCCTAAAAAGCAAAAAAGAAGGAAAGTACTTTCCGCTACAACAAGCCCACCACAAGTAAGGACGCTTCAGTCAACGCTATTGCACTCAGCCGCCCCAACACCGGAAAATATTCTGCTATCCCTCCTCCCGAAAAGAAAAAGAGGCACTACGACAAAATTGAAGGAATCACTCAAGAAGAACTCTTCGATGTGCTTGTCCAAAATGAAAAGATCAAACCAAGGGAAGGTGGTCCTCCTAAGGATATGGGTCCGAATCATGCTCATCACTTATTCTGCAAGTACCACAACTTCACCGGCCATGACACCAACTCCTGCCACCACTTGAAGGACATCATACAAGACCTCTTTGATAATGGAGATCTAGAACGTCCCAACGTCATCACCAATCCTCTCCCTCGCAATCCATGAAGAAGATGAAGCTCCAAGAAGAAATCTACACTTACCACTTTGGGGTTACCACTATCCTCTCCCTTTCTTCTTTGATAGAAGTAGATTAGGTTTTAAATTTCCAAGTATGAAATCGAAGACTCGTTCTGTCTTTCTAGTACTCCTCACCTCCTCTAGTTTGTGTCTTCTAAACTATCGAGTCTGTTCTTAAATTTCTCAATAAATGAAAGTAATTTCTTTTCCTAAACACTTTCCCTAGAGTTGTTCTACCTCATGAATATCATTCAACTCATGCAAAGTAATGGACCTTCCATTCCCTAAATCATCGCGAAAATAGAGACTTCTAAGCGAGTTTAAGAAGAAATTTGTCCTTAGGAAGCTTAAGGGCTAAACATTACCCCTACTGAAAGTCAAAAGTTCAACAAACGAAGAAAGCCAAAGGTGCTGCTGTCAACATTCATCCCAAGAAGAGTGGGGCTACTCAACTCAAGGCTTTGAGAGTACAAAAAAAAAAAAAAGCTCGCTAGGACGAAACTCCTCAAATCGTCCTAGGCAAAAATAGAGCATCGAAAAAAAAAAAAAAAAAAAAAACTCTCAAGCCTTCATCGCCCCACAACAAGGATGAAATTTCAACAAAGGCAAGAAGGACTCTCCCACAAAGAAGAGGAGTCAAGTGATACCAACAAAAGAAAAGAGGATTCCTCAAAATCCTCCTACATCAAGTGAAGAAGACTTTCAGTATCAAGAAAAATGTTTACCCTTAAGTCATACTAATGATTGGCTTTTTCTCAAACTTATTTAGAAACTTCTAGATGATACACGGTTCATTAAAAGGTAGAATAACTTTTCTAGATCTTTGAGCCAAGAAGCGTTTCTCGTTGAGTCTAGGGGCTTCCTGTTAGCCACTCTCATACACACTCTCGAAATCCAAGAATCAAAACTGGGGCTTCCTATCCTTTCCTCCCCCAGTCAATCTCTACTTCAAACTCTTCAAAACAATCGAATCTGCATTAGGGGCTTTTCTCTTTTGCTCCTCACTCTCATCATCAGAGAATACACTTCTCCAAAAAATCAATGCTTGGATCACCTTCCAAAGAATAGAGTCCGTCTCTCCTCAACTAAACTTGAGATCTCATTTCTCTCTCCTCAATAAGATTTTCTCTCTCTGAGTTCTCTTCGAGTTACATACTATTCAAAAAAAAATGAAAAAAAAAGACGCAAAAGAGATGCCCGCTAGATTGAAAACCCGAAAGGGCGGTCTAGGCAAAAACCAGGGTACGCACTAAGAAAAAAAAATCAAAGGACAAAGGGAGAGTATTCTTCAACCTTCTTCATCGGACGTCATTCGATCCTCTTCAAATCAAATCAACAAGGAGAGTCTTATTCGATCATCTTCAAATCAAGAGAGCAGACTCACAAGCCTGTTCACAAAGTCATCTACCACTTGCAAGCAACTTGGGGCTTGAGACACTAAAGGGCCTTAGACATAGAGACATCACGACAATCGACAGATTTGTAGTCGTTTGCCTCCTAGAGACACGACTCAAGGAGAAGTAAGAATGAAGATTCTCAACAGACCTAGATGTGTTCACACAAGGGTACTCATCGAACGAAATTCTACAACAATACAGCCTCGCTGACTAGCAACAGATTCTGCATAAACCTGATTTGGTCCCAACTTGTCAAACACAAGTTCACTCATACAGTTCACCCATCTCAAATACAAATCCATACAAATGTCCCTACATTTCCATATACCATATACTCATACATAAACTCACCACCAAAATGTCCGACCGGCCATTTACACGAACAGACGTGAGCACCACCACGTAAGTCCAGTCAAACAAACTAAAATATGCAAAATCTACTTGGAATCTTTATGTGCTGACAGGTACAGAAAGGTAAGAATCATTCGGGTCCATCCGAGACCAGCATGCATATATCCTTGCATTACAGGGGCCGACAGAACCTCCACCTCAATCGACAACTTCAAGTCCGTGACCTCGGCAACACCAGCAAAGTCTGTGACGGCAGCAACTACAAGTCCGTGACCTCGGCGACACCAGCAAAGTCTGTGACGGCAGCAAACTTCAAGTCCGTGACCTCGGCAACATCAGCAAAGTCTGTGACGGCAGCAACTTCAAGACCGTGACCTCGGCAATATCAGCAAAGTCTGTGACGGCAGCAACTTCAAGACCGTAACCTCGGCGACAACTTCAAAGTCTGTGACGGCAGCAACTTCAAGTCCGTGACCTCGGCGACATCAACAAAGTCTATGATGGCAGCAACTTCAAGTCCGTGACCTCGGCAACATCAACAAAGTCTGTGATGGCAGCAAAACTTCAAGTCCGTGACCTCGGCGACAACTTCAAAGTCTGTGACGGCAGCAAACTTCAAGTCCGTGACCTCGGCAACAACTTCAAAGTCTGTGACGGCAGCAAACTTCAAAGTCCGTGACCTCAGCAACAACGGCAACGTCAGTAACCTCGGGCGACGCACTTCAACAACTTCATCAACAAACCAGGTATCTTCAGAATTGGGTCAGGTCCTTGATTCCTCAGTATGATTTTACCTTTTCAAAAAAAAATCCCTCTTCGATTTTCAAAAAAAATGATTTTCAAAATACCTAAAATAGCCTTTTTAGTGTTTTGGAGTCGAACTACGTTTGGTCTGATTCTCTCTTAGAGATACGTAGGCAGCCGTGCGGCACGACCATCCCAATGTTCAGAATGATGTCTTTTCTATCGACGACACTTCTTCTTTCATAAGACCTGTCGCCGAGGGGCTCTGTAGACACCCCATTCTGAACTCATAATTACATGATTACACTACTCTTCGTCTCTCTTTTGTGTTTTGATGAAAGCACATTAGTTTCGTCATGTTTCGTTAAGTTTCTAACTAACCTCGTTAGTTTTGGACCTAACTGACTAACGGAATAAACTGAAGAGGACAAAATAGTCATCAGACTATATATCTCGCACGAGATATCATATCTCGCGCGAGATATCCCCTCGACAGGATGTGCAGAATCACTCTCCTTCTCCGTTTCAACCTCCTTTCTTGATAAACCTCATCTAATCCGGTTCTCCAATCAGAATTGAGTTCTGGAAGCTTCCTAGGAGTGTTTTACCTCTCCACCTCTACCTCTTAAACCCCTATAAATACTTGGTGACTTCCACTGTTTCAAAGGTCCCGAATTACACACAACACACACAATTTGTTGGTTTCTCTCCACGAAAGATTCCTTCAAATCACTCACAAAACCTCCCTAAAATCACCTAAAGTTTGTTTATCAACCCTGTTGATCAACAAACATCCAAACCCGAATCAAGGATTGAGGCGAAGCTCGTCCGCATCAAGATTTGACTCTCATATTGAGTCGAAACTACGCCCAAATCACTTCTCGATCGAGAAAACATCTTAGAACCACGTTCTAAATCAAATCCTCCCTAAACTAGGTAAACTCCTATACTTTTACTCTTGTCTTCTTAAACTCTCTCTATTGGCTTTTAGAGTGGTGTAATCCCATCAAAAGGATTAGCCTAGAGTCCCTTCAATCGATGAAGGCGATCTCGAAGCATACAATCCGACATTCCTAATCAAGAAATTGATTAGGGTTTTCTTGTTATTTATTTAATTAGTAATTAAAAAGATTGATAATACTCAATTGGCAAGACCGATCTCCGGATTGGGTGGAATGGATGCTCCTCGACCTACCCATTCGATAACTTAACCCCCGAACCCTCAAATCTCTTTTTAAGGTTTTTCTTATTGTTTTCCTAAATAAATAATAAGTGGCGACTCTGTTATTCGAAAAATTCACGCATCGCTACAGCTGCAACTGCAGCAATCCCTAGCAGCCCAATGCTTGCTCAAAAACCTACCCAAACCTGTCCGAAACACCAGAAAATCATACATAAACACTCCCCCTCGCTCATCAAGCCCACGGGAGAGGATCCGGCACATCCAACACACCCGCAGATGCATAAATGTCACCCAATGCATATAAAAACCGCAAAAACACCCAATCACATCAAAAGCCACCATTTTGTGCCTTTCTTGGGACGAAGTCGTGCATATGAGCTACCAAATACATAAATAAGCAAATGTTTCAGTTATCAAAATACAAAGTGAAATAAAACTTTTGTTTTTACAATCCAAAAGAACAAAAACAGTGCATGCATTTCTTCTCTCTCCCTAAAAGAGTCTAAAGCATGGCAAAAGGGGATCGCAGCTATCAATCCTGCTCAGAATCATCCTCCTCACCCTCCTCAGAGCTGCTGTCATCCTGGACGCTGCCCACCTCCTCCTCGGAGCCGCTCTGCTCCTGGCCGTCATCACCACCCTCCGGCGCCTCATGGATCTCGCCGTCTGAATCATCATCCTCATACTGGGCCCAAGGCTGAGGCTCGCCATAATACCCATCCCACTCAAGCACCGTGGTAAAGGGGGGCTGATAAGGGTCGTCCTCGCCATCATCACCATCGGGCTGGGGCTGCTGACTCGAGCCGCCCGCCTGTGAACCAGAAGGAGCCAAGGCCGGTCTAGGCCTCTTCTTCGGAGGCACGACGTCACTAGGCTGGGAGCTGCATCTCCCCTTCCAATGCTCTGCGCTCCTCTGAAACCGGGCGCAAAGATCTTCACGGACTGGTGAGCGCCTTGGCCACCACCTTGAAGGTCTTGGCTGGGACCTGTTCAATGAAAACAAAAAAGACAGTCAGAAGCGATCAATGCAGACAGTAAAAAGGTAAAAAGCCTGAACAAAGCAAAAAAGAAGAGATTGCTCACAGAAGTAGTCCTGCGGGGCAACCGCAGATGAGGATGAGTCTCAGACATATCAAAGGAGGAGCGGCGAATGACACCCCCAGCCTTGTACTCAAAAAATCGGGGAGGCGCCGTATTCGCATCCCATTGCCCTCCCAGCGGCCCATGGCACTCTGCGGGTCACCAATCGGGTGAAGACAAACTGGACATAATCCCCACCATCAGAAAACTCTGCAGCATTAATACCGGTCCGCAGCCGCTCCAAGTCAGGTAGGGCCCGAATATGCCATATCCCCGCAGGAGGATCATGAGGGACGCGAGCGACCGCGCCATAACCGTGCTGTCTGCAGACTCTCTCCCCCAAATACAGGGCATCTCCCTCCAGGCCAATCAGTAGCCTCCTCGTCCTGGTCACCAAGGCAGCATCACCAACTACATCCTCGCCGTACCTACCATGCCAAGGGAACGGCCTCAACCCAGCAGGGGTGCCCCTCGGGGCAATCATCGTATCAGAATAGCAGGCCGTCTTACGGGGCTTCACCCCGTCCACTCGCCGGCTCTCCCTGGCTCCAAAAGTCCATCGGCGGATAGCAGGGAACAAATCTGCCGCAATCCTCTCAGACACAGTCCAGGCATAACAGCCGAACACCTCATAAGCCCACACCTGAAATCACAAACCAAAAGTTTTCAGTATGCAGCAGTAAAAGAATGATGACAGAAAAGTCAATGCAGCAGTAAAAGAATGATCAATACAGCAGTCAATGTGCGGAAAAAACAAAAAGCATACCTCCAGCACAGTCTGATAAAAATCCAAAGAGGTCACGCTGCCTCTGCTCACCTCATCTAGGCCTCTATACACCTGGGCCAAACCAGCCTCGCCCCACGAAAAGTGGATACCTGGCTCCAATCTCGAAGAGGCTCTAGCAGAAGGGTCAATGCCGTCGTAGAGGCATTACAGAACAGGGTGTCAGAAAATCCGGCCCAGACAAAGGCTCTCGCCAGCTGCTCGGCCGTGACTGTAGCGGCACCCTCAGCAAAAAGACGGCACTGGTGCGTCAGATCCGAATGCAAGTCCGCCAATGGAACCCTGTTGCCCTTCGGACGAAGGGTCATACCAGTCAATGCCCTAATGGCATCCGTGCTCAGCACACCAGGGTCCTCAGAAAAGATGGGCCTGCCCGTGAACTGCAGGTCGGTGATAGCCGTGAAGTTATAGGGAGTGATGGTCGACTCACCCCAAGATAGATGAAAAGTGTGGGTAGAGTCCCACCAATACTGCCTGAAGGCCCGCACCAGCTCCACACTCCTGGGCGTGTCACCAAAGTCTCCAACGGCAGTAAAGAACGGTCCAAGACCAGCAGCAAAAACCAGGCCCTTGGGACTACCCGCGAATCGAAGTAAGAGCGGGAAGAAGGCCCCAAATAGTCGCAATCGCCTCGGGGGACCCCTTGGTCCGCAAAGCCTGCAGGTGAGCACAGCACAGGTATCAAAACATACTCATAACAAATGTGTGCATTCATTCATGTGCATTTTCAAAAAATCACCAAATTCTTTCAAAAGAAGAAAAACAGGAAAAGAAAAATCCTTTCAAAATAATGCACTTCATGCCAAGCATGCAATTCCTCTTTGGGTGCGATTTCCCCAAAATTTTATCTCAAGCCCTAGAAATCAAATTTCGAAAGGGATAATGATTTAAAATTCTTACCCCCATCCGTTCCATCGTGGAAGAATGTAAATCAAGGCTCGGGTAGAGCCCATTCCCCTCCGGAAACTTCTTCCGCTTGTTCCGATCGACGAGCTTTCTCCTCGCGGATAATGATCGTTGCACATTCTTCCTCGATTCCGCTCGTGGAGGCATCGTCAATTTTGGATTGAAATCAAAATGGGGGGGGGAGAAACTTTCAAAATTTTTCTCTTCTCTCTCTCTGAACTCGGCAGATCCCAATTTGAGGGTTTGTCTTACGACCCATCTGTTTCTAATTAAAACAGCTTGGGAAACTCCCCATGTCGGACGACATCCATGGTCCAGAAGGGGTAATTTTCCCCTTTTACCCCTGGTCAATTCTGTTAGTCTATCTTGACTGCCTATCATCAAAATTCACCATTTCATTTGGGTTCAAATGCCCACCTCTCTCAATTACCAAAGTCAATAGCCCGGAATGGCTATAAACTACCCGGTCCGGGAGACCGTACAGATTCCCCACACAACAAATCCAATAGCCCGGAATGGCTATAAACTACCCGGTCCGGAAAGACCGTACAGATTTCCCACACAGTAAACAACCCTCGGGGTGACCCCCCATCGAAACAGTCAAAATCGCGGATGACTCCCAAAGAAAAAAGTCAAACCTTCGGGGTGACTCCCCATCAAAACAGTCAAATTCGCGGGTGACTCCCAAAGAAAAAAAGTCAAACCCTCGGAGTGACCCCCCATCGAAACAGTCAAAATCGCGGGTGACTCCCAAAGAAAAAAGTCAATCTTCGGGGAGACCCCCCATCGAAACAGTCAATCTTCGGGGTGACCCCCCCATCAAAACAGTCAAAATCGCGGGTGACTCCCAAAGAAAAAAGTCAATCTTCGGGGTGACCCCCCATCAAAACAGTCAAACCCTCGGGGTGACCCCCCATCGAAACAGTCAAATCGCGGGTGACTCCCAAAGAAAAAAGTCAATCTTCGGGGTGACCCCCCATCGAAACAGTCAAAATCGCGGGTGACTCCCAAAGAAAAAAGTCAATCTTCGGGGTGACCCCCCATCGAAACAGACAGATTCGCGGGCGACTTCCCAAAGAAAAACAGTCAACCTCGGGTACAAACACCCATCTCCGGGGTGACTCCCCTTGGAACAGTCAGTCTCGGGTGCAAAGACCCATCTTCGGGGTGACTCCCCTTGGAACATTCAGTCTCGGGTGCAAAGACCCATCTTCGGGGTGACTCCCCATCAAAACAGTCAAATCTGCGGGTGACTCCCAAAGAAAAAGTCAAGTTCGCGGGTGACTCCCAAAGAAAAAAGTCAAATTCGCGGGGTGACCCCCCATCGAAACAGTCAAATCCGCGAGTGACTCCCAAAGAAAAAAGTCAAACCTTCGGGGTGACACCCCATCAAAACAGTCAAATTTGCGGGTGACTCCCAAAGAAAAAAGTCAAACCTTCGGGGTGACTCCCCATCAAAACAGTCAAATTCGCGGGTGACTCCCAAAGAAAAAAGTCAGACCCTCGGGGTGACCCCCCATCGAAACAGTCAAAATCGCGGGTGACTCCCTAAGAAAAAAGTCAAACCTTCGGGGTGACTCCCCATCAAAACAGTCAAATTCGCGGTTGACTCCCAAAGAAAAAAGTCAAACCCTCGGGGTGACCCCCCATCGAAACAGTCAAAATCGCGGGTGACTCCCAAAGAAAAAAGTCAATCTTCGGGGTGACCCCCCATCGAAACAGTCAATCTTCGGGGTGACCCCCCATCAAGCTCAAAATCGCGGGTGACTCCCAAAGAAAAAAGTCAATCTTCGGGGTGACCCCCCATCGAAACAGTCAAACCCTCGGGGTGACCCCCCATCGAAACAGTCAAAATCGCGGGTGACTCCCAAAGGAAAAAGTCAAACCCTCGGGGTGACTCCCCATCAAAACAGTCAAATTCGCGGGCGACTTCCCAAAGAAAGACAGTCAACCTCGGGTACAAACGCCCATTTTCGGGGTGACCCCCCATCGAAACAGTCAAAATCGCAGGTGACTCCCAAAGAAAAAAGTCAAACCTTCGGGGTGACTCCCCATCAAAACAGTCAAATTCGCGGGTGACTCCCAAAGAAAAAATCAAGTTCGCGGGTGACTCCCAAAGAAAAAAGTCAAATTCGCGGGGTGACCCCCCATCGAAACAGTCAAATCCGCGGGTGACTCCCAAAGAAAAAAGTCAAACCTTCGGGGTGACTCCCCATCAAAACAGTCAAATTTGCGGGTGACTCTAAAGAAAAAGTCAAACCTTCGGGGTGACTCCCCATCTAAATGTCAAATTCGCGGGTGACTCCCAAAGAAAAAAAGTCAAACCCTCGGGGTGACCCCCCATCGAAACAGTCAAAATCGCGGGTGACTCCCTAAGAAAAAAGTCAAACCTTCGGGGTGACTCCCCATCAAAACAGTCAAATTCGCGGTTGACTCCCAAAGAAAAAAAGTCAAACCCTCGGGGTGACCCCCCATCGAAACAGTCAAAATCGCGGGTGACTCCCAAAGAAAAAAGTCAATCTTCGGTGACCCCCATCGAAACAAGCCAATCTTCGGGGTGACCCCCATCAAAACTTGATCAAAATCGCGGGTGACTCTAAAGAAAAAGTCAATCTTCGGTGACCCCCATCGAAATTAGCCAAACCCTCGAGTGACCCCCATCGAAACAAGCCAAAATCGCGAGTGACTCCCAAAGGAAAAGTCAAACCCTCGGGGTGACTCCCCATCGAAACAAATAAATGCGCGGGCGACTTCCCAAAGAAAGACAGCCAACCTTGGTACAAACGCCTATTTTCAGGGTGACCCCCATCGAAACAGTCAAAATCGCGGGTGACTCCCAAAGAAAAAAGTCAAACCTTCGGGGTGACTCCCCATCAAAACAGTCAAATTCGCAGGTGACTCTCAAAGAAAAAAAGTCAAACCCTCGAGGTGACCCCCATCGAAACAAGCCAAAATCGCGGGTGACTCCCAAAGAAAAAGTCAATCTTCGGGTGACCCCCATCGAAGCTTGATCCAATCTTCGGGGGTGACCCCCCCATCAAAACGATCTCAAAATCGCGGGTGACTCCCAAAGAAAAAAGTCAATCTTCGGGGTGACCCCCCATCGAAACAGTCAAACCCTCGGGGTGACCCCCCATCAACTTGATCAAAATCGCGGGTGACTCCCAAAGAAAAAAGTCAATCTTTGGGGTGACCCCCCCATCGAAACAGTCAATCTTCGGGGTGACCCCCCATCAAAACAGTCAAAATCGCGGGTGACTCCCAAAGAAAAAAGTCAATCTTCGGGGTGACCCCCCATCGAAACAGTCAAACCCTCAGGGTGACCCCCATCGAAACAGTCAAAATCGCGAGTGACTCCCAAAGGAAAAAGTCAAACCCTCGGGGTGACTCCCCATCGAAACAGTCAAATTCGCGGGCGACTTCCCAAAGAAAGACAGTCAACCTCGGGTACAAACGCCTATTTTTAGGGTGACCCCCCATCGAAACAGTAAAAATCGCGGGTGACTCCCAAAGAAAAAAGTCAAACCTTTGGGGTGACTCCCCATCAAAACAGTCAAATTCGCGGGTGACTCTCAAAGTAAAAAAGTCAAACCCTCGGGGTGACCCCCCATCGAAACAGTCAAAATCGCGGGTGACTCCCAAAGAAAAAAGTCAATCTTCGGGGTGACCCCCCATCGAAACAGTCAATCTTCGGGGTGACCCCCCATCAAAACAGTCAAAATCGCGGGTGACTCCCAAAGAAAAAAGTCAATCTTCGGGGTGACCCCCCATCGAAACAGTCAAACCCTCGGGGTGACCCCCCATCGAAGCAGTCAAAATCGCGGGTGACTCCCAAAGAAAAAAGTCAATCTTCGGGGTGACCCCCCCATCGAAACAGTCAAATTCATGGGTGACTCCCATAGAAAAAAGTCAATTTTCGGGATGACCCCCCATCGAAACAGTCAAATTTGCGGGTGACTCCCAAAGAAAAAGTCAAATCTTCGGGGTGACTCCCCATCAAAACAGTCAAATTCGCGGGCGACTTCCCAAAGAAAAACAGTCAACCTCGGGTACAAATGCCCATTTTCGGGGTGACTCCCCTTGGAACAGTCAATATCGGGTGCAAACGCCCATCTCCGGGGTGACTCCCCTTGGAACAGTCACTCTTGGGCATTTAGCCCGTGGCCTCTCATTAGCGCCACCCTTTGGACGAACTACGATTCGGCTTGATTCCCCCACGGGATACGTAGGAATCCTTTTCATAAGAGGTCCAGCCGCTCGACCATCTTGGTCATCTTTTTCCCCGTCGTTCGTGTCCGGCTCGGGATTCTCATTGTGTCGACGACCCCACTTCCCGTGGAAGTGACATCGCCGAGGGGCTCTGTGAGTACCCCGACCCGAACTCATGTTTTGGGTCCACTTTCCTTGATTTTTGGACTCATGTAATTGCTAAAGAAGCAAATTGAGTCCAATTATCCCACAGCCCATTTAACCCATTGGGCCTGCCATCCATTCGGCCCAACTGTGCCAAAATGATGTACGCTGTCGTCCGACATAGGACGACACTAAGGCGGTTTAACTGCCTCTGTCGAACGACATAAGTCTTCCCATCAGCCTGCCTATAAATACAAGGCATGGCTGATCATTTAAAGGGGGACTTGGAGAGAGTTTTGGGAGAGCATCAGTATAATAGGGGAAACTCTGCACAAATAGAGTCTCCCTCTCTCTCTCATACACACACACTTACCTCCCTCCTCACACACACACATACACTAAGGCCAAGATCCAAAGAAACCCTCCTTGTTGGTGTGTTGAAGGGGTAGACACCATACTACTGGTGATCTTACCTTGTGGACTACAATAGGTAGCCACTAAACCCTTTCCTCTCTTTAAATAACTCCTCCATACATTCATATCATCTTGCATGTTCAACTTGCTTTGATATTATGTGAAATATTGGGATTTTTGCATGATAAAGGTGGTGGAGAAGTGGATCTTCAATGTTTACTTCTCCCCACCTTAGATCTGGACATTTGGTGACATTAACATCAATAAAGTTTAAATCTTTGCTTATTTCCTTTGAGTTAGGAGGTGATGGCTACATAAAAGTGGCCATAAACATGTGATTTATCACATTTGGCCACTAAAGCCATGTGATCCTCCCATAATTCTCACATAATAGTAATATTTTACTGCTTACAGATAATAAAAGTACTTGGTTTGCTTTGAGAACGAAGGAGAAATCAAACAGACTGAAGGGCACTGAAATAGGCCTCTCTTGTCGGACGACACAGGACTCACTGGAGATCCTGTGTCATACGACATAGAGATCCCAGAAGGCTACAAAGCCTTTCTTGGACTTCAGATCTGTCAGATTTGATCCCTTTCATAACTCAAAGCTTGCCTAAGTATTCTTTGGCTCATAAGCCACTATTTGGAGTGCCTAAGTTCTGTTTGGGTGCGATGGAGGCGGTTTGCCATATGACATAGACGACTTCGGATGTTCATCATATGACATCCGTATCATTAAAAGTCAATCATGACTTTGCTCACTCCTATCAACCCCCAAACTGAACTTAGACCACTAAATAGTGTCTTCATTGAGCGAAATAATATCATTCCAGTTCCAGAATGACCTTGAGAAGGGTGTAAAGGGTGTGGTCCCCTATCATGGCTCACAAGTTGTATCCAGTCCACATAGCATTAATGAAAATTCAAATTTGCATGCCTTACTTGCCGACACATATTGCACACACATTTTGAATGTCTATAATTGTCCAATGTTGATTGAAAGTCTCGAAAGAGGCGTGTTGGGTGAACTCCCAAGTTCTTCCCAAACACGTAACCAGACCCCCGGACCCATTTTCTCTTTAAAGGTTTTTCAATGTTTTCCTTAAAAACGGCGTGGCGACTCCCAAAAGATAAAATCATATTTTACCTTTTACATTCCATTATTATATTATTTTTTCGGCGAGCGTTCATTCAACGGTGCCAAATTTTTTTGGACAAATTTTAACAATTAAATTTATCTATCAAGAATGTTTGGACACAAATGGAATATAATTCACAAGCCAAGATGAACACGAGGATGTAACGAGGAAAACCTTTGAACAAATGCTCGCATGGAAAAACCTCGGGAGTCTTTAGGAAAAGCCTACCTTAACCAAAAAATGTTATTGAATTTAGTAGCTGGAGAGTACAAAGTGCATTATGAGAGTATAAGAGAGTGTGTAACGTGAATACATGTGCATTCTAGAGGTAATATATACACATGAATGTAACCGAAAACAACAACTTGAATGCCATCACTGATATTTCGCCTTGAATCTCGCCATTTGTTGATGATGATCAGCCGTTATCCTTTAGGTTGATAAATGGAGTTGCTACGTCGTTGTTTGACCAAGTCCAAACGGTCACAAGAGTAAAATATTTATTCAGCCCTTTTGTTCCACTTTAGTATAAATAGTAGATGATGTAATTTTTTAGGTTTATGTTTTAAAATCTTGAGAGGCAAGAGGGAGGCTACTCCCCCTTTTGGGAATTTCTTGATTTTCTTCATCTTTGTAAGTTTTTTTTTTTTTTTTTTTTTTGTGTTTTCTTTTCTATCTTTATGTTTAGGAGTAGCTAATTTAAATAGTTTCATGGGTTAGATTTAACATTATCAATTTAATCTATGTCATAATTGTTTTGCATTTCCAAATTTGATCTCTCTAGTTCTTTTTAGCAAATTTCATGAAAGTGTTAAAGATTGCAACTTTTGACTTTGATTTAGTCTTTAATTGCTTTTTAACCAATTGGGTTTGATTTTCCACCATTAAATCGGGGATTTTCTCACAAAAGACTCATGCTTTAAAGATTAAATTGATTTGCCGCCGTGATAGAAAGCAAATTGATTTAGGTTCTTCATCCTTTTGATCTTAAAACTTTTACTAATTAAATTACTTGGACTTGATTTGCGAAAAGTGATTGACTTGGAAATAATGGATTGAAATTTGGCCGCCTTACCGTTCCAATCTTTGCAATAGTGGCGAACCCTAGATTGAGATCAATTACCTATTTTATCTACTAACATGGCATAGATTGATGATTTTGTGAAGTCCAACCTATGAAATTAGTTCTCTTTATTGTTTAATCTCCTATTTGCTTACTTGTTTTCTTGCTTTGTTTAGTCTAAAGTTTTGATCTTTTTAGTAGTTATTTTGCTTTCAAAACCAAACCCCCATTTGTTCTTTTATTTGCTTTTGTGCACCATTTGAATTGTTCCAAATAACCCGAGTCTCTGTCGTTCGACCCCTACAATAGTATATTGCTACAAGTTGGCACTCGTACTTGCAAGGGTAATTATAACAAGAAGTGGGTATTGAAAAATATACGCATCAGAGGACCTCATTATGGGACTGACCACTGCTTTAAATTTAAACGTTAAGCATATTAATGTGTTTAGTGATTCCTTGTTACTGGATAACCACTTTAATGGATCTTATACAGCAAAAGGCCAAAATGACAAGTTATCTTCAACATGTTAAGATGTTAGCTGGACAGTTTGCAAACTTTACTTTCGAACAGATTCCACGAGAAGAAAATGCGGAAGCAGATGCATTAGCCAACCTGGGTTCAAGTTGCAAAAGCATGCTGAACAACACCATCCCAATCATCTACGTCATGTTTCCAGCCATAGATCAACCTGAAGTGTGCCAACTTAATGATCATCATGATGTAGTGGCCATGCCTATCAGTAATTCTACATCCTGGACGCTGCCTATAATTCAATTCTTGCAGGATGGCACAATCCCAACTGGTGTAAAAAATCCAAGGTCATTCAGAATGAAGGTATCAAGATTTATTTTAATAGACAATGTCCTGTTTAGAAAATCCTTTACAGGTATATACATGAGATGCCTAGAACAGGAGCAAGCTGAAGAAGTCCTAAGAGAATTGCATGATGGTGAATGTGGCAACCATGCTAGGGGAAAATCATTATCATCAAAGGCATTAAGAACATGTTACTATTGGCCAACCATGCGGGAAGATGCAATCAAGTACGTCCAGAAATGTGATGTTGTTAAAGACACCGCAACATTCTGCATCAACCTGCTGAACCACTACATCCTATCATATCATATTGGCCCTTTATGCAATGGGGAATGGACATAGTGGGCAAGTTACCAAGGGCACCCGGGGGCAAAGTGTTCATGCTGTCTATGACGGACTACTTCTTGAAATGGATTGAAGCTAAAGCCTTTATGCAGACTAGGGATAAGGAGGTGATATCATTCATGAAAAGAAACATTATCAGTTGATTTGGGGTTCCATATGAGATTATATGTGACAATGGCTAGCAATTCATTAGCAAAAAGACGCAAGACTTCTGTACAAGGTGGGGAATCAAGCTGATAATGTCTACACCGGTACATCTTCAAGCTAACGGTCAAGTTGAATCCAGTAATAAGCTGATAGTAAACAACCTGAAGAAACGTCTTGACCAAAAGAAGGGAAGATGGGTCGAAGAGCTACCCTTAGTACTTTGGGCTGATAGAACCACTCCAAAGAGTGCTACTGGACAGACGCCTTACTCCTTGGTGTTTGGTACCGAAGCTGTTATTCTTATAGAGTTCACAATCCCAACAGCTAGATATGGTTTAACAACCCCAGAAGATAACCAGCTTGTCTTTGCAGAGGATAGCTAAGTCATACAACAAGAACGTCCGCATTAGGAGATTTCAGGTTGGGGACATGGTCCTAAGGAATTTTTTTCAAAATACAAGAGAACAAAATGCGGGTAAGTTTGCAGCCAAGTGGGAAGGTCCCTATCTGATTGATTCAGAAGCTAGAAAAGGGGCATATAGCTTATCAACCTTAGATGGCGTAAGGATTATAAGGAATTGGAATGCAATCCACCTCAAGCTGTACTTCATGTAAGCCGTGACTTGCCTATTTCAATTCCAAGGATCAGGTACGATCTACTACACTTTATTTCAATTATGTTATTTCAATTTTAATTTATATATCTTAAACTCTTACTGACTTAAGCAACGGAGGGGTGTTAGCTAAGCTAACACGCCCACCCCTAACCTATTTTATATTTTGCAAGACGACTTAGAATCTATATTCAAGACAATGCGATCAACTTGTTCGATTCATGTTGCAAAGTAAATCAAGATGACAAAGGATAGTTTCAGGTTGCAGAAGTATCAAGGTTGATAAATCCTTATGCAACCAGTTTTCAAGTTGCTGCGCGCTAGGTCAGATTTATGCCTAATCTATATTTACACTCAAGGAAAAAAGGTATACACCTTTCTAAAGGTTCTAAGATTTCACATCTTTCTTAAGTTGTTAAGGTTATTTACACCTTCGTCTGGGCGCACGTTTTCCATGTTTTAACTAAGTTGTAGGTGGGCCAATGTGTTGTGTACATGTTGATTACCTTCTTACACTTAATTAAAATTATGAACTCAAGTTGAAAACATTGGTTGTAACATTAACATGTTACCGAACTAAACGCAAGAATAAAAGGCCAAACGTCTTTTCATTTCAAAAATTGTAGCATCAACTTGCTACACATTCTTGTTCTTTCAAAACATCCAAAAATTTGATCTTATCAGTTACGGTCAGAGCATCCCAAAAATTTCCACCATGTTATCATAAGACATGGGGAACATCAAGTACATCCAAAACATGTCCAAACAGACGTATATAAAACCTTAAATCCTAAAGAATATCCATTATCTAAAAGCGAGGACAAACCCCTCGGCAAAAATGTTGAATTAATAAAACTGTAAGTTGTTTTTTAGGACACCCTCTCAATTAAAAGCAACATCCTTACCCTTTTTTTACTTTTTCTTGAGTCTCGCTAACCTGTTCCATCTTCTCTACATCCTGCACCTTAGAGTTTACCTCGCCGGTTTCTTTACTTGCGATCCTCTTTAAGGCTGCATACTCCTCCTCTAGGTTCTAGTTTGTGTGCTTACCAGCTGGATATTCCTTGATCATCTCAATCCTAGCCTCGAAAACTGACTTGGCAGCCTCAGCCACTAAATCATCACAGAGAATCTCCATCTCTTTAGCGTGTCTCCTACTAGCTTCCTCTATCTCCTCATTCTTCTATTTTAACATCTCAAAGGCCACTTTAAGATTCTCCTCAAACTCCGTCCTATCCATAAGAGCAGTTTCGACTTTACCTTTCCACAGCTTGATCTCGCTGACCATCATCTTAACAACGGCTACCGCCTGTTATCAGGAGTCACGCCATTTTGATCAAAACAGAGAATAGAGACATATTCATAAAAATACCAAAGTAACGTCTTACCTTATTCTCAAGATCCTCTTCGCTTGGTATTGTCTCATTTACATCCGCCATTTCCTGTCTCCTTCTTCTCTTCATCCCCACTTTATCTCCAACCTCTGACCTAGGCACCTGAAACATACTTTCTCCAGCCTTCAACTTGCTCTTATACCTAGTTACTATGTCGCTCACTCTAAACTTAGGTTTTGAGCGAATCACTGCAAAAATAAAATATATTAGCATAAATACGAATTCTAGGCACAAAAATAAACTGGAAGGGAACTCACCAAATGACATCCTATGGTTACATTCTTCAAAGCAAAAAGACAAACTTATTTTCCAACACTCCAGCAGCCAGAAAAGCAAACCTATCAAAGATTTTTCGGTAAAACCCTAAATCTTTTTAAACATCCGTTCCATCGCCACCAAGCCAAACTACTATGCTTTATATAGAAAACCTATCTTCTCAAAACATATATCCTTATCTACGGATCCTCCCAAAATTCGTGCCTTACACTTAGCTCTAAATCCGTTCCTAAAAACTCGCAAACAGGCGTTTCATCTTCTAAATTTAACAGCAAGGCTAATTAGGAATTGAATTTTTTAAAATTTAAAACCTCCCTTTTTGAAACTCCAAAAAATTCAGGGGCAATTGTTTGGGATAGAAAAATTACAGCAGCATGCTACGGCTTGACATCTCATCTTGGGTTAACAACTTGAACTAACAACTTGGTGATACAACTTGGATGACAATACGTTTTGCAGAGTTATTATTATACACCAATTTTTTAGGAACTGTTATCAAACTTCACAGGCGTTATGGACCAAGTCAAAACATCACAAAAGCTATCCACAACGTTCGTATGACAGCTCGCAAAGGATATCTTAATCATCATCAACTTCCCGCGAGATTATAGGCGCAAGATGTGGAATTTCATTTATTTTGTTATTTCCGTTACTTTCTTTTTTTAAAAAAAAATAAAAAGAGCAACACATGTACACACACAACACAATTAGCTACACTCATTGTATACACACTCTCATTCCGATCACCATACTAATAATATTCCACCATTCTGAAGTTTTGTGCCGACGAACAAGTTTTTCAAGGGCTTTTCTCGTTAAATTCTTTGTCTTTACATCTTGAATTTCGATTGTCATATTCCATTGTGCCTGATTCTCATTTTTAAAATTGAATTGCATAAATTTGACCAAAATAGTAGTAGGTATTACCCTAACATGGAGTGACAAAAACGAGTGGATAGTCTGAGCTTCCCAAGCTTTATGCTTTTGGGGAATTCTGCCAAGGGTCTTACCTAGGGATGGCAATTTAACCGAACCCGGTCTGTTCCGAAGGGTGACCCAATCTGAAATTTTTGGATTTGGTAGGGTTTTTCATGATCCGATCGGATTCAGTTTAGGTATGATCTGATCCGAGATCCAATCCGATCCGATTTCCTTCAATTTATTACCCGATCCGATATTCGATTTCCGATCCGATCCGCTTTCATTAACCTTACTGTTTTTCATTTTTACCCCTCATGTTCTTTAAATTTGCATTTATGTCTTCCTTATATAAGGAAAAATCTAGGGTTTACCCCTCTCTCTCTCTCTCTCTCTCTCTCTCTCTCTCTTGCGCAGCAGCCCTCTCTCTCTCTCTCTCTCTCTCTCTCTCTCTCTCTTGGCAAACGGTCTCTCTCTCTTGCCGGCGACCTTAATCTCTCTATGCGTGTTTCCGTCGCCGACCCCAAAATCTAAATCTAAGGTATTTTCCCAATCCTTTATTTAAATTTAAACTCCAAATCAGTTGAGGATTTCAGTTTCATTAACCCTAATTGTTGTTTTTTTTTTCAGATTGCAATCATCTCAAATCACTTTCATTAACCTCAATCAAAGGTTCTTTCTCTCTCTCTTTCTTGTGTTCATGCCTGTATGTTAAAGATCTATGCATCAACTATTGTTATTGTGGTTGTCGTTGATTTTATAATGTGTCATGTTTTTTGTTCACATGTACAGTTTTTTTTTTTTTTTGCCTTTTTTTTTGTTCACCAAGGGACTGTTGACAATAGCCCTGTTGTTTGTTGAGTAACAAAAAAAAAATTTTACAGCTTCGAATCGAATCGAGCCTCGAATCAAGTAAGTTCGAATCGGATTCGAATATGGCTTTCTAGTATTCGGATCGAATTCGGATCATGACTCTGATCCGACCCGATCCGATTGACATCCCTAGTCTTACCACACCGGCTTATAATGGTCATGCACGGTTATCGTGTGGTACTGGTTGTTGTTTTTTTCTGGGAATTTCTATTTGCACAAACAAAATTCTATTTGCACAATGTTTTTGCTTTGTTTTGTGTGTTCTCATTATTGTTACAAGAAGTCAAACTTGACAAGCTTTTTAGTTTTTTGAGGGCTGAGTTATTATCCCATTTACCGAAGTGAATACCACCTTTCCCAACATCATCCAACACTTTTTCCCCATAACATTAACACTTGCCAACATTTACTATCTAGTAAATTGGAAAATATCTTGGATTTATTATTTGACTTTATAAAATCTGATAAAAACAATTTTCAAATATTATCTTGAAAAACTATTTGGACTATTATTTGACTTAAAAATCTGCAAAAAACAATTTCCAAAGTTAAATTAATTATAATAAATTAAAGGTGATTAAGTGTGTATATATATTACACTTCATAATTTTTTTTCTTCAGATTTTTCAAGTTGTTTTTCAATTGAGGTTGTATTCTATCACAAAAGATTGAAAAAAAAAAACAGTAGAAGTGTTAGTCAAATATATGTTTAGATTTAGAATTGCTTAATCCCAATCACAACAAGCATTAATGTGGACCCCTAAATTTAATTAGACCAAATAGAATTTTTCTATGTATCATAGGTCCCCTTAGTGCTAGTGCCAAGTGTTTTTAATATGTAACTTTCTCAAGATATGAAGACTTGAAGACCTAAAGATTTCCCCATAAATTTGTGAGAGTACTTGGTGTGAAGCTTTCTTAACCGGTTGACCACTCAACCGGTAAGCCGCCTAACCGGTTTTCTAACTAGCCAATAGTACCACTCACCGATTATGTCCCTCACTCTCTAACCGGTCTAGGCTTTTCCCTCAAGCTTCCTTCAGCAGCTAACCGAAGCATTAATTGTGCCCAACTACCCAGCCATGAACTTTAGCTGAAGTTGGTAAAGCAGCATGTTGAATAGACATCTCTGCAACATGTCAGTACCTCTTTGAGGAATGTCAAAGTTACCAGTACTCACATCGCCCCAACCACTCAATGGAAATCCTCTCTATCCAATCTCAGGCATTAAATGCAAAGATACTCCCATTCAATGCCTGCCAGTCCAAGTCATCATTACAACCTCTTCAAAGACAACGGCTCCTTTTTGAAGTTCACTATAAAAAGCTTCCCCGGAGCATTGAAGATGGTTGGTGCATTTAAGATCCTTGAGAGTGAGCTGCCAAGAACTACCAACCTGCAAATTCTCTAGTTCAAGGCATTCAATACAAGTCCCCACATTCACTAGACATCTATGTAGGACATACACAGAGCACCTTCAATCAATTCTGCTGTGTTCCTCAACAAGACTACATATGGAACACATTGATTGAATCACACACACTCCCTAGAGAAATCAGCTCAACTTGTGAGCACATCTCTAGAAAACACCATGTCTTTATTGTAGCATGATCCATTAGTGGTCACCTTTATTTTATCAGCCTTCAATCATTGGCTTGCAACTTGTAATAGGTAGGATCCATTAATAGCAGTGCACTTTCACAAATCCAAGTTCTGACCAAACTTGGTAGAGGACGTAGCAGTTATTTAACACTGTGAACCTCTTCAAACAATGTATCATTTCTTTGAGTGTTTGTTTATTTCTTGTTTAGTTGTAACTGGTTGATAATCTCTCAACCAGTCACAACCTATTGACTCTTACTACTGCTTATTGTTTGACTTACTGGAATGAGTATTTACCATTGTTGCATGAAACTTTAACTTACCTTTTGAAACTCCACTTTACTGTTTTTAAGTACCGCTCTAACCAACATTTTATCCGCTGTGCAAACTTATCTCACCGGTTATTGAAAGTGTGACTTAAAATTTTCAAAGATTAAAAAGAGTTTTAGAAAAAGTTTTAACAGGCTATTCACCCCCCACTCTAGCCTGATTCCTTCCAGTTGGGCCTAACAATTGGTATCAAAGCTTGCAATTTTCGAAAACTATTTTTCCAAGCTTAACCGCTTGAATTGCGAATTCCAAGATGGCAGGAAAACTCATGCAAACATGGAACATGGAGACTATTCCCATGTTGAATGAAAATGAATTTCCAGTATGGAAAAATCGAATCATGCGGTATATGGATTCAATAGATGATAGGCTAATGACTGTAGTCAGAGATGGTCCCATGACACCCATAAAAATCAATCTCTCACCTAGAGCACCCAAAACTCCTCTCATGGATCATGTCGATAGATCATCTAAACAAGATTTCGAGGTTTATGAAACATATGTTCCAAAACCCCGTGAAGAATGGACAGAGGAAGACAAGATTTGTGCTTCCATGGACAGAAAAGCCATGCACATTCTTACCTTAGGCCTTGACGATCGACTGTACAAACAAGTACAATGCTATGAGACCGCTCAACAAGTGTGGCAGAGTCTACTCAGATATTTTGAAGGAGATCAAGTGGCCAAGGACAACAGACTCTACAAAAGTGTTACTGAGTTCGAGTCCTTCAAGAAGAACCCAAGTGAAACGTTAAAGGAAACGTACGACCGTTTCTGCGAGGTGAGTAATTCTTGTGCTTCTTTAGGAAGAGTTTACACTATGAAAGACCTAAACATGAGATTCCTCAATTCTCTTGGAGATTTGTGGCATGTCAAGGTCTCTATTTTGAAAGAATGTCGAGATTTGAA
This sequence comes from Adenophora triphylla var. japonica, assembly GCA_022495995.1. Lineage (NCBI taxonomy): Eukaryota > Viridiplantae > Streptophyta > Magnoliopsida > Asterales > Campanulaceae > Adenophora > Adenophora triphylla. The sequence continues at coordinate 383,551 of JAFEMH010001521.1, read as the reverse complement.
CACTACTCATATTCAGAACATTGTGTCAACTTTGTTTCTATATGAGGAAGAGCTCAACCGGCTGAGTGGAGTTCAAAAACAATTTAAAAGTCTATCTCTGCCAGCTCAGACTGAGATCTTCCCTGGTTCTTCTATGTTAAATAGCCAACCTACCAATGACTCTCCCTCAATCTCTCAGCCTCAACCAGTTCAAGCCAATACCTCATCTAGTATGCCTTTTGAGGAAGAAGATGAATTTGCTGCCTTTGCTAGAAACTATAGAAAGTTTAAAGATTTTAAGAGATCCCAACCCACATCAGATCCTTCCTACCCAAATCCTCATCATTCCAAAGATCTGGGAACTTTCAAAGAAAAGGCCAAACCTCAACCTCAACTGACGGTAAGAATGCCCAAGGTGAGCTTGTGTGTTACAACTGTAGAAAACCCGACCATTTTGCTTCCAAATGTCCTAACCGAAATATGAATTTCTGAGGAAGAAACCGTTCAATAAAAACCCTAGATCTAAGAGCTTAGTTGCCGAGGATGGAACCGAAAAGGCTATGCCAGTCTGGTTTGAGACTGACTCTGAAAATGAGAATGCTGACTCAGATGAAGATGCTGATGTTAGTTTTGTGGCTATTGATGGAACCAATGACGAACCCATCTCCTTGCAGTCACCTATTTTTAGACACTCCAACCCCAATGAACAATCATCATACAATGACCAGACCCAACCTATGAGATCTCCCTTGACTTACTTTGATGATCCTATTCCCAAGGCTGATAACCCTTACAATTTCAAAATTCAGAACATAGGTGGAGCCCTCTACGGTCAGTGTAAAACCTTGCCCACTCTCAGACCTCTGATGCAACCGATTCAACAGACCTACCAAGCTCAAGCCTTACCGATCTCTTCTCATCAACCGATACTTGAGCCTCGACCGATTCAATTCTTAAAGACCCTAACCGAGCCAAGCCCTCAACTGATATCATCCCTACCTAATTTTGATCCTAACTTTGAACCATCATCCTCTACCTCTCAGCCTACCATTGACCCTATGCCCAATATGTATGTGAGGGCTCTCCTTAACTCCAGGACCTATAACTCGTGTCCTAAGCTGGAGGGTCCTCAAAATACACCTTTAAAAAAAACTTTTCATTTATTAACTTGAAAAGTATATTACTCTTTTTCAAAACAATTTCAAAATAACCCCTCTACACGGAGGTAGTATATAAACCTGCTTTCAAACCAAAACCTGTTTAAACGTAAACAATACAAATATACAGGCTTACACAAGCCCACTTTGAAACAAACCAACTCCCAGGTTTAATTACAAAACGACATACTGAAAACCTATTTATAACAGTTTTATACACAACATTTCCCAAAAGAATAACCTCCACAACAACCCCAACTCCCAGACCACAACATACCTTAACAACCCAAAAGATGTCCAAACTCCTTCCCGACCTCACTGGTCCGGTCCTCCTGTCTCAGCTGGATCTAAAACAATAAAGGGAGAAGGGTGAGAATAAATCTCAATAGGTTATTATGCATGCAACAATATGACATATAACATGCAACACATAAACAGGTTGCTCATAACCAAATATGCAACACACATCAGTTGCTCACAATTGGGAAAAATAGTAAACACTTTACGTTACCTTTCCCACCTGAATAATCAGTCATATAGAACATATAAGTCTCCCCTCTATCTGTAAGGCAGATGGCACATACAGCAGAGGCCGATTACAAGATAATAACTCCCATTTATCTGTAAGGCTTTTGGCACGATACAGTCCCACATAAAGTGGCCAATCCCACGTCTGTGACCACAGACATGCCATGTCACAATATCATGTAACATTCCCAGCTATCTGTAAGGCTTTTGGCATGATACAGTAGTGGCTATTCCCATGTCTGTGGCCAACAGACATGCCAAGTCATAGGTATAATAGAATTCAATCACTTATAGAACAAATCTATACTTGATTGTATCCTACTATACCCACAACAGCAGTTCGTATAATCATCTCCAAGTACATAAACAGTTACTTGACATTACATCCACACATAGGGATATCAATATATAACATGTTAATATTAATCATGTCAAACCATTTCCCCAGTGCTACTTACCTTGTAACCACTGCTGAATAATGCCAACCAATAACATGGTATAATACTCATGCTCAACAAATACCATAGTGCAACACGTATTTAAACACTATGTGCACAACCAGCTATGAACATGTAAACACTTATGACACAAAGTATCACATAAGTCCTATATAGTCTTACAAATTATATAATCCATTAACAGGGTATTACCACTCCTGTCCAAACCAATGAAGTAGTACACTATACATTTTATGCACTATAAGAACAAATAACCCTATACAAGTCACCACGTAAGGATACAATATCATATAAGTAACCCTACGCATTTGTCATACAACATTAAACACCTTCTCTAAAGGTTCCAAGTTCAAATACTAATTTTTACTAACTTTGGTTCAAGTTCCACAATTACCGCCCAACCATTTTCAGGACACTATTTAAAGCCCTTACCTTCATCATTTTGGGTCATTTAAGACTCCCTGACCTAGCACGAATGTTGTACTAGCGTTATAGTCATAAAGAAATCAATTACGTACTAAGTTGCCCATGTCTACACACTTGCAACTTAATATCAAAACCCAGTTCTGCCAAGCCTTAACAATAGCGTGACATATACTTAAACACTATAGAGTAAAATAATCCAACACACGATATTTATACTCTTGCTCAAACTTAGAAAATAGTACAACATATATTTAAACATTATTGAGTCATAACCAACCATGCTGATATAAACGTTCAAGTACATAAACCATTACTTGAATATAAATCCCTAATTGGGATATCAATACATAATATGATAACATCACTCCCGTCGAACCCTCACAAGAGGGTGAGGTATATTTAAACTCTATGGAATCGTATCAATACGATAACAGGGGATTTACACCCATGTTCAACCCATGAAATAGTGCTACAATTATTTCACGCCCTGTATGAATCAATAACTATATAGAGGTAACCACACGTAGAGGGACAATGTAAAATACGTATCCCTACGTGCTCAAAATAACATGGAACACGTTCTACAAAGGTTCCCTATAAATTTACCCAATTTTAACAACTTTGGTTAAAGTTTACAATTGACTTTCAACCAGTTTCGGGACAATATTTAAAGCCCTTCCAAATCCCAATTTGAACCATTTAAGGTTCCATTATATAGTACTAAAGTTGTACTAAAAGTATAGTTACAAAGGAACTAGACCCAATCTAAGTTACTCATAGTTACAAGCTCGCAAAGTAAGTACCCAAAACCATGTCCTGGTCACGACTCGTGCTAATGGGCACGAGTCGTGCCCAAACCCTGTACGACTGCCTCATTTTTCACGACTACATTTCACGAGTTCAACCCCAGGTCAAGAAGTGTCGTACGACTCGTTACTACAAGGTCACGACTCGTGCTAATGGGCACGAGTCGTGCCCAACATCAGATTCTCAGCGTCAGATACGACAATATCCATTACAACAACACATAAACTAATTCGCAGTTCCAGTTATGACCAGGAGTTATAACTAACTCTAATATCAACATATGAGTTACACAACACTCAAACCTACTCCCTCCATGCCCTATAACATGTATGCATCTTCACTATATCAAATGCAAACCCAATACTTAGGCCATGGATTCATAGTTGAACCAAACCCCTTTTCTTTCCATTCCACCATCAAAATCAAATGATCCATTTTACCAAAGATCATTTATATCACATAATAACATCATTTACTTGGCATAAACAATTATTTGAACAAAACCATAATAACTTACCAAAATTGGTCGAAATGAAAATAAGATTTGATCGGCTACTCTTGTTTTAATCGACGCACTGATCACAAATATGCAGTCAGAATCAACAACGCATCAACGGTTGAATTGTTGTGAATTTCTGAAGATAACCCTAGGTTTATAGAACGATACGTAGGAGGGAAGGATACTGATTTTTCTAAATGAATCTTCTGGGAGAATTGAAGATTTATATAAGGAAATTTACACTTTAGCTCCTTCCAGTTTCACACTCCTACAAACAACCACCTTGAGGTTTTATTTACACTCAAGATCCTCTATACTTTTTATAACATTTCACTTAAAATTCAAATGTTATAACTTTAACACATTAATTCCCATTTGGTCCAATTAGACATTATACAATTAAATTTACTTTATTCCCAACCTAAATCACATAAGTTGGCCAAAATATAAAAATAACCACATAACAGTTCAATAATCACATAATGTCTACCATGAGTTGCAATGCACCCCACCCCCACGTGCTCCACGTGTACCCAAATTGGTGCCTAAGTTTAGGGTCGTGACAATGTCAAAGTCTGAAATGGCAGAGGTGATGAATGAGCTCTTCTCTGATTTTGAAAAATTAAATGAAGCTCACAAAGTTATGGCTGCTAATCTTAAAAAGGTCACAACTGAAAATGACTCTTTAAAAGCTGAAATAAAAATTTTGAAAGAAAATAAGCTAGAGTCTGATCAGTTAAGGAAAGAAAATCAAGGACTCACTGAGAGACTAAATATCTGTGTTAGTCAAGTTGCTGATCTAGTGTCAAGAAATAACTCTCTTTCAAAAACTATTGACACCTTTACAAAATCCCGAGCTGCTGTGGAGACTATCATACAAGACCAGATGTCTCCTAACACAGATCTATTAGGTATAGGCTTTACCTCCAGCAGTAATGACAGCAAAGACAAACCAGTTACTAAGTCTGTTATTGAGAACTTGATGGACAAATTTGATGATGCTCAATCCAACCTGCTTAAGAAAGGGTTAACTAGACCTTTCAGTGCAGTCCCACATACCTATCCCAAGGTGAAGGAACAGATGAAGGTCACAATTTACAAGAACAAATCCCAATGGACCGAGGTAGCTGATCTTGAGCTAGGACAATATATCCAACTCAGTGATGGTGACAACAAAGCTGGAATTAAAATTGCTGGCCAAGTTGCAAGTCAGGAAACCTCAACCAGTAAGGCAGCTTTAACCGGTCAGGGAGTGACCGGTCAGACAAATGTCACCGGTCATCCAACCGGTAAGGGCCCCTCAACCGGTAAAGGTATTCCTAGGCCTATGCAACCGGCCAACAAAGGTAAATCCATCACCTTTGTCCCCAAAGGCTTTGTTCCTGCTCAATTATTGAACCCCTCTGAAGCATTGGCTAAATTGAATATCAACTCAATTTCCACTTCTACAACTGAGGCTGAGTACTTAGCTGCTGGGAGTTGCTGTTCACAGATTCTATGGATGAAGAAACAACTGGTGGACTATGAAATTCCCCAAGAAGTGTGTCCCATTTATTGTGATAACACCTCAGCCATTTCAGTCTCCAACAATCCTGTGATGTATTCAAAGACTAAGCACATAGACATCAAATACCACTTCCTCAAGGATCACGTTGAAAAGGGTAATATCGTTCTTTTAAAAGTACATACTGATTATCAGTTAGCTAATATTTTGACAAAACCCTTGGATATTAAAAGATTTGAATTCCTTAGAGGAGAACTAGGCATGATTGATATTCGTTAATATATTGTGCTAACTTTGCTATCTGTGTAAGCTATCAACTGAGATCAAGGTGGTCCCTCTTATACCGTTGCTAACCGGTGCTCCCCTAACTGGTATGCAATAATTCCTAACCGACACCTCTAACTGGTATACCTAACCGATATCCTTTAACGGGTAAGAGATATCCCTAACCAATGGCCCCTAACCGATGCAAAGTTCTCTCTAACCGGTCATTACACCTGACCGATCAGCCTCCTTACCGTCTATTCGCTTACCGACGAACTGCAGCCGGATCGAAATTGCCAATCCATTTTTAACCGGCTCGTTGTCATCATTTCCCTGCTGTCACATTAGTCTTTTCTCAGCCGCTTCAGTCTGACAGCCCCCTTACCTGTCCCCTATCCTTTCTTTTTCAAGATAGATCAATTTCAAATAATTGATCAAAAAGGTAATCTCTATATCATTCTTATTTATCGAAAAGGTTATCTTTTTGTTCTTTATTATATTTTAGTATAACTGCTGCACACACGTCCCTATTTTCATGCCACATATTTAAAATCGTGAATTAAATTTATTAATTTATGTGCATGCCAGTTAAAAACGTTTGAACTACCTTTGTTTTAACCAACACATCCTTTCATCTTCCCTCCTTCTCTCACCCTATAAAAGGATTTCAAAAGAAAACTTTTAAACTTTCTGGATTTTCTCTCTCTCTCTCTCTGCGAACAAGGCAACCGACAAAGAACTCTCCTTTATTCATCTTCATCTGTGTTAGATTCTTCTAACTCTCAAGATCTCTGGTAATTCTTCCTAAATTCAAACTCTTTTTAAAACTTCAAGATACCCAGATTTCTCAAACTCTAAATTCATTAACATCATCCAAAGTATATAATGCAAAAGTTTCTTCAATTCTAACTTAAAATGTTGGTTTGATGTTTATTTGTTTCACAGATGGCTCCCTCAATCAAGAAAGACATTTATGGAGGTTACAATCTCCCCAGTTTCTTTGACTCCGAAGAAGGCCGTGCTCTTCAAGCCTTATTTGTTGCTGCCGGAGTAATTCCGTTCTTGATGCTGGAAGGGAATGAAGACAATTTCTACGAATTGGTTAATGAGTTGTTTGACAATGGAGTTTTGGATGAGAATGACAATATCATTTCAACTGCTGTCGGAGTTCCCATCACCTTCAGCCCTGCAACCATTGCTGCTGCATTCCCTGGCCTTTCTTCCACTAGTTCGTCTTCCATTTTGATGAATGATATGATTGCTGCTTGGACTAAAATTCGAGGATCTGACCCATTTGTAACCGGTGAGGCAAACAAGAAGGCTGAATTTGATGCAGTTTATTATGCTCTTGCCGAGGTGGTTGACCGATGCTTCATCTGCCGGTCAGTCTCCCATCATTGTATTACCATGATACAATGGGAAGCCATTGCAGCTATTATCCTTGAAGATGACTTCAACTGGTGTTCTTTCCTTCACCGAATCATTCTAATTGCATTCAAGAAGTATCAAAAGGAAAAACCCTCCTCCAAGCCAAACAAAGCCAAACCTTGCCATTACCTGCTAATTAGCCGTGCCTTAAGAAAGATCCCAGCCGTCCTCAATGCCTCAGCAAATCAACCAAAATATCCTCAATCCTTCTGCAAGTCATTTGACAAGTTTGATATGACAAGAATCATCAAGGAAGCAAAACCCTCAACCGGTAAGCCAACCGGTAAGCCAGCTCCCCAAGCAAAGAAGAAAGCTAGCCGGCCAAAGGTAAGAGAAACTGATGCTGCCTTACCAGCCCCTACTTTACCCGATAAGCGCAAGCAAACCGATGTTGCCCCAGGTGATCCCTCACCGGTAAGTGCTCCTCAACCTGCTTCTTCTTCTGATGATGATAAACCGATTGCATCTGTTCTTTCCCCTAACCGACAGAAACAAACAGCAAGAAAATCTGCTCCTCCAGCTCCCAAAAGGACCAAGCCTACTCCAAAATCATCCTACCATTTAGCCAGAGAGAATGCTGAAAGAAAAAGAAGAATTGAAACTGATTTGGGCACCTTTATTCCATTTATCCCTAAACGGCTTTTTGATCACAACTTCCTAACTGACAAGGTTCCCTTTACCGGTCAGTCATCTTCCCGTCCGGTAAGCCGTTGCCAACCGATCAGGAATCCCACCTTTCATATCTACCACTACAACCCTTGGTCAGTAAACCCCAAATATGTCCCTTCTTCAAAATGGGTTTATCCAATTGATCACTTGCCTCCATTCATCCGGAGATTGTTACAGTTCCACGAGATAAACAAGAATTCAGTCCCCGTCGGTGATATGACAGATTATGTGGATTTTGACAACATTCACGAGGAAAAGGGGATTTATTATAGCAAATCGTGCCTGTTAAATGATTACGATATCTCTTTGTCTAGAGATAGTCTCATCAAGCTATACAACAGGTACTTTGATTTATTGCCTCCTATGTGGAATGCCATTTACCTGGCTCAGGACAAACTTAGGCAGGATATGATGGTCCATGTTGTTTGGGCTGACTTTGCTATTCTCTACAATGCCCAAGAAACCCTTAAAGAGTCTGATCCATACCAGCTAGGGAGATGTGAGCTGCCTGATGATGATCTCCCCACCTTTGATCCTGAAACTGTCAATTTGGGTCCTCGTAGAATGCAATTTATCAAGAATGTGATGGATCTTGTTCAAAATCTGGTGGATATGAACAGAGATTTTCAAAATATGGGTGATATCTCTCTATCTGATTTCTTCACTTCGGTTCAGACAAACAAAAATAAATGGGCTTTAGTAACCGATGAGGAGATTGAAGATATGTTTAAAGATAATAGTAGCTCAGATGATCAAGCCAGAGTTGATAAGGATGATCGGTCAACCTCCAGCTCTAGTTACTCTAGTGATTCTGGTGAGTCTGATGATGATGACGATGACAATGACCAAACTGATGCTGTCATTGACCGATCTGAGGCTGTTGATTTCTCTACTCCCAAACCGATGCCAACGGTTAGACATGTGGGAGGAGGCTTAACCGAGACTTCACCGGTTACAGCCTTAGGAGGAGGAGATAAGATAAGTGTTGATAAGTTATCGGTTAGTCAACCGATGCCTCTTGCCGGTGAACCTGTTGAACCGGTTAGAAATGCTTTACCGGTGATAGATCCTTCAACCGATGTATCTGCTCTACCGGTTAGTGATGTGCTCCCGGTTAGCCATCCCCTTACCGTTGTATCTACAGAACCGGTTAAGGACAGCAAGCCTGCTGATGATATAAATTTACAGAAAGCCTTGGCTGCCAGCTTGTTTGAAGCTGAATTGGACCAGCAACGATTATCAGTTGAAGAGTTGGCCACTCAGCAAGATATTCAAGCCTCCTTGTTATCGGTCAGCCAAGCTACTCCCTCTTCTATTTCCCAAGATACGTCACCGGCTAAGGAGGAGATTGAGCCAGTGTTTGAAGAAGATTCCACTTCAGATTTCTTTGAGGAGGAAGAAGCTGATGATGATTTTGTTGAATATGATAGACTTGACCCTGCTGTTCCTCCTGTTTATCTTGATGCTGGCCTTTATCAGAAGGATTTTCTCTCTCCCTTGAACTATTACACCTCAAAAGCCTCTATCCCACGGCCAGCTCATGGGATTCCTCTCTTTGATGTTCATGAGAAGATTTCGAGCAAAGCAAAGATTGAATCTATTTCTATGCCTCCACCTATTTCTATTCTTCCACCTATCAACAAGTTGCTATTGCAATCGAACACGTTAATGATAATCATTACGTCCAAGTAACAATGACAGGAGAGTATCCAATGCCTACTCTCATGCCACAGTGGATTTATTTTCAGATATGATTGTGCAGCTGCATGGGCTACTCCATATTTGACTCAGTTTAACAATTATCAGTAATATTTACACTCTAATCGTACTACTGGATTTGTTGTAATTGATTGACTCAAGGAATGAAATGAGACATTTTTTTTATTTGAATGCTATTGTTAAATGATTTTTTTAATTGTTTAGTATTAGCATAATATATTTATTTAGATAAATATATAATATAAACTATAGTATATTCCAAAAATAAAATAATATAATATATTTAAGTAAATATGTAAGTGAACTATCTTCATTTTTAATATTAAAAAACTAGCATATACTCTAGGGAACACTATCATTATTACTGCTTTTTAGAAAACTAGAATGAAAAGGTCAATGACTAAAAATAAATAAAAAAAATGCTTTATTATTGAATAATGATTACTTTTCACAATTAGCAAAATTTAGAATATCTAGATTATTTGCACATTATTTAATTGAAAAATTTGTGTAAATAGTAGGATTTTTTTTTTTTTTCCATCCAACCCGCTCCTCCATCCCTCTCCCACAACCAGAGTCTTCTCCTTCCGCCCCGCCCCGCCCCTCCCCTTCCTTGCCCTTATTTCTTCGCCCCCAATCGAACAACATATCGTTGACGTTTGAATCACAGTGGGTCGAGTTCGGTTGATCTAGGATGAAGGAAGGAAGGACGTCTGATTGGGTTGCAGAGGGTAGAGTTCGGTTGATAGATCTGGTAAGATGCTCGATTTCTGTTGAATTTTTTAGCTTTAATCTGACATTTTAAAGATCTGATTTTTGACCTTTAGTAAAACATTTTTCGTTTTCTACGGATCACCAATATTTGGGTATGATTTCCTTTAACTTTCTCTATATAATTCATTTATTTTCGGGAGATATTGATCCAATCTGTTATGTTAATTAAAGTACTAGTGCTACTGCCGGCCATGTGGTGGGTGGTGCAGGTTGAAGGAAGTAATTATTAGGTAAAGTTGTTAACATCAACAAATTCTGTTAAATAATTAACGGGCGTTTTAACATTGGCTATTCAATTGACAGTGCAATTGTCACATTTGTTAACTTAAAAATTTGATGGTCAAGATTGGGAATTTAAGCCCATCATAGGAATGTAATTAGCTTGAAAATCCTAGATTTTCTTTCATATGTTGTTTCTCACTTCAGATCGGTAGGCAGTTTTAATCACAGTTTGGTTTCAGCTAACTGGTCTCTCCCTTTCTGTTTAAATTATAATTGGTTTGTAAAGTTTGTAGCTTTAGCTTTCTCCGGATGTTATTTCCTTATTTTTTTCGTAAAGTTTAATGTTGTGCATGATTGTATGGTTATATTCCATTCCTAGGCTGGGTTTCGCCTTGTTTGTTTGGTTATAGCTTTATTTACAAATGTTTTTCAGTTACAGTTAGCCAAGTAAGTATCTTTGAAGATGGAGAATAAGAGGCGTTTAATTTATTCAGATCCAGATCCACCACATCCAGTTCCAATGGTAAATAAAGTGGACTACTTTTACACATATATACTACAACCGTTGTATTAATTCAATTGCTTTATTGCTATTTGTTTATCATTCATGAATGTTCAATTATGTGCAGAATCTAATTAATAAACTCCCAGATGATCTTTTAGCGATCATATTGTCCAAGTTGACAATGAAAGAAGCAGTAAGAACAAGTGTCCTCTCACATAGATGGGAAACATTGTGGGTATATTATGCTGGGACCTTGAATTTTGATAACGTGGATGCAACGTTTGACACTCGTCGATTATCTATTGAAAGGCCAAGGTTTATAAGTAGGGTGAACCACGTTCTAAATTTGCTCCAGGGATCAACTTTTGATGAATTTAGAGTTTGCTTTGTTTTGGGTGCTAGTAATGGTGATGATATCGAGCGATGGATTAAGTTTGCAATGGAGAAAACAGTTTCTAGGTTCGAGTTGGACTTTTCAGAGTTTCATGGTCGTAATTTTAATAAGCTTTATCTGTTTCCAAATAAGTTTTTGGATTCACCCAATAATTTATTGGGACCATTTGGCTCTTTAACTTCTTTGCGGTTGATCTCTGTTGACCTATCCAGCGAAGTCCTTGCCTATCTCATATCAAATTGTCAGTCTTTAGAACATTTATCAATCATATATGCAACTTCGTTAACTTATTTAAATGCAACAACCGCCATGAAATTAAAGCATTTGGAGATTAAATATTGCTGTAGTTTGACGAATGTTGACATTTCAAATACAAATATCGAGTCTCTGATGTTTGATGGGGCATGGAAAACACAGTTGTCACTTGAGAAACTTCATTTGCTAAAGGAGGTGTTGCTCCATGGTGATTGGTGTCTTCGCGTTGTTACTTATAGATTTTTGCCTCTTCCTATTTCTCAACTGCAGAGGCTTGAACTCGACTTCGGTGTCTCTGTAAGCATGTTAAATTCATTAAATTTTGATGTTGTTGTTTTCCACTTCTGATGCTAATCATAGATCTTCCGTTCCTTTTTAAATATTTTTTTTAGTTTCACATGGGCGAAATAGAGTTTGCAGAAGAGTTCCCTACTTTCAGCAATCTCAAACATTTGAAGGTGAGTCTGGAGGCAAGTTATGACCAAAATATCTTCTGCATAACTTCGTTGATATGTGCATCTCCCCTCTTGAACAGTTTCAGACTCGAGGTAATACTTATTCTTTCATATATTTAATTTCACAACAATATTTGAAGGTCAGTTTGAAATGTATATAAGCAGTAGTCACGGGTTTCTATGGCCCATTCTATTTGATAATTCATGTGAGGCATTGTATTTGTACCAAGATGACCGAGTATCCATTCTTGTATTGTTTCTTTTTTGGCATCTTATATTTGACTGCATGTTTCTTCTTTTTACTACTCCCTCCGCACCTAAATGAATGTCCAAAATTCCAAAAAGTTTGTCTCAAAATGAATGTCCAATTTTGAGAACTTACTAAATCCTCCCTCATCATGCAACAAGTTTTAATTCACACTTTTAGACTCACGATGCAATATGTATGATGTACTTATGTTATTGAAAATGCTTACGTTTAACATGTTAGTAAATGTCCCTCAAATTGAAATTTGGACATTTATTTAGGGATAGAAGGAGTACATCTTTTGCTTGAAGGAGATAAAGAAACTCGTGTATAAAAATCAACTACCTCTAGCGAGTCAAGTACCTCAAAGGTCACTGACCTATAGACATTTTTACGTAATTGGTTAATGTCTCATTTCCGTGTACCATTTCGTCACTGACCTACCTATTTAATGTTTCAAGTCATCCTTTCGTCCACTTTCCGTCAAAAATTCTATTAAATCTGTGTACATAGCACTGTGGCATGCTGGCGTCATAAAAATGATGAGATGGTATTGAATATCTTGAAATTTGCTGACGTGTAAATTTGAGGGTGTAAAAGTGTAAATTAGTAAACTATTAATCCTGAAAAATAAAAATAAAATTGATCAAATTACAAATTAACCCCCTCCCCCTGTATAAATAGGAAATTCTGAAAAGAAACGATTCTTTTATTTGCATTTATATTAGTTACATATTTTATCTTTTTAAACAGTTTTTTTTTTTTTTTGAAATATTCTTTTTTTATGAAAAAGAAAAGTTTAACAATTATTATAAAATAGTTTACTATTTATTAAAATTATTTTTAAGAGATAATTACTTTCTGATTATTATATTTCCTTCTCGGTTCAGAAAAAGAATTATTATAATTATTATTTTTAACTTTCTGAACATCCTTTTTCTTTTAACAAATTAACTTGCTTTTTTTTTTTTTACTTTCTGTTTCTCCTTTTTTTATTGTCATAAAACCTCCTTACCACCACCACGCCTAGCCACCACTGCATAACACCACCCATCACCATCATCCAAACACTGCACTTGCCAAATTCAAATCTCAAAACCAAAACAAATCACTTTAAATCTCTGATTATGATGAAATTCAAGACTCAAAAGCAGCACTGACCTTAGATCCAAACACAGGAGGACAAAGGTGCAAAAACACGAACACACTAGATCCAGATCTCTGATGAACAAAAAACCACTTTATCCAAAATTCAAATCTCATAAAATCAAAATAATGACCCAAAATCAATTTTCATGACTCGAATTCACTAAAGCTCAGTCAAATCTGCAGAAAACAACCCCATTTTTTCACACGGTGAGAAGTTATGAATCTGAGAAAGAGGGGGAAGGAAGATGAGGGCGGAGAAGGAGAGAGGGGAAGAAGGCAGCAGGGAAGGGACGGAGACAGAAAGCATTGTTTTAAATATCCAGTAATTATCGCCTTTACTTGTGCACGTTATGTTCACACGGCTATCTTTTATTCTTGTTGCAGGTCCAATACACGGAGCCATGTTTATTTAAGGTACTAAACCCTTGTAATCCTTATCATTTTTTACGAGAGTCTACTTCTGTCTTTACTCCCTACTATAGTGCAAAAAGCTCACTGTTCTTTTCGTCTCATTTTTTTTTTTAGATTTTCCATTAAAAAGTCTAAAATCTTAAATTATTGGAGTACATTTTTACTTGACTTTCTACATGTGATGTAATCATCTTGGGAAAACTCAGTTACATTTTGTAATTATAAATATATTACCAGCTCCAAGGATGCTAATGTCTTTTAATGATTAGACATACCAATGTGAGGACTCGTTGTGAATGCTCACCCTTTCCATTCATATTTTTTTGGACACAATGATTTATATCAATCTTTTTGTTTGTAGATAAATTAACTAATATTAACACATTGCTTCTCCTCTTTACACGACAGCCAATTTACGAATTGCCGGACTGTTATTGGAGGAACTCAGAAAAACGCATACATGAATGCTTGAAGGTGGTGGAATTCATTGGGTGGTATGGATATGATTGTGACTTGGATCTTGCTTACTATTTTATTAAGAATACAGCGGTGCTTGAGAAGGTGATTATTGCTCCTGAATTACGTTATCATTTCACTAGCAAGAGATGGGTTAATGATCAGCATCTAAAAGAATATTCGAGGGACCGTGCTAAGTTTCTGGAAAAATATCTACAACCTGGGACGGAGTTGGTCATAGTCTAAAACATTATATAGGAACTGTTAAACCCCTCAACTCGATAAACAATATATTGGAGCGAGGGGAGCGTGTCACTTGGTCTTGCTAGTGAAGTTTTATAACAAATCTGGATATAAAATGAGAATATTATTCATAGTACGATGATAAAAATGAAATTTGTGTATAAATAACAGATTTGGTATAAAATAACATCATTGCTCGTAGTATGATGGTAAAAATGAAAAAAAATAAAATTAATAAAAGTGAAATACGCTTCAAAATACAATAGACAAAAATGGAATTTTCCATAATTACAATAGTGGAGTTTTGAACTTGTGACATCTCTAATGCTAGCTTTTTTCCTTGTCCGGCAATTGCAGCCATTGCCGAGCTACTTGACAATGCCATCAATAGCCACATTTTGATTTTATAGTTATAAGATAGAAAATGAATTTTTTATTATTTTAGTTGAAAAATTGGTCTTATAGCTTAATGCTTAAGAGGTGAATTAGTCTTATACTTCAGCCACATGAGTTGTAATATGTAAATTATCATATTAATTCATGTCTATTATTGATTTTTTTATTGAAAAAAATTATCTTATAGCTGAATTAAAAGACCCGAATTAGTCTTATACTTCACCTACAAGAGTTGTAATATGTAAACTATCAGATTAATTCATGCTATTATTTAATTTATTTTTATTTTTTGTTGAAAAAAATGTCTTATAGTTGAATTATAAAAGGTGAATTGGTCTTATACTTCAACTATAAGAGTTGCACCAAAAGTGAGATTACAATTCAGTAAATAAATGTTTTGAGTGACATTTTTATAAATACATGACTTGACTTGTGGCATTTCTTTAAATAAGTGACTTAGCTGGAGTGAAATAATTTGAAAAATGTAAAAAAATGACTCTTATAATTCAATTGTAAGAGGCGAAGTAGTCTTATCCAACGACCAAACAACTGAGAACTTATCGGTAAGTTCTCAGCTATCATCTAAACTACCAAGAACACGATCAACTTCGGCGACCACCAACTTCGGCGACCAAACGACTGAGAACTTAACTTATCAGAAGTAGGTACGGACATAGTTGGATCTGATGCAAATAGTGGCCAATGTTCTGGAGACATCTGTCTCTTATTCCTCACCTGCTATCGACCCACTTCTGGGTAGACTTTTAAGCATAAAAAATGTGTCTGAGAGGTGCGGAATTCAATGGTCTTTTTTTCCCGATTTGACTCTGTTTATGTGATTATTCAATCACCCATGTAAAAACTTGTTTCCAAATGCTTTCAGTTATGGTCTAAATACCCGAAAGCACAAAGATTTTTGGACTAATGATAAAGGGCTGGTTTATGGTCCGACGTCCATGATTGCTTTCCACCTCGAAAATGCTGAACATGATAGAGGCTCAAGCCATTATGCTGCAGGTCCCTCTCATTCATGTTATGCTGGTGTTTACAAAATCACCACATTAACAATTGTGAGCCTGTTGTGGGCCGTATCTCAAAGTAAGAAGTCTTTCCCAGCTTAACCCTTTTTCATATTTGTCCTTCGGCTGATTAAAGTGAATAATTTTTTAATCTCTTTTTTTTCTCCCTTTCCAGGAAGGTTAATCAAATTAGAGGCCAAGAGAAGATTAATCCTTAGGGAGAGGCCTGACGAGGGGCTCACTGAAGGCATTACATTGTTTGAACACGATAGATCAACTGAACTACTAAGAACACGATCAACTCCGGCGACCAAACAACTGAGAACTTAACTTAGCAGTATATCTCAGTTGTCAACTAAACTACAAAGAACACGATCAACTTTGTTTTTTTTTTTTTTTTTTCATTTTTACCATTGTATTCAAACAATGGTGTTTGATGATGCAAGGAACGGTCCTAGATCAGCCTTATTTCAACAATTAGGTTGATCTCCAGCCAATTGACCTAAAACCAATGAACAAACGACTTGCCTGGGTCATCTCCGGCTAAGACCCTCCGACGTGATGATGAGACAATGTGTATTAGGCTTATAAACTGTATTGAACAATTGAGATATTCAAAATTGCAAATAAGACATTACCTGTGAATGTTCAATGTTGTTAGGTATTTATAGTGGTTATTTAGGATTGCCTTGAATCCCTGAAATCATGCATATGTTATTGGCGTAACTGTCTCCGAGAATGTAGGAGGCGGTTACGATTGGAGACTTGGGTAGACGCACATGCTTGTAGGTCGAGGTCACATGAGTGATCAAGGTCGACCTGACTTTGTACCTTGGTTTGATGTAGAATGTACAAGTAGGGGATCGTATGTCGGACGAAGCTAGGTCGGGACCAAGAATGTTGGGCTTTAAGTGATGTCTGGAATGTTGGGCTTTAACCGTTGGGACAAGCCTGTCACTTTTATTTTGTTCAGTGGCCCCCAAATTTCTGAGTTGATGTTGTCGACCAGGAAATTAAAGGAAAATTTGTAGGATGGTTTGCATAGCTCGCTGTCGGATGATCGACTGAGGAGGCGTACGCCGTCCTCGACCATTAACTTTTTGGCGGTTGGATAGCTGTTTAATGCGCCGTAATATTCATAATAACTGTACGGTTCTAACGATTGGACATTTGCCTTGGGAGCCGTTACTGGCAATAACTACTAACGAAATAACCGTTGTGCCCCCACCCTTTCCACTTCAGGTAAGGATTGGGATCCGTATAAAAGGCAAAATCTTTTTCATTTTAGAACTTTGCAATCCCCAAATTCTCGAATACCCAGTAAGAACGAAAGTCAAGGAACTGATTTTCTGGCGTAATCGTGTTCTCGCTCGTCTTCGATTTTCTTCTTCTTCTAATTTCTCCAAGGTAACCCTCAATTCCTCTGTACTTAGGTTTAATTTCAAGCTTTTCCTTCAATTCCGCCATGGCTAGGACATTTGGTTGCGAGCCAGGTGTTAGGTACGGGTATTGCTCCCAAAACCTTAGGGTTTACAAACGTTCAGAGGGTCCATGGAAGGAGTTGACTAGGGAGGAATGTATCTCCATTATGAAGAGATGGGGTTTGTGCTTTGGTGAGATGGGTTTTCCCGCTGGTGAGTGCAAAGGGGATTTGGAGGTGGACGATCCACGGATTGTCCGCTTCCGTCTCTTCAACAGGCTGATAGATCACTTTATTATTTTTTACATTAGATTTCCTAATAAACAACCTTTCCCTAGAGAGAGAATAGAATTCCAAGGGGAATCTAGGTCACCTATAGGTAGCTCGAAACACTCTTCATCTAGGACTGATTCCCCTGCTTCTTCTTCTGTAAATATGGCAGATCAACAACAAACTGAAGCTTCTACCTCGTCGAGCTCCTCCTCGGGCAATATCGTGGATGCATTTTGTTTGACGGTTGTCCCAGGCCGCAATGAGAGAGGTTATGTGGCCCCCAAGCCGTCAATTGGAAGAAAGAATGCAGAGTCCCGGATAAACATCTTGCATGACTTCTTCGAGGATTCTAGGGAGGACTTCCGTCTGACCCAATTTAGGGAGAAGCAAAGGAAGGCTCAAAGTTGGATGCACTGGGCTCTTAACCCGGATAGGGTAGCTTTCTTCTATGGTCAATTTGAGGTCGGACTTAGTCTCCCCTTAGATCCCTTCATTTCTGAATTCTTAGAATGTAGGGCGGCTGTCCTCATGCAACTAGGTGCCAACACAGTTAGGGTGCTAGTTTGCTTCGCCATGGTATGTAGGTTCGTAGGGTATGATCCTTGCATGCATGTTTTCAGAATTTTTTTAAGGTCGTGCTGAATGATAAAACCCTTGGGATTAGTACCCCGGCCATGGCTAAGGCCCCCAAGCTGTTTGTGAACTTGCCCGACAAGGTTTCTGGGTGGAACACCCACATGATCTTGGTTGAGAGCAGGAAGGGATGGGATTTACCTTTACCCGAAGCTGATACATTTCCGATGAAGGATGAGGATTATTGGGTCCCTGACTGGAGTGAAGAACTGTATCGAAGGTTAGTGTTGGTTGCTCGCAAGTTGACCATTAGCCGGGCTACCTTAGGGTCGGATAAGGATTATTTATCCAGGCCGGCATGATGCTTGGTGGAGATGGGGAAGTAGCCCCCTTAGTGTCGATCATCTGAAGTCTTAGGTATTCGGATTGGGTGATCCATGAGAGAGAGAGGTTCGAATGCCAATGCCATCACTGTAAGAGGACGCCCAACCACTGCAGAACCCTAGTACATTAAGGCGCTTAAGTATCTACTCGCTTTTTTCTTAACTCGTAAATTGTTGCTCGCCTATTTCTCTTGCTAACTGTTTCTTCTTCGATTGTGCAGTTCTTACCCCCCTCCAACAAGCTAACATGGATCACATTGTCATCGTGAGTGACAGGAGGAAGAGCAGGAAAGCCCATGGAGCTGATAATGCTCGGGTAAGCAGGGAGAGGGAGGCTGAGGAGAGGAACAAGCTGCTTCACAAAGCCGGTATGGGGATGGTCCTCGTAGACGAATCTGGGCCGGTGGAGCCTATTGAACATGCTCCTAAAGTTCCAGTGGTAGGGACTGAGGGGGAGATCGACATTTCGACCGAGCAGGCGTCGGGCTCTAGTCTCCGACAAGAACCAGCTGGGGTTGAAAACGGCGTTCGAGGACGAACTTAAATCTTTAGTTTGAATGTCAAACGTTGATTTTTAATGAAAGGAGCGTTTGAATGTCAAACGTCGGGTTTTTTGAGTCATTTTGAAAACGGCGTTCGAGGACGAGCTTAAATCTTTAGTTTGAATGTCAAACGTTGATTTTTAATGAAAGGAGCGTTTGAATGTCAAACGTCGGGTTTTTTGAGTCGAAAATGAGCGTTTGGATGCCAAACGTCGATTTGCGCGTTTTTTGAAAAGGAGTTCGAATGACGAACTCCGGTTTTGAATCGGGCATTACATTGTTACCAATTTTATGAAAAGAGGTATTTAAATGACATGCGATCAACGAGTCGTTTTGCGACTCGAACTTTGATAAGTAGATACTATCACGAGCCAAACGGCTCTGACTTGTAAATGACAGTATTGAAAATGCGGTATCAACGGAATCAAATGATCTGGACGGTAAAAGTGTGATCGACGAGCCAAACGGCTCGGAGTTGTAAAGGCATATAAATTAAATGACAATATCGACGGATCAAACGATCCGGACATAGTAAATGACGATCACGAACCAAACGGTTCGGACGGTAAATGTGCGAATCGACGGATCAAACGACCCGGACCGTAAATAACATAAACGTAAAAATGGGTCCGGAACGCCGTTTTAACCTGAAATTACTTCTCTTACGGGTGAGAAGATGATTTTGGGGTAAAACGTATCAAACTCCGTAGACTACGTTACGTCTACATTTCGAAAGTTTCGACCGACACGATAATAGCGGTTGAAGCGTAAATCGAGCCGAAACGAGTTTTAGAGAGAGAGAGAGAAAGAGTTTTACCTATGCCTAGGGGTTGACTCTTTGACTCGGTTTACGTATACGGGATACGGTTTTGGTGTTTTGAAAGGCGTTTCGAGGTTTTTTGTTAGTGTTTGGTCAAAAAAACGGGGTTTCATGCAAATCGAGACAAAACGGGACTCTGAAAGGGGTAAAAGTGCCTAGGACCGTGAGCTTTTGAGGGAGAGGGTTAATATTTTTCTTTTTTTTTTTTACAAATGACAGCCCTTGTATTTATAGGGTGAAAATGCAAAACAGGCCGGCCGGCCGGCCTAGTGCTCAATTTGGGGGGTTTTTGGATATTTTGGAAATTCCAGGGACTTGATGGAAATTCTGGTCCATGCTGTAAAACAGGCCGGACGGCCAGTCATTCAAAATCAAGGGCATTTTGGTCTTTTCACCCTCGAATTTGATTGATGTTGATTTGTGGGGCTTGGCATGCGTGCCACTGTGACTTACCTAGGCTAGGGATTTTATCTCGTTATTCCCGATTTTGTCCGCTTTTTAAATAAATGTCCGAAAAATGTCCGAAACGCCCCCGAAAAGTGCCGAAAAGTGCGTTTTTCTAGGAAAGTTGTAATTTTACGTGTGATAACGTGTGTTGAGTACACTTTGATGTCGAGATGCACGGGGCAGTCCTGGGATGTCTCGTTGACTCGAGAGTGGGGAGATTAACGGGTTCCGGTTAACCTGGAAAGGGCCAGTTAACGGATTCCGGTTAACTTTTAACGGATTTTTGACGATCCGGATTTGGGTACTTACAGGCGTGGAGGTTTTTGTATAGGGGCCTATGTATGACATTCTTTGGCAATGGGGAGTCGGCCCAAATAAATGCCACCTCAATTACCTTTATGAAGTGTGCCCTACCCTCCATTGACAAAATACCGGACTGGGTGGAATACTTTTTTAGGAGGTGTGAGAGTTTCTTGGGGCAGAGTAGCAGGAATATCCCGATTGGGGGGATGATTACCTTGTTAGCTAGGCATTTTGTGAAGAATCCTTTTGACGCAACGGGGTTGGTTGGTGGCCCAAAGTTTTATGATCATGATTTTCTACTACGTTATGACAATGCATTCTCGAGGGTTGATGGGTCAGTTGATGCGCTTTAGCTAACATATGGTAACAGATTGAGAGTTAGATGCGCAAGGAATGAAGTATACCTTAGTGGGGAGCAGCCTAGGGATTGGCGAATGCCTAGGGTATTGGATATATCTGAGCGGCAGATGGCCATTGATAGAGGAGATATGCCTGACAGTAAGGATGATGAGGAGAAACCAGCTCTTGAGAGGCAAGAGCCTAGGAGAGAGGGTGCGAGCAGTTCGAGCCAACGGGGCTCGTTTGGTCAATGGGAGGAGATGCGAGCGTATTTAGATGAGCAGAACAGGGCGCACATGGCTCGATACGAGCGGATTGAGACCCGATATGAGCAGATTGAGGAGCATCTGAGAGGAGCAGATTTGTAGAGAGAGGAATTAGCTGACAGATTGGAATAAGTAGAGGATGAAATCAGGGTAATGGGTAGAAGGCAGCAGCAGTTAGAGGCCTATGTGCAGCGGCCCGAGCCTAGGGTGTACGAGCTTGTTCCGGAAGATTACTTGAGGATGATGGATGGCAGGGCCGAACGGAGGGATCAGAGGCGCACTTAGAGAAGAGTCCATTTTGGCGAGTCCTCTCGGTCCTCTTGGCGATGCTGGAGATGATGGTACTATCTCCTTTCTCCCTCATGTTTTTATCTTTGTTATGATTTGTTCGTCACACTGAGGGCATTGTGAGATTTAAGCGTGGGGGAGGAGGATGATTTATGTTGTAAATTGATATGAAAAAAAAATGAAAAAAAGAGAGGCTAGGTGAAAATCGGAAACGGTACCTAGTCAAAAGGTGAGGAAGTGAAATACTTTCTATCGTTTATATCACCGGAGGTGGAGACATATGGGAGGATTGGAGCGTCGGATAGGATTGTTTATTCTTGGCATAGGAGGTTCGGTTAGAGGCGTTAGGTTAGAAAATCCTCGTATTTCTTTGTGGTGATACAAGGGGTGTTGGTGTAGTACACGAGGTAAGTCTTTGCTTGGACATTGACTTTATTTGAGGGAGTAGTAGTGAAAGGATAGCGTGGGGGAAGATTAGGTCATTTTAGTTCCCCCTAGCTTTTTGATAGAGGGCCTAGTTTGGATGTCTTTTTACATATTTGGAGTTGGGATCAAGCTAAGGCCATTATTACCATTTTTGGAGTAATAAGGAGCGGAGTTTCATTCTACGAATGTGCTTTGTTGATGTGATTGAGTTTGATGGTGTAGAGGAGTTACGGAAATCACTTTCCCCTCGCGCGCCTGTATTAGACCTGGAGTTAGAGAGGAATTAGAAATTTACTTAGGGACGAGTAAAGGTCTAAGCGTGGAAAAATTTGATAGGTTGTCTTTATCTTTGGTAATTCCTCGATTTTTCCGGACATTTTATAGCAATTTGGTTACATTTTGTGTTTATTATAGTTAAATTGCTATACTTTGTAATATCGAGGAACATTGTAATATGAGAGGTTATTATGAAATTTTTTTTATTGTAATTTGAGGCAAATTGGTTTTGAGATACAAGTGAAGTGAAGAAATCAGCAAAAGTCAACAAGTCAATTGAAGGTTCAAGGGTCAAAATGCAAAAAGGTGGAAGCTGAACAAAGCAGGAAAAGGCACGACTCGTGCTCCCTAGCACGAGTCGTTCCTCAATTCACCACGACTATATTTTAGAGCACGAATCGTTTCACGACTGGGATTGAAGAGCACGACTCGTGCCAATTAGCACGACTCGTGCTAGGAGCGGTTTCTGACGTCATGGTTTGCTGAAGTTGGCTACGATTTGGAAACTTTTATTTGATTTTCCTTTTTCTTTTCCTTGGTAAATTAGGTTTTAGGTAAGAAGTATAAATACTTCTTTTGAGAACATAATTAGGGTTCGAACTTTATTTTTCCCTAGAGAGTTTTATTGTTTTGCATGGAGAACTAAATACCCTTGCTTTGGATTGATTATTGGAACCGTCTGGATTTCAATTGAGGTTAATTTCTTTTCATATCTTTTGTCCTATTCATATTTTCTTCTGTGTTTATTGATTGAATTGATTTCTAGGGATTTTTCAATTAGGCCAATTGTTGAATCTTGGTTATTAATTCATTGCTAGAATTCCCTAAGATTGTGTCAATTTAGGGTTTCATAAGTAGCAACTTTATGGTTTATGCATGTGTCATGGTAAATTGTGAAGAAGAAGAAAATAGACAAGTATCTAATTGAAATAACATTAGAACGTGTTCTCGATCTTAATCTCTTAAATCGGAATCAATCGATATTGTGAATCTAGACTGTGTCGGTTAGGTTTAAGTATTGATTTGGGTTATTAGTGAGTGTGTCACTGCTATTAACTAATATCAAAGGAAGAGATAGAGATTGAAATATATCTCGTGATCGAGTGAATAGGGTAAAAGTGAAAAGAGTTAACCGATGATATTTGAATGATAGACGGGAAAAATAATTGATCCAAAGTGCTTTCCTTAATTGTTTACAACTTAGTTTTTAATTCCCGTCTTAGGAATTTAATAAAAATCAAGCAGACCCCCAATCTTGTCAAGTGACAATTGTGCAAATAAATAACCGTTATTCAGTGGATCGACCATGGACTTGTCTTTGCTGCAGTTTTGTAGCCGAGTCTTGTCTTGGTAAGTAATTTGTAGGCATGCGACTTTAGTCTATCAGTTTCTAATCTTTTCATGCTAGACAGATTCAAGGGATAAGCACAAAAATTCCAACAGTTAGGAACATGATTCCGACAGTCAAAATTTTGACTTTTTCCGAGGCGGCCAAAACAAACACGAAAATGTGCAAAAATCAACACACACAACAAATGATTTTTAATGCCGGGAAGGAAGCTTGACCCTCA
This sequence comes from Adenophora triphylla var. japonica, assembly GCA_022495995.1. Lineage (NCBI taxonomy): Eukaryota > Viridiplantae > Streptophyta > Magnoliopsida > Asterales > Campanulaceae > Adenophora > Adenophora triphylla. Next base: position 359,660 of record JAFEMH010001521.1, on the reverse strand, counting down.
AAAGCTTTTTTTTTTTTTTTTGAAAACAATGATACCGGTACGTGGGATTGTTAAACCACAATTTATCCCCGACTCGTGTTAGGAGACGATAACGGGAAGTTTAATGGTTTCCACCAATATACCAAATATCATTTTTTTAGAAAAAACTTATTATTCCCCAGCGGAGTCACCACTGTGATGTACCCGATTTTTGAAATCAAACGGAGTCGCCACGCCATTTTTGTTTTAAGGGCCAAAACTTTGAAAAATGCCCGAGATTAGAAATTTGGGTTCGGAGGTCACGTTACACGCCGGGAAGGACGTTAGTGTGCACCCGGAATGCCTCGTAAAACGAGTCTTCCAAGCTAAAAACCATTTGTTTGTGTGTGTGTGTGTGTTACTTTGGCCAAAATAAGTTGAAAATGAGGAAAGTAAAAATTGGGAATTCTTTATTAGACTTTGGACAGATCCCATGATTTTTGGTGTGATTTTTGGGTTGAGATTTGACACTCAAAAGATTTTTGGAAGTTGAAAACCATTTCTGCCAGAATGAAAAAGGCAGTGGACACTTGATTTTTAAATGGACTTTAGGGCTTGAAAACTCCAGAATCTGGGAAAAGTCCGAGAATGAAAAATGTTCAAAACACCTTAAATAAGGTTTCTGTAAAAGAACTTCCCATTTTGGAGATTATTTGAGGGACCAAAACCTTCTGGAAATCTCAGATGTGAGATCTGGATTTCCAGAGACTGATGAACTGACCTTTAAAGGAAAATTTGAAAAATGGAGTTTTACTCACGAAAAAAATAAAGTAAAAATATGTCTGGAAATATCTGGATGTTGGATACAAAAAGTATTTTGTAGTCAATACCAAATTCCAAGTTTATCTGTGTCCAAAAATTTAGACAATGGAATGAGGTCTTAGAAAATTGCTACTGGACAGCAACTTCTCAAGAAGGAAAATGTGATTTTAAAGGGGGTTTTGCATCCATGCTTGTCCCCATTTCCCTAGGTTTTGATTAGTAGTCACTAGACATTTTAGTGGTGATCTACTATATCAAACCATCCTTGGGGTACATTAGGACTTAAGCATTTCATTTGCTTGGGAAGGGGAATTTTGTAGAGATGAAATTAAAGAGAAAAATCAACTAGAGATTTAAAATGTGGACCATTTGAGATGGTCATTCATGAAGATGAACTTCAAGATGACCATCTTAGGTCAAGATTTAAGTTAAACTAGACATAAAGTAAATCAAAGTAAGGAGAACAAGATGAACAAGAAGTTAAAAGGGAGTTTTAGGGTTTAGAGAAGGAGGGCTTTACCAATGGTGACACCCTATCTTCCTAGGCTTGGAATTTGACTTGAGGAGTATCAAGATTCGGTGTTTGACTTGATGAATATCAAGATTTGGTGTTTGGATTTGTGTTTGGGTGGATTCAATGCTTGAATGTGTTTAGGGTTTGATGATAGAGTTGGTCAAAGAGAAAACAAGTAGATAACACTTAAGTCCTCTATGTTTTCTCTCTAATCCTCCTCCTAAGGGGTGATTTGAGCTTGGATTGGTGTATGTATGAGAAATGTATGAGAGTGTTTTGAAAGTATTTTGAGTGAGTGGGGTTTGGGAAAGATTGAAGAGAAAATGGTGGCAATTCTAGTGAATTCCCACTGTTTTCTCCCTATTTTTTGCCAGAATATAGCTTCTGTGAGCCAATTGTGTTGTGTAGACTGAGAGAGGAGGGTTCAATTTATAGGCCACTGAAATTGACAAACATGTCCACGCGGAGGGTTCTGTAAACGTGCACTGTTCATTAAATGCTGCTCCAGGCTTTGGACAGGAAGAATAAAATTCAAAATTCCAGCAGTTTATGTTTTTCAACTTGCCCAATTCGGATTTTTTCAATTTCTTTTGCTTTTTAGGATTCCTTTCTTGGTTTATCCTTAAATAACAATGCCCACTTTGCCCTTGCTTGGTTAGGAATGTTAGGAATTGTTAAAAATGTCATAACTTTCGTTAATTTTCTAACGAAAATACTAACAAGCTCAAATTGGAGCACTTACAGTAGCCCCTCGGCGACGGCGCTTTCGAAGGAAGCGGGGTCGTCGATAAGAGTAAGGCTCCATATTTGGCAGGATGATCAAGTGATCGAATGGCTGAACCTATTTAATAGGCTACCTACGTATCCTTGAGAGGAATCAAGCCAGCCGTAGTTCGGGTCTTTGACCCTGGAGATGATGGCGTTTTAGGTGCCTCGAACCTGATGAGCGAGTTCTGCAGTCGGTTGCTGGAAAGAAACTCTGCTGGGGATAAGAGATGACCATTTTGGTCTGATGGCTGGAGTTGTATATCCGCTCTGCTGGGGATAGGGATGATCATTTTCGGTCGGGTGGCTATCCGCTCTGCTGGGGATAGGAATGACCATTTTCGGTCGGATGGCTATCCGCTCTGCTGGGGATAGGAATGACCATTTTCGGTCGGATGGCTGAACCTAATGATAGGCTACCTACGTATCCTTAAGAGGAATCAAGCCAGTCGTAGTTCGGGTCTTTCGATGCTGACCCTAAGGTGACTATTTTAGGATGTCAACCTAAGATTTGACTATTTTTGGGAAGTCACCCTAAGATTTGACTATTTTTGGGAAGTTGCCCTAAGGTTTGACTATTTTTGGGAAGTCGCCCTAAGATTTGACTATTTTTGAGAAGTCGCCCTAAGGTTTGACTATTTTTGGGAAGTCGCCCTATGATTTGACTATTTTTGAGAAGTCGCCTTATGATTTGACTATTTTTGAGAAGTCGCCCTATGATTTGACTATTTTTGGGAAGTCGCCCTAAGATTTGACTATTTTTGGGAAGTCGCCCTATGATTTGACTATTTTTGGGAAGTCGCCCTATGATTTGACTATTTTTGGGAAGTCGCCCTAAGATTTGACTATTTTTGGGAAGTCGCCCTATGATTTGACTATTTTTGGGAAGTCGCCCTAAGGTTTGACTATTTTTGGGAAGTCGCCCTAAGATTTGACTATTTTTGGGAAGTTGCCCTAAGGTTTGACTATTTTTGGGAAGTCGCCCTATGATTTGACTATTTTTGGGAAGTCGCCCTATGATTTGACTATTTTTGGGAAGTCGCCCTATGATTTGACTATTTTTGGGAAGTCGCCCTATGATTTGACTATTTTTGGGAAGTCGCCCTAAGATTTGACTATTTTTGGGAAGTCGCCCCATGATTTGACTATTTTTGGGAAGTCGCCCTAAGATTTGACTATTTTTGGGAAGTCGCCCCATGATTTGACTATTTTTGGGAAGTCGCCCCATGATTTGACTATTTTTGGGAAGTCGCCCCATGATTTGACTATTGATTTGACTATTTTTGGGAAGTCGCCCCATGATTTGACTATTTTTGGGAAGTCGCCCCATGATTTGACTATTTTTGGGAAGTCGCCCCATGATTTGACTATTTTTGGGAAGTCGCCCCATGATTTGACTATTTTTGGGAAGTCGCCCTATGATTTGACTATTTTTGAGAAGTCGCCCTATGATTTGACTATTTTTGGGAAGTCGCCCTATGATTTGACTATTTTTGGGAAGTCGCCCTAAGACTTGACTATTTTTGGGAAGTCACCATAAGATTTGATGATAATGTTCTTTTAGAAAAGTAGTTGACTAAGATATGCTTTCATACCTGTCTTTGTGCTTACACTGTGTAGGCTCGGAAGGGACCGAGGCTTCGGGCGATGTTGATGAAGAGTTGTTGGGTTGCGGTTTCTGGCGACGATTTGCTTGTCTTTGGAGGCATTTTGACCTGAAGGGGAGAGTTTGGTTGAGTCTGCATCTTGCTGGTGATCGTCAACCTTGTAGAAGTTGTTGAGCTTGTCTTCACATTGGGACTTCTTGCTTTTGAGAACTTGGTGTCTCTGACCGATTTTCATTTGAGAACTTGGCGTCCCTGACCGATTTGCATTTTGAGAACTTGGCATCCCTGACCGAATTGTATCTGACCGTACTGTATTTGAGAACTTGGTGTCTCTGACCGAACTGTATTTGAGAACTTGGCGTCTCTGACCGAACTGTATTTGAGAACTTGGCGTCTCTGACCGATTTGTAGGCACTGGAGGTGATCTGCACATGTTTTGCCCGGAATCATCTCTTGCCGAAAAGGGGCATTTGATTTCTTGCGATTTTGTTGAAACCATTGATTTTGAGCTTTGGTAAATATCTCCCTTGTTGAGGGTAAGTCTCAATGGCGAAGGAAGATGGTCTTTCACGTTTGAATTCCTGCATTGGTTAGTGGAGAGGAAGATGCATATATGACATTCATGATGACAGATGCATGCCTAGAACCAAAAATGATTGTGAGAGTATCACTGCGTATGTTCGCGAGATGATGCATTTATTTGCTTTCAAAGATGCACCTAGCCTAAGCTTTTGGCAGGGAAATTATGATTTATGATCTTCAATCACTTAGGATTTTTCCTATTGATTCAAGTTTTGTGCATGCTACATGAGCCCTTGGGAGATTTTTGTGGGGATGCATGGTGATGAGAGGGGATGCATTGGGATGTATGTGTCTGGAGACTGTTTGGAACAGATTTTGAGCAAGTGGGGGAAGTGAGAGCCCTCGATTACGATTTAAACAATGGTTGTTGATGAGGTTTTGTTAACAGTATCACATGGACCTCAATCTTGATGAGATTGGATTCGGATCCCGGGTCTTGTTTGGAATTTCCATCTCAATTTTGGTCATTTGAAGCTGATGCTGACAGGCTCTAGGGCGCGTTGATATGAGTGAAACTTCTTTCATTTGGGTGAGCCGTGACTTGGCCGAAACCTTGTTTGGAGAATGATTTGATGAAATTGCTAATGCCGGGTGAAACCCAGATCTTAGATTCCGACGCTACGGGAAAATTTGCTATGTACCAAGTTACGAAGGCTGAAAATCTAGCTGTTGATGTGACTAGACCTTTCTTGTGACTTGATAAAATTCGGAGTCCGAGAGGACCCGGCTTGGCAAAGTCCAGATTTCGAAGCAGTGACTTGGCGAGGCCCTAATCTTATAACCTCGTTGTGATTCTGACATAATTAGCAGAGTCCCAATCTGGTTGGTAATGCAAAGCGATCCTGAGAATAATCTGATGAAGATCGAATCTGTCTTGTAGTGAAAAACCCAATGTGGACCCAAAGATGACTATATAAGCCCCAGTTTGAAGAGCTGATACAGGAGAACCCGGGAGAACCGCTTAGCGAAGCCCCAGTGTGAAGAAATCCAGAGTAGTCTAACAGAGGAGGCACCCATCTTTTCAGACCTTAGTCAACCAGTTACTGGACAAGACTCAGAAATGTTTACGTGCAGGGGCATATCTTTTGAAAGGTGGGAATTTCTCCCGAATTTGTGTATGAATCTCTCGCTTTTGGGTTTGACTCTTTTGAGAGAGTATAAACATAACAAGGTGTGGAAACGTGTATGGAAGCCCCTGGCAGAAAACAGTGTTTGGCTCTACCTTCCTATAATGTAGAAAGAGAAGACTTGTCGAGACACTTGAAAACTTGTCTTATTCGTGATGATCACAAAGCTGCTTAAAACCCTTTGTTAATGTTCGGGTTTTTCAAACACTAAATTTGATATGAACAAATATTTTGATTAATCACAGGGAGAAAACCAACTGATATCGAGAATCAAGCTCGGGAGGGCGGAAAGTGTATAGGGACAATCCTTGATGAGAACGGATTTTTTTTTTGAAATTTGTTTGTGATTTCGACCGGACCATTTCTGGTTGCCTACGTTCCCTTCATTATGAAGAGCTCAGGTCGCCGTAGTTCGGGTTTAACCCGATTGAAAAGAGAATGAATGTGAAAATTCAAGATTTTGAGGTCCTTTGAGGATTGGAGATTCGAATGACATATCCCCTTAGAGTGTCCATGAAAGACACGGATGCGAAGCCCCAATGGGACATCCACGGCAAGTGTTTGTGGAGTAGAAATGAATTATGCTCACATGAATCAAATTTGAATTTGCACAATCTTTGATTGGTAATTTTGAGCCAAAATGGATTAGATTCCAATTTAAGCAAGCAATGAACCATTAATTTGATTTAGATTTTATGATGAAATTGCTATCCGATAGGAATTGCGGCTGGGTTTCCGGGCTTCGATCGGCCATCGGGTAATTTTGGAAGTTATGACCTCTTAAAGTGAGAGGTCGGCTGGGCCTTTTGCTGACTGAACCTCTAAAGATGAGAGGTTGGCTTGCAGGGATGTGTTTGGAAAATTTATGACAGGGAAGATTGATTGCCCCTAAGGATGAGAGGTCAAATTTTGACTTTGGCCAAAGGCGAGGGTAATGGTGATGGGAGTATCCTCTAAAATTAAGAGGATGGCTTGGGATTGGTTTAAGGTAATGATAAGAGGAAGTCCAAGCTATCGAGAACTTTTGTGAACTTGTGAGAATTCGGGCTCCTTTTTGATCATTGGAGAGCCTTTTTTTTTTTTTTTTTTGAAGGCTTTCTGAGGAGCTTGGAATTATATCCGAGATTGTGAGGGTTTTAAAATCATTCTTTTGAGAATTCGGAAGGCCTCTTTGAGGAGTTGAGAATTATCTTTCCTTCCTTCACAACTTGAACATTTTATGCATCGCCGACTCTCGAAGCTAACTTCTTTGGCGTTGCTTGGACTTCTCTCAATAAGGAGCAAAGGTGATGGCTAAACAGGGTTTCAAAATATGCCGATCTTGAAATGAAAGGGTAGTGTTTAGTGAGGGTGAGGTAATGGCTTTCCTATGGGTGAAAGGCTTCAACCGCAATCCCTACCGGATGACCTGAGATTAAGTCTTCATTGCTTGCTTAAGCTTTAAATGAGAAAAGATCCATGCAAATTCATCGAACAATGAGATGATGAGGCTGATGAAAGGGATGTGAGCATATGAGATGTAAGATGGGGAGTTGGTAAGCCCCAATTTGAGAGGGATATCAATTGATTTTCTCACTCCGATTAATTTAAATATTAATCATTTCAAAGAATTAGTGGTTGAGCAGCACAAGTGATCATCTAGGATAAAACCATTTCAATTAAGTGTAACGTGGGTGTGCAAGTGATGTCTCGAGTCTAGCAAGAAAAGAAAAAAGACTTATATTAAAAGTTAGACATTTAACTACTATGTCCAAAATGGACTACAACGTCAAATGTCCAGGAAGGACTTAGGTGAAAGAAAAGTACTAGAACCTACGAAGGTTGACTTAAAAGACTATTTTAAAGATAGGTAGCCCCTAGTCTAGCCGCTCTTTGTTGTTAGATCATGCATCTACTCTTCGACGCTGGAGATGGGGGCTATTGCAGATCTTTCCATCAGGATTTCTTCAGCAATCTCTTGCTTAACCCAACCATTTTCATCATCTGCGATGGTCGGTCCAACGACCTCACAAAGGGGTGAGTCAAATTTCATTATGCCCATAAGTCTTGAATCACCAAACTCGACCATGTTGACATTCGGGTTGTTGTTTCTAGGGAATGGGTTACTGATAGTATTGGGCCCTTCAGGCACCTCTAACCTCCCTTGTTCAATCAAACTTTGGATTGCCTTTTTCAGGGGGACACAATCATGCTGTCAGTGCCCGTAGTGCGATGAAAGGCACAATGCTTGGAGGTATCCAAAGGAGCATTGGGATTTCTAGGGGCGATAATTTTCCAAAGGCCGAAGCAAACCTTCTCTCACCAAACCTCTGAAGATATCACTCAAAGGCATCCCAAAGTTTCTCAAGTCTTGGAACCGGGATCTAGATGCATCAGATTTCTTGGGAACAAAGGAAGTGGCATTGTTCTGATCATGTCCCGCATAGCTAATCACTTCTTTACCTTTTGGTTGGGCGGGAGGCTGTGTTGGAGGTGGAAGAAACCCGGTATACTGTAGCAGGTGCAACAACTGGCGATTGTAAGCCTTTTCGAACTTAGCCGGAATTAACCATTGCACGTAAGTCGGCGTAGGGAAGTGGCGAGGGAAGCTCTCAAATGCGGCTTCAAGCATGAGCGAAAGATGTCTAAGCGCTCCTCGTCGGAGGGAGGAATGGCCATTTCACTAAGCTTCGGGTTCCACCTTTTATAGAAATCCCCAATATTCTCATCGGGCGCCTTCGTTGTACGCGGAGTCAACTCGTTTGTTTCCCATTCCAAGTTGGCTTTATACTTATATGTGAAAATCTTGTAATCTGTTCCCAAGTAGCCCTAGCTTCCAGTGCAATCGAAAAAACCATTTCAAAGCCCACGACTTCAAAGAGAGGCGAAGTAGTCGGCCATTCTTGGTTTGTGCATCCCTTGGTTTTCATTGCCAAAGTATAGGTGTCCAAGTGAGTTTTAGGGCACGTACTTCCATCAAACAGTTCGAGATTGGGCATTACGAACTTGTGAGGCAGGGGTACAATCGAGTCGGGATCTGTAGGTCGAAGAGCAGTGTTCTTTTGACGGTCAATTCAGCGATCTGCGCTTTCATTTCCTTGTGTTGCTCCATAAACCAAGCCAATTGGGGATCCAAAGGTGGAGCGGGAATGCCTGAGCCGATATTTGAGCTAGGAAGAGGACTAGGTTGGTGGTGCATTGGTGGAAGGAATACCATATCCGGAGCATAGGTGAAAACCTGTCCTTGGCCCAAATTACAGGGAGTGTAGGTAGGAGCTTGGGCAAAGGGATAGAACCCGGCGACTTCTTTGTTGGCTTCCAATCGGCGAGAGAAGATGGAGGCGATCTGAGGTAGGCTTTGGATAGCTCGAATTTCCGGAGTGAGGCCCGTAAGTAGGCTTGAGTGCGGGCTGCTTTGTCCCTGGTTGTTGAATTGCATGACCGCTGTGGCGAGGGTGTGTAACCGGGGGATGCTGCGGTCTGGTGATTACGATGAAACCGGGATGGAGGTTTGGTAACCCATCGAACCACGAGTGATACATAGATTTGTGAAAGGTGTGAGGAGCAGTGAGCTAGCATCATTACGAGGAAGGGCTCTGGCTGTTGCCCCGAACCAAGCTGTGGTGGCATTCCAAACCGTTCTTTGCGAAAGTCCGGATTGATTGGTCCCAGGCGAGGCGGGATCCCAATTTCTTTGTCGCATTCCGGGGTATCCCCAACCATGGGAAGGCATTTCGTGCTGACTTTGTCCCAGCTGAGGCATTACGAGCGCTCGTCCGTCAGCTGCGTGGATCCGGTGGTGCTGCGGTTGGGAGCCGGGCCGACCCGGAGATCGAGGGTGGGCTCTGGTGGTAGTACCGTGGGAAGCCGGTGGTGGCATCCTGGAGTAGTCGGGTTGACCAAGAGCGGGATTGAGGTCTTCCTCTTCTTCCACGGTGAAGGTGCCATCTGGGTTGAGGCGGCGGCCAATCTATGGCTTTTGATAGCCTCCATAAGGCTGTTGTTTGTGCTTCTGTCGCACTCTCATCTGTTCGGCTGGCTGATTCCATTGCGGTTTTTGTTTGAGGAGTCCCGGGAGGCGGAGTGACGTTGTCCCCATCGTTACCGGGTGATGCAGACATTCTGAAACCCGGAGTCAGAACAAACGGTGAAGGCGACGATGTGCTTGACTCTTCCCAGCTGATCAAACGGTGACCGGTGCGAGAAACCAAGCTTTGTGCGGAGGCTGCGGGGAAAGACACGAGAGTTCGAGATGTTTGGGAATTGAAGGTGGGTAGGTGTTTGGGCTTTGGGCTCATGCAACATGCGGTTATTTGTTCTTGTTTACTTAAAACATGTTTTATTAACCTAATCGGTTGGAAAAGATTGCTCTTCTTTTCGCAAACTACTCTGGATCTGGATCGGTGGGCCCGTCACTACGTCTATAAGCCCCTCGTATTCCACACTGTATTTCGACCTCCCGGGGTGGACGGCCCGGGCGAGGGTCCTATAGGGCAAGCGGGTCCCACCGACCAGAAAGAAAACGATCCTAAAAGTCGGCGGGTAATCGAGTCTTAACGAGCATTCGATGTAAATTACGGACAAGGCGACGTCAAAGTCAAGATCATGTCAGAGGCTCGTAAAAGTCGGCATGATTTGGATGATAAATGTCCACGATTGATCTTGATTTGTCGTCAATTAGGCCGTAATTAGGCATGGAATAATCATTAATCCTTGATGACTCGGTGTCGATCTTTGGGAGTCGGTGTATAATTTGTGCCGGTCAGGCCGAAGTCAAGGCGCCGGTCAATATCTTGGTCAAAGTCTGCGGCGGAAAATCGGCGAACTTCGGCGATTAGGGTCCCCAAAGATATTGAGTCGGTGTGCCGACAAAGGCTTGAAAGGAAAGGTCTATACACAGACAGGGCATGACACAGACCAGACTAAAAACCAACCGGGTCTCGGACAAAGTGTGTCACGGACAAGTGCATGGTCGACACGAGGCTCCATGGGATGTTTGGGTAGTCCTGTGCTTGCACCGAGAGGCGTAATAAGACCAAACGAGCCGCGACAAGGATTTCCCCGGGTTAGGGACGTAGTGTGCAGTGTACGGTCAACGTGCGCGTAGTGTGCAAGCAGTCTATCTTCCTTTTCTGAGTAAAATAGAAATTTTTCATGTGTCTTAAAAAGTATGATGCATGATTTTTTTTTTGAAAATTTTCTTCTTTTTTTTTGGAAATTCCTTTTTTTTTTTTGAAATTCTTTTTTTTTTTGAAATTCTTTTTTTTTGAAATTCTTTTTTTTTTGAATTTTTTTTTTTTTGAAATTCCTTTTTTTTTTTTGAAATCTTTTTTTTGAAAGTAAATGCACACATAAGCACATAAGCACAAAAATTCCAACAGTTAGGGACATGATTCCGACAGTCAAAATTTTGACTTTTTCTGAGGCGGCCAAAACAAACACGAAAATGTGCAAAAATCAACACACACAACAAATGATTTTTAATGCCGGGACGGAAGCTTGACCCTCAAAAGCTTTTTTTTTTTGAAAACAATGATACCGGTACGTGGGATTGTTAAACCACAATTTATCCCCGACTCGTGTTAGGAGGCGATAACGGGAAGTTTAATGGTTTCCACCAATATACCAAATATCATTTTTTTAGAAAAAGCTTATTATTCCCCAGCGGAGTCGCCACTGTGATGTACCCATATCTTATCCGTCTCACTCTCACTTTGAACACCAATGATTAATATATTCATTATTCATTATATGTCATATCTTATCCGTCTCAGTCTCACTTGAAATCAAACGGAGTCGCCACGCCATTTTTGTTTTAAGGGCCAAAACTTTGAAAAATGCCCGAGATTAGAAATTTGGGTTCGGAGGTCACGTTACACGCCGGGAAGGACGTTAGTGTGCACCCGGAATGCCTCGTAAAACGAGTCTTCCAAGCTAAAAACCATTTGTTTGTGTGTGTGTGTGTTACTTTGGCCAAAATATGTTGAAACTGAGGAAAGTAAAAATTGGGAATTCTTTATTAGACTTTGGACAGATCCCATGATTTTTGGTGTGATTTTTGGGTTGAGATTTGACACTCAAAAGATTTTTGGAAGTTGAAAACCATTTCTGCCAGAATGAAAAAGGCAGTGGACACTTGATTTTGAAATGGACTTTAGGGCTTGAAAACTCCAGAATCTGGGAAAAGTACGAGAATGAAAAATGTTCAAAACAACTTAAATAAGGTTTCTTTAAAAGAACTTCCCATTTTGGAGATGATTTGAGGGACCAAAACCTTCTGGAAATCTCAGATGTGAGATCTGGATTTCCAGAGACTGATGAACTGACCTTTAAAGGAAAATTTGAAAAATGGAGTTTTACTCACGAAAAAAATAAAGTAAAAATATGTCTGGAAATATCTGGATGTTGGATACAAAAAGTATTTTGTAGTCAATACCAAATTCCAAGTTTATCTGTGTCCAAAAATTTAGACAATGGAATGAGGTCTTAGAAAATTGCTACTGGACAGCAACTTCTCAAGAAGGAAAATGTGATTTTAAAGGGGGTTTTGCATCCATGCTTGTCCCCATTTCCCTAGGTTTTGATTAGTAGTCACTAGACATTTTAGTGGTGATCTACTATATCAAACCATCCTTGGGGTACATTAGGACTTAAGCATTTCATTTGCTTGGGAAGGGGAATTTTGTAGAGATGAAATTAAAGAGAAAAATCAACTAGAGATTTAAAATGTGGACCATTTGAGATGGTCATTCATGAAGATGAACTTCAAGATGACCATCTTAGGTCAAGATTTAAGTTAAACTAGACATAAAGTAAATCAAAGTAAGGAGAACAAGATGAACAAGAAGTTAAAAGGGAGTTTTAGGGTTTAGAGAAGGAGGGCTTTACCAATGGTGACACCCTATCTTCCTAGGCTTGGAATTTGACTTGAGGAGTATCAAGATTCGGTGTTTGACTTGATGAATATCAAGATTTGGTGTTTGGATTTGTGTTTGGGTGGATTCAATGCTTGAATGTGTTTAGGGTTTGATGATAGAGTTGGTCAAAGAGAAAACAAGTAGATAACACTTAAGTCCTCTATGTTTTCTCTCTAATCCTCCTCCTAAGGGGTGATTTGAGCTTGGATTGGTGTATGTATGAGAGTATGTATGAGAGTGTTTTGAAATTATTTTGAGTGAGTGGGGTTTGGGAAAGATTGAAGAGAAAATGGTGGCAATTCTAGTGAATTCCCACTGTTTTCTCCCTATTTTTCGCCAGAATACAGCTTCTGTGAGCCAATTGTGTTGTGTAGACTGAGAGAGGAGGATTCAATTTATAGGCCACTGAAATTGACAAACATGTACGCGCGGAGGGTTCTGTAAACGTGCACTGTTCATTAAATGCTGCTCCAGGCTTTGGACAGGAAGAATAAAATTCAAAATTTCAGCAGTTTATGTTTTTCAACTTGCCCAATTCGGCTTTTTCCAATTTCTTTTGCTTTTTAGGATTCCTTTCTTGGTTTATCCTTAAATAACAATGCCCACTTTGCCCTTGCTTGGTTAGGAATGTTAGAAATTGTTAGGAATTGTTAGAAATGTCATAACTTTCGTTAATTTTCTAACGAAAATACTAACAAGCTCAAATTGGAGCACTTACAGAAGGGTGATAAAAAAGTAGAAATGAAGGGGGTTTTAGCTTTTATACCAAAATATGAAACGGGTATGGGTCAAAATCTGGGTAAAGGGGCGTCGTCTCTTCTTAGCAATTAATGTTCTAGAGGGTTCCCAAGGCAAATGTCAGACCTCGATATCCGCACCCATCATTGTCGATTTAAATGGTGGATAGTGAAGCATCTTTATGACACACAAGAGTTTGTTCGTATTCGTTTAAGCCGAGATAGAGCACCACTTCCTACTCGGCATAGCCGAGCTAGGAAGTCGGGGGCCACTGAACGGTATAAACCGGGGTACGGACGTGGATCGGACCGAGCAAAGCCCAATGGATTGGGCCAAAAATATAATCCATACAAGTATATGGTACGACAAAGAGAGTGGGCTTTCCCTACCTTTGCGCGTCTTGCTTCCTCGTCATTCCCACTATGTTGACCTAGACATAGCAGAGCGAATAAAGACTAAAGCACAGCAATTATACATGCCGACCAGGCATCATCTCATATGCCGAGTAAGGCATTCAACAAGACTGACCAAGGTCTTAACAAAAGACGAGGAGCTCCCTGCTCGGTCATTAATAGAGCAAGGAAATAGGCTTTCCTATCCTTATTTCACACGAATTTCTATTCAACATGGATTATTCAATGCTATGCTTGTATATACAAGTCATAATTCACATTATTTTGGTAACACATCTTTTGACTCGAAACTGTTGTCAATTAATTTCTCTTTATAAACACAAATACTTACTTTTACGTTGGACAACTGTTCGGTCGAAACCTAACGGTTTATTTATATCCGCAAGCGCACGGGCTATTATAATATAGCGGGTGCAAGTACGGGTCGATTCCACAGAGACAAGGTTTACTTTAGGGAATATTTTTGTCTTTAGAAATTATAGAAAAGATTGGGGGGAGATAAAATTCTTTTTTAGAAAATAGAAAGAATCATAAACAGAAAATACTTTAATTAAATTCTTATAAAACGAAGCATTCTCGGGATTGGAAATCATACACATAATTTTGTTCATCAAATCGTCATTGTCTTAGAGATAAAGGTTTTCATAAAAAGCAAGGATGATACGTTCGGCTTGCACTACTTCTCACGATCAAGCAAGTAGTGTTGCATTCTTCACTAATTATGTCCTAACTGTTTGAGATTTCCGTTTACGTTATTCCCGTCCTGTCACAAACGGGCATTCCGGCTTATCTCTAGCTGACCATAATTAGTAAGAACCCTCTAAGAACGAAAGTCGACATATTTTCCATTAAAGGAACATCCCTAGGCCATTGAACTACTTTCGTGATCAATGAAACCCAGTTTCTTTATATGGTTCCGTCAATCGAGATTCTCCGCTAGGTACTTCTCTCAATTGACTGAATCATACAATTTGGATGTCTCCAAAATGTAAGGCATTTAGAGAATAATATAAAGAAATTGTTTAGATGAAGAAAGAAGACAAGAATTTTCATTTTAGATGATGAACATGTATGCTTTTGAGTTTCCAACCCCAAGAATAAGGGGGATTACTCACAAGCCATTTATAACATATAAGCAATAAAAATAAGAGATTGAGTAAGAAAAACTTATGATGAATATAGAAGGCAAATGCTGGAAATGATGCTTCACTTTATTGCTTTTCTTCCAAAGTAACTCCAAGAACAAACAATGAATTTTGATCTTCAAATCTCTTTGGAAATTGTTATCACAAGTATTTGTATTTCCTATCTATGAAGTATCAGTGATTTCTCTCTAAATTTTCATATCTAAGACTGATTACAAGGGTCCTATTTATAATTGGGAGGGGACTCTTCAAGAAGGTGCCATCAAAAGGTGCCTTTACATCTGCAGTCACGATTTGCACAGCCGCGTCAAGGATTTTGCACGGCCGTGCACCCTTGGCGCCAGAATTGAATTTGAAATTGGGAGACTTGCGCGGCCGCTCCGAATATAGCTGCACGACCGCTCCAAGGTTGGCACGGCCAGGCCACTTTATTGTTCGGCCACTCCATGGATTTTGGGGCCAAGATGGCCGTCCATGGCCTATGATGCACGGCCGCTCCTCATCTTGCTGCACGACCGCTCCTCCTGATTTTCAGCTTATGTGTTCATTTTGCTTGGTGCTCCTCCATCCTTTTGGACCAAATTGTCCAAGTATCCTTTTGATATAAAAAGATCCTAAAACCTGTCTAAAATGTATGAAACATACAAAAAGCTTAAAATCTAATAAAATAGAAAAAGTAAGTAAAAAGTACTAAAAACTAAATGAGAAATGATGATTTATTTATGTAAAAGTATATAAAATCTAGGATAAAAGACTATATAATAGTCACTTATCAAACTCTCCCACACTTAAGCTTTTGCTTGTCCCCAAGCAAACTTAGAATGAAAATACGGAGAGGGAGAAAAAGCAAGAATGATCCCTCAGAAATAAAGTAGCAAGCCCTAAATGCCTTTTAGATAATGCCTTTATCTTTCTAATCATATTTTGTATACCTTTAAAAATTTATCTAGAAAGAAGCATTTTGGGGATATTTTTAAAGAGATAAAATGCAAGAAAATAACCTAATATAGCATATATAGAATTTTGATCAAGTAAAGCATGCTAGAAGGATAAATCTTAGATTCATTTCTTGGTAGAAGAGAAGCTTTCACTCTTTAGAGTGATTTTTGAGAAAAAATGAATTTATTTCTTTAAAATGTACAAGAGAAAGTATAAACGTTTATTCACAAGTTAGAAGTTTCCGAAGAATTGTATTACATTCTTTAATCACAAGGGTGAAAAATGGATGATGGTAGTGGAAAAATCTCATCAAAGTTTAAACAAATTTATCTTATCTTTGCACGTGTTATATTTTTGCAAAAGACCTAAGTTATTTTTGATCCTTTCAAGTAGGAGACATTGTGGTCGCGAACCCCATGTTCCTAATACTTAGATCAAGAATACTTTTGGATATTACTCCCGTTTGGCAAGGAAGCATCGTCGCAGCGAACGCCGTGCCCCGAGTTACTTAGGAAGTAGTAGGTTTCTTTTTGCTTTTTAAGGCTTGGTGACTAAGTTACTCTTTTTAGCAATAAGATAAAAATGTCTACTTTGATTTGATTTGAGAAATGGAAAGATGAAATTTTTGATGAAAGGGTGTGATTCAAAGGATGCAAACAAAAGGTGCTTCTAAAAAGGGAATAAACATTTAATAAAGATAAAAAGATGTACAACCTTAAAGAAATATTTTCAATATTTGCATAAATGACCAAGTATAAAAAGATTCCTTCTAATCAAATGCTTTTTCCTTGATGAAACTCTATATTTTGCTATACTAACTTATGAGGCTTTAAAATTATTTCCTAGAAATATCCCTATATTTTTCTTTTTATAAATTTCTAAGTTTATAAAAAATATGAAAGGAAAGACAAATAGGCATTATTCTAGGACAATTGGCAAGCATAAGAAATAATGATATGGAACATCATAGGGATTTATTATTATTTTTTTTATATATATACTATTATACATGAATAAATGAAAAATGCAACTAAGTTAAAACGAAAAAAATTACACTAGAAAGCAATTAAATCTAATCTAGAAAGCAAGTAAAAATTTAAAACTAGAAAGCGAAAAATAAAAGGATAGTACCCCCCACACTTGAAATGAACATTGTCCTCAATGTTTCAAGAAACAATGCCAAATCCCGGGAGGGTAAAGAGAAACTTACTAAAAAGATTCACGGGTATGAAGGTGGTTGCGGAAAGTCATCCCAATTGTTGACCCCGTAGTTGAAGATTGTGTTCACTTGCCTTTGAATCGTCCCCACACGATTTTGTATATCATTCCGGAAGTAATGAAATTCATTGTTGAAAGTGTCGAACCGAGTCATTATTTGATTATTTTGAAGCTCGATCCGGTCGAACCTATCAATAAAATCCGGCGGCAATTGGGGTTGGTTGGGTTGATGTTGCTCTTCTTCTCCTCCTCCTTCTTCCTCTTGGTTTGCTTGACTTGATTAGCCCTTCCCATAGTTCATGGAATTAGAAAATATCCATGTTTGATGTTGGTAAGTTAGAGCCTTGGGGAGGATGGGACTAGGCAAAACAATGTAGGGCGTTTTACCCGGCCCTACCAACCAATTGTATTCCCCACGTCCTCTGTCCGAGATCATTTGCATATTTCGCAAAGTTGGAATATCCAACTTTGTTGAACCCGAAACCGCAACCTCATTGTCGGGCATCACACGCCGAAAGTGACTAGCAAACAAAGTAATAATACCACCAATATGAATCTCTCAATTGAAAGTTGGAGATACAATATCACTAAACAACTCAATCAAGAAATGGCTCAAATTCACCCTCCTATGAGCCCTCACCAAAGACCACAACAAAAACAACTCCTTCTTATTCACCGTGCCCTTATCTTCCCTTGCAAAAACAGTGCATGCGTAGAATCTATGCATAATCCGAAGAACGGGATGGATAATAGACGAGGCTTTTGCGGTTCTAGACTTGAAGGATGGAATTTCGGTTATTTGCTCCCAAAACACATTCTCCCTAAACTCTAAAGGAAAATCGGTTTCATAATTTGTGTAGGCGGGCCAACTCAAAATTCTTTTTATGTCAAAAGAGGTGAGGTGAAACTCCTCTCCACCAAGCCTAAAATACAAATGTATCAATTGGTATGGCTTCCCCGTATCTCCACAAATTTTCGTAGTAACATCCTGCCTCATAGTGCACAAAAACTCTAAAGTGATCCTTTCATAGGTTTTTGCATGCAATTCAAGAAAACCACCACAACCAAACCCGGTGTGAAACCTTCTCACATTCGAATAGATATCTAAGGTTTTGAGGGCATCAATATCTGGAAATTGGGTTGGCCTAATCCTTTTTTGACGAAGGGCGGTGAATCTAGCCACTTCGGAAGGCTCTCTAAACTCAATACCCAAATCATTGAGTGTTGGGTTTAGATTAGGGGTAGGAGATGGTTCCTTTCGGGACCTTTTCAAACCTCTTTCAGTAGCCTTCCCCTTACCCTTCCTTCCTTCCATTGAAAATTTATAGAAATATACCCAAAAACTTAGCTAGAGGAAGAAGAAAGTAGATTACCCGGATCTGAGCTTGAAAAGCTTGTAATCTTCGATGAACAGCCACTAGATACCCAAAAGCTTCTTCTTTGCACCTTAATTCAGAGTAATCCTTCTTGAATTTATGAAATGGGTTGAGGGTTTTGAAATTTTCGAAATTGGGGTTTTAGGAGGGTTTTGGGATGCTTTTGATTGGGGAGAAGTGATGAAATGGAGGATTTGAGGAGGATTGAGGGTTGTATTGTGAGTAGAAATGGTGGAGGAGTAGGTTTTTAAAGTGGGTGGGGCGGAGGATTTGGGGGAGAAGGGTTGAAGATGAAGTAAATGAGGGAGGAGGGAGAAAGGTGCGTCTTTTGAATGTAACGACGCAACTCCCCAGACGCCTTGCACGGCCGTGTCAAGGAACTTGCACGGTCGTTCCCTTTTGCTGAGTCAACCCGTTCTGACTCGATATGAACTGCACGGCCGCTCCAAGAAGTGCTGCACGGCCGTGCTAACCAGAATTTCCCCATTTTAAATCTTTTTCTTTTTCTCTTTTATATCTACAAAACAGGGTTAGCACAATAATACTAAAAAATAATAAAATAAAAATAATAAAAATATAATAAAGCAAAATAATCCATTGGTTACCATCCCGATGATGCTTGTTTTAGGTCCTTAGCTTGACCCCTTCCCGGTAGTAGGAGATGCATGATATTTGGTTGGCCTTTTATCATTGACAACTTGCCATTGCAATCCTTCCGGAGTAATGAGTATCTCTTGTGGTAGACATTTCTTCCATCCCGATTTCTTGTTTAGAACAAGTGATCTATAGTCTTTGCACTTTCGATAATTCGAAGTGACCTCCTTCTTTGTTCTCTTTGACCTTTTCACTGCATTGTTAGTTTTGGGACATGCAGAAATATCTAAAGCATTATTTTTATTGCAAATCAAAGGTTTAATATCTATTTCCATTCCTTCCTTTGATTTTGGTTCCTCACCCATTAAATCTTCTTCACTAGGAATCCAATTTTCTTCACTAGGGGTGTAGGTCTCTTCATTTGGGGTCCAATTCTCTTCACTAGGAGTGTAGGCCTCGAGATAGGGATCTTCGAGATCTGACCTATGCATACTAAATTCGACCCTTTCTTTCCCTCTATTTAGGGAAAATGTGCCATTTTTTAAATCTATGATTGCCCCCGCAGTGGCAAGAAATGGCCTTCCTAGAATGACGGGAATATAATGGTCTTTCGCCATATATAAGATAACAAAGTTGACAGGGATGATCAAGTTCCCTACTCGACAAGGCAAGTTCTCCATAATACCTACGGGGTATTGAATGGATCGGTCTGCCAATTGGAGAGTTATGGTTGTGGGTTTGAGTTCCCCTATACCAAGCTTCTCGCTAACCGATAATGGCATTATACTAACGCTAGCTCCTAAGTCAAGGACATCGTTATCTATGTTTATTCTGCCAACACAACAAGGAATGGTGAAAGTACCCGGATCCTTTAATTTCGGAGGGTCTTTATTTTGCAAAACATCGCTTACTTCCTCCTCCAACATAACATTTTCATTTTCTTCTAGCCTTTCTTTTTCAAAAATTAATTTTTTCAAAGGTTTAACGGCTAAAGGCATATCTTCATTTTTTCTAAAATATGAAATGTTGACATTAATGGCATCTAGGTTATCAAGGAATTCATCATAATCCTTGTCTTCCTTTTTAGGGGATTCTGTCCCCAAACTAGTCTCAATCATCGGAGGGATTGGACTATGATCATTATTTCTAGGGCATTCATTTATCTTTTCTTGCTCATCCCTAGTCTTTACTATGTTAACTTGCTCATTTGGCCTTTGAGGTTGGCCGGGAAGACTCCCTTGTGGCCTATTCATTGGGATAGCCTGTTGAGCTTGTTGAGTTTCTAGCATCTTATTATGCGTTGCTAAGTTATCCAACCTAGCATTTAGAAGTTTAAAGCACTCCCTAAATTCATTATTGACCTTTTCTTGGGAATTTTTATTTTCCACTACGAAATCCGTTATAAGGTCTAATTTAGATTTAGAGGGGAAGGTACTTGCATTGTTGTTGAAATTCTTAGGTACAAATCCCGGGGGTTGTGTAGATGGTTGCGGGTTAAGAACGTTGTTATTCTTATAGGAAAAGTTGGGGTGATTCCTCCATTCGGGATTGTATGTATTAGAATACATCCCCCCCTTTTGTCCAAAAGAATTAACAAAGTTCACTTGATCGTTAGAAGTAACGTCAAGTAAGTCGCAGTTATCCGTACTATGTGAGTTAGACCCACATAGTTCACATAACACATTTACACTAGCAATGGGATTGACATAAAGATTTTCAAACTTTTTCAAAAGCATGTCAACTTTAGAAGAGAGAAGAGTAACTGCATCAACATTATATTTACCGGGCGTACCTTGTTGTTGCTCCCTCTCATTTGACCATTGGTAATGGTTCAATGCAATGTTTTCGATAAGGTCATATGCCTCATCGACTCCCTTGTTCATCAATGCTCCTCCCGCAGCGGCATCAATGGTCTCTCTTGTCTTGAATATGAGACCGTTGTAGAAGGTGTGAACAATCAACCACTTTTCAAGCCCGTGGTGGGGGCACATTCTGAGAAGTTCCTTGAACCGCTCCCATGCATCATACAAAGTCTCACTATCTGTTTGACAGAAGTTAGTGATCTTTGTGCGTATCTGGGCAGTTTTGCTTGGTGGAAAAAATCGACCAAGGAATGCTTCTTGAATTTGGTCCCATGTCGTCAATGAATTCTGGGGGACCGAATTCAACCATTGTTTCGCCTTATCCTTAAGAGAGAAAGGAAAAAGGCGCATCAGAATTGCTTCCGGCGTAACATTTTGAATACGTGTGGTATCACAGTATTCAAGGAATGTTTGAATGTGTAGATGGGGATCTTCGAGAGCGGTACCGCTATATTGGTTATTCATAACCATATGCAATAGCTGCGGCTTTATCTCGAAGTGTGCCGCTCCGGCATTCGGCACAACAATAGGGGATCTAGTTCCCGGGGTACTTGGGTTAACAAAGTCCCGTAGGGTCCTAGCGGGTGTTTGCCGTTCTTCCATATGTTTCTTTAAAGTTTCTCTAAATCTTCTTAGTCTCTCGTGAAAGCTTCTTTCGGGTTCCAGATCAAAATTGTCAAAGTATGTCCGAGTCCGTTTTATAAACTATAAGAAAAACACTTGAAGAGAGATTAAACGTAACAATTTATCTGAAGAGAAAGCAAAACAGTAAAAATAAAACTAAAACTAAAAATTATGTAGTAAAGACAAAAATAAAAGTAAACCCTTTAAGAATGAAAGTCGACACATTTTCCATTAAAGGAACATCCCTAGGCCATTGAACTACTTTCGTGATCAATGAAACCCAGTTTTTTTATATGGTTCCGTCAATCGAGATTCTCCGCTAGGTACTTCTCTCAATTGACTGAATCATACAATTTGGATGTCTCCAAAATGTAAGGCATTTAGAGAATAATATAAAGAAATTGTTTAGAAGAAGAAAGAAAACAAGACTTTTCATTTTAGATGATGAACATGTATGCTTTTGAGTTTCCAATCCCAAGAATAAGGGGGATTACTCACAAGCCATTTATAACATATAAGCAATAAAAATAAGAGATTGAGTAAGAAGAACTTATGATGAATATAGAAGGCAAATGCTGGAAATGATGCTTCACTTTATTGCTTTTCTTCCAAAGTAACTCCAAGAACAAACAATGAATTTTGATCTTCAAATCTCTTTGGAAATTGTTATCACAAGTATTTGTATTTCCTATCTATGAAGTATCAGTGATTTCTCTCTAAATTTTTGTATCTAAGACTGATTACAAGGGTCCTATTTATAATTGGGAGGGGACTCTTCAAGAAGGTGCCATCAAAAGGTGCCTTTACATCTGCAGTCACGATTTGCACGGCCGCGTCAAGGATTTTGCACGGCCGTGCACCCTTGGCGCCAGAATTGAATTTGAAATTGGGAGACTTGCACGGCCGCTCCGAATATAGCTGCACGGCCGCTCCAAGGTTGGCACGGCCAGGCCACTTTATTGTTCGGCCACTCCATGGATTTTGGGGCCAAGATGGCCGGCCATGGCCTATGATGCACGGCCGCTCCTCATCTTGCTGCACGGCCGCTCCTCCTGATTTTCAGCTTATGTGTTCATTTTGCTTGGTGCTCCTCCATCCTTTTGGACCAAATTGTCCAAGTATCCTTTTGATATAAAAAGACCCTAAAACCTGTCTAAAATGTATGAAACATACAAAAAGCATAAAATCTAATAAAATAGAAAAAGTAAGTAAAAAGTACAAAAAACTAAATGAGAAATGATGATTTATTTATGTAAAAGTATATAAAATCTAGGATAAATGACTATATAATAGTCACTTATCAAACTCCCCCACACTTAAGCTTTTGCTTGTCCCCAAGCAAACTTAGAATGAAAATACGGAGAGGGAGAAAAAGCAAGAATGATCCCTCAGAAATAAAGTAGCAAGCCCTAAATGCCTTTTAGATAATGCCTTTATCTTTCTAATCATATTTTGTATACCTTTAAAAATTTATCTAGGAAGAAGCATTTTGGGGATATTTTTAAAGAGATAAAATGCAAGAAAATAACCTAATATAGCATAGATAGAATTTTGATCAAGTAAAGCATGCTAGAAGGATAAATCTTAGATTCATTTCTTGGTAGAAAGGAAGCTTTCACTCTTTAGAGTGTTTTTTGAGAAAAAATGAATTTATTTCTTTAAAATGTACAAGAGAAAGTATAAACGTTTATTCACAAGTTAGAAGTTCCCGAAGAATTGTATTACATTCTTGAATCACAAGGGTGGAAAATGGATGATGGTAGTAGAAAAATCTCATCAAAGTTTAAACAAATTTATCTTATCTTTGCACGTGTTATATTTTTGCAAAAGACCTAAGTTATTTTTGATCCTTTCAAGTAGGAGACATTGTGGTCGCGAACCCCATGTTCCTAATACTTAGATCAAGAATACTTTTGGATATTACTCCCGTTTGGCAAGGAAGCATCGTCACAGCGAACGCCGTGCCCCGAGTTACTTAGGAAGTAATAGGTTTCTTTTTGCTTTTTAAGGCTTGGTGACTAAGTTACTCTTTTTAGCAATAAGATAAAAATGTCTACTTTGATTTGATTTGAGAAATGGAAAGATGAAATTTTTGATGAAAGGGTGTGATTCAAAGGATGCAAACAAAAGGTGCTTCTAAAAAGGGAATAAACATTTAATAAAGATAAAAAGATGTACAACCTTAAAGAAATATTTTCAATATTTACATAAATGACCAAGTATAAAAAGATTCCTTCTAATCAAATGCTTTTTCCTTGATGAAACTCTATATTTTGCTATACTAACTTATGAGGCTTTAAAATTATTTCCTAAAAATATCCCTATATTTTTCTTTTTATAAATTTCTAAGTTTATAAAAAATATGAAAGGAAAGACAAATAGGCATTATTCTAGGACAATTGGCAAGCATAAGAAATAATGATATGGATCATCATAGGGATTTATTTTTTTTTTTTTTAGATATACTATTATACATGCATAAATTAAAAATGCAACTAAGTTAAAACGAAAAAAATTACACTAGAAAGCAATTAAATCTAATCTAGAAAGCAAGTAAAAATTTAAAACTAGAAAGCGAAAAATAAAAGGATAGTACCCCCCACACTTGAAATGAACATTGTCCTCAATGTTTCAAGAAACAATGCCAAATCCCGGGAGGGTAAAGAGAAACTTACTAAAAAGATTCACGGGTATGAAGGTGGTTGCGGAAAGTCATCCCAATTGTTGACCCCGTAGTTGAAGATTGTGTTCACTTGCCTTTGAAAAGTCCCCACACGATTTTGTATATCATTCCGGAAGTAATGAAATTCATTGTTGAAAGTGTCGAACCGAGTCATTATTTGATTATTTTGAAGCTCGATCCGGTCGAACCTATCATTAAAATCCGGCGGCAATTGGGGTTGGTTGGGTTGATGTTGCTCTTCTTCTCCTCCTCCTTCTTCCTCTTGGTTTGCTTGACTTGATTGGCCCTCCCCATAGTTCATGGAATTAGGAAATATCCATGTTTGATGTTGGTAAGTTAGAGCCTTGGGGAGGATGGGACTAGGCAAAACAATGTAGGGCGTTTTACCCGGCCCTACCAACCAATTGTATTCCCCACGTCCTCTGTCCGAGATCATTTGCATATTTCGCAAAGTTGGAATATCCAACTTTGTTGAACCCGAAACCGCAACCTCATTGTCGGGCATCACACGCCGAAAGTGGCTAGCAAACAAAGTAATAATACCACCAATATGAATCTCTCAATTGAAAGTTGGAGAGACAATATCACTAAACAACTCAATCAAGAAATGGCTCAAATTCACCCTCCTATGAGCCCTCACCAAAGACCACAACAAAAACAACTCCTTCTTATTCACCGTGCCCTTATCTTTCCTTGCAAAAACAGTGCATGCGTAGAATCTATGCATAATCCGAAGAACGGGATGGATAATAGACGAGGCTTTTGCGGTTCTTGACTTGAAGGATGGAATTCCGGTTATTTGCTCCCAAAACACATTCTCCCTAAACTCTATAGGAAAATCGGTTTCATAATTTGTGTAGGCGGGCCAACTCAAAATTCTGTTTATGTCAAAAGAGGTGAGGTGAAACTCCTCTCCACCAAGCCTAAAATACAAATGTATCAATTGGTATGGCTCCCCCGTATCTCCACAAATTTCCGTAGTAACATCCTTCCTCATAGTGCACAAAAACTCTAAAGTGATCCTTTCATAGGTTTTTGCATGCAATTCAAGAAAATCACCACAAACAAACCCGGTGTGAAACCTTCTCACATTCAAATAGATATCTAAGGTTTTGAGGGCATCAATATCTGGGAATTGGGTTGGCCTAATCCTTTTTTGACGAAGGGCGGTGAATCTAGCCACTTCGGAAGGCTCTCTAAACTCAATACCCAAATCATTGAGTGTTGGGTTTAGATTAGGGGTAGGAGATGGTTCCTTTCGGGACCTTTTCGAACCTCTTTCAGTAGCCTTCCCCTTACCCTTCCTTCCTTCCATTGAAAATTTATAGAAATATACCCAAAAACTTAGCTAGAGGAAGAAGAAAGTAGATTACCCGGATCTGAGCTTGAAAAGCTTGTAATCTTCAATGAACAGCCACTAGATACCCAAAAGCTTCTTCTTTGCACCTTAATTCAGAGTAATCCTTCTTGAATTTATGAAATGGGTTGAGGGTTTTGAAATTTTCGAAATTGGGGGTTTAGGAGGGTTTTGGGATGCTTTTGATTGGGGAGAAGTGATGGACTGAAGGATTTGAGGAGGATTGAGGGTTGTATTGTGAGTAGAAATGGTGGAGGAGTAGGTTTTTAAAGTGGGTGGGGCGGAGGATTTGAGGGAGAAGGGTTGAAGATGAAGTAAATGAGGGAGGAGGGAGAAAGGTGCGTCTTTTGAATGTAACGACGCAACTCCCCAGACGCCTTGCACGGCCGTGTCAAGGAACTTGCACGGCCGTTTCCTTTTGCTGAGTCAACCCGTTCTGACTCGATATGAACTGCACGGCCGCTCCAAGAAAGTGGTGCACGGCCGTGCTAACCAGAATTTCCCCATTTTAAATCTTTTTCTTTTTCTCTTTTATATCTACAAAACAGGGTTAGCACAATAATACTGAGAAATAATAAAATAAAAATAATAAAAATATAATAAAGCAAAATAATCCATTGGTTACCATCCCGATGATGCTTATTTTAGGTCCTTAGCTTGACCCCTTCCCGGTAGTAGGAGATGCATGATATTTGGTTGGCCTTTTTTCATTGACAACTTGCCATTGCAATCCTTCCGGGGTAATGAGTATCTCTTGTGGTAGACATTTCTTCCATCCCGATTTCTTGTTTAGAACAAGTGACCTATAGTCTTTGCACTTTCGATAATTCGAAGTGACCTCCTTGTTTATTCTCTTTGACCTTTTCACTGATTTGTTAGTTTTGGGACATGCAGAAATATCTAAAGCATTATTTTTATTGCAAATCAAAGGTTTAATATCTATTTCCATTCCTTCCTTTGATTTTGGTTCCTCACCCATTAAATCTTCTTCACTAGGAATCCAATTTTCTTCACTAGGGGTGTAGGTCTCTTCATTTGGGGTCCAATTCTCTTCACTAGGAGTGTAGGCCTCGAGATAGGGATCTTCGAGATCTGACCTATGCATACTAAATTCGACCCTTTCTTTCTCTCTATTTAGGGAAAATGTGCCATTTTTTACATCTATGATTGCCCCCGCAGTGGCAAGAAATGGCCTTCCTAGAATGACGGGAATATAATGGTCTTCCGCCATATCTAAGATAACAAAGTCGACAGGGATAATCAAGTTCCCTACTCGACAAGGCAAGTTCTCCATAATACCTACGGGGTATTGAATGGATCGGTCTGCCAATTAGAGAGTTATGATTGTGGGTTTGAGTTCCCCTATACCAAGCTTCTCGCTAACCGATAATGGCATTATACTAACGCTAGCTCCTAAGTCAAGGACAGCGTTATCTATATTTATTCTGCCAACACAACAAGGAATGGTGAAAGTACCCGGATCCTTTAATTTCGGAGGGTCTTTATTTTGCAAAACATCGCTTACTTCCACCGCCAACATAACATTTTCATTTTCTTCTAGCCTTTCTTTTTCAAAAATTAATTTTTTCAAAGGTTTAACGGCTAAAGGCATATCTTCATTTTTTCTAAAATATGAAATGTTGACATTAATGGCATCTAGGTTATCAAGGAATTCATCATAATCCTTGTCTTCCTTTTTAGGGGATTCTGTCCCCAAACTAGTCTCAATCATCGGAGGGATTGGACTATGATCATTATTTCTAGGGCATTCATTTATCTTTTCTTGCTCATCCCTAGTCTTTACTATGTTAACTTGCTCATTTGGCCTTTGAGGTTGGCCGAGAAGACTCCCTTGTGGCCTATTCATTGGGATAGCCTGTTGAGCTTGTTGAGTTTCTAGCATCTTATTATGCGTTGCTAAGTTATCCAACCTAGCATTTAGAAGTTTAAAGCACTCCCTAAATTCATTATTGACCTTTTCTTGGGAATTTTTATTTTCCACTACGAAATCCATTATAAGGTCTAATTTAGATTTAGGGGGGAAGGTACTTGCATTGTTGTTGAAATTCTTAGGTGCAAATCCCGGGGGTTGTGTAGATGGTTGCGGGTTAAGAACGTTGTTATTCTTATAGAAAAAGTTGGGGTGATTCCTCCATTCGGGATTGTATGTATTAGAATACATCCCCCCTTTTGTCCAAAAGAATTAACAAAGTTCACTTGATCGTTAGAAGTAACGTCAAGTAACTCGCAGTTATCCGTACTATGTGAGTTAGACCCACATAGTTCACATAACACATTTACACTAGCAATGGGATTGACATAAAGATTTTCAAACTTTTTCAAAAGCATGTCAACTTTAGAAGAGAGAAGAGTAACTGCATCAACATTATATTTACCGGGCGTACCTTGTTGTTGCTCCCTCTCATTTGACCATTGGTAATGGTTCAATGCAATGTTTTTGATAAGGTCATATGCCTCATCGACTCCCTTGTTCATCAATGCTCCTCCCGCAGCGGCATCAATGGTCTCTCTTGTCTTGAATATGAGACCGTTGTAGAAGGTGTGAACAATCAACCACTTTTCAAGCCCGTGGTGGGGGCACATTCTGAGAAGTTCCTTGAACCGCTCCCATGCATCATACAAAGTCTCACTATCTGTTTGACAGAAGTTAGTGATATTTGTGCGTATCTGGGCAGTTTTGCTTGGTGGAAAAAATCGATCAAGGAATGCTTCTTGAATTTGGTCCCATGTCGTCAATGAATTCTGGGGGACCGAATTCAACCATTGTTTCGCCTTATCCTTAAGAGAGAAAGGAAAAAGGCGCATCAGAATTGCTTCCGGCGTAACATTTTGAATACGTGTGGTATCACAATATTCAAGGAATGTTTGAATGTGTAGATGGGGATCTTCGAGAGCGGTACCGCTATATTGGTTATTCATAACCATATGCAATAGCTGCGGCTTTATCTCGAAGTGTGCCGCTCCGGCATTCGGCACAACAATAGGGGATCTAGTTCCCGGGGTACTTGGGTTAACAAAGTCCCGTAGGGTCCTAGCGGGTGTTTGCCGTTCTTCCATATGTTTCTTTAAAGTTTCTCTAAATCTTCTTAGTCTCTCGTGAAAGCTTCTTTCGGGTTCCAGATCAAAATTGTCAAAGTATGTCCGAGTCCGTTTTATAAACTATAAGAAAAACACTTGAAGAGAGATTAAACGTAACAATTTATCTGAAGAGAAAGCAAAACAGTAAAAATAAAACTAAAACTAAAAATTATGTAGTAAAGACAAAAATAAAAGTAAACCCTTTAAGAACGAAAGTCGACATATTTTCCATTAAAGGAACATTCCTAGGCCATTGAACTACTTTCGTGATCAATGAAACCCAGTTTCTTTATATGGTTCCGTCAATCGAGATTCTCCGCTAGGTACTTCTCTCAATTGACTGAATCATACAATTTGGATGTCTCCAAAATGTAAGGCATTTAGAGAATAATATAAAGAAATTGTTTAGATGAAGAAAGAAGACAAGACTTTTCATTTTAGATGATGAACATGTATGCTTTTGAGTTTCCAATCCCAAGAATAAGGGGGATTACTCACAAGCCATTTATAACTTATAAGCAATAAAAATAAGAGATTGAGTAAGAAGAACTTATGATGAATATAGAAGGCAAATGCTGGAAATGATGCTTCACTTTATTGCTTTTCTTTCAAAGTAACTCCAAGAACAAACAATGAATTTTGATCTTCAAATCTCTTTGGAAATTGTTATCACAAGTATTTGTATTTCCTATCTATGAAGTATCAGTGATTTCTCTCTAAATTTTCGTATCTAAGACTGATTACAAGGGTCCTATTTATAATTGGGAGGGGACTCTTCAAGAAGGTGCCATCAAAAGGTGCCTTTACATCTGCAGTCACGATTTGCACGGCCGCGTCAAGGATTTTGCACGGCCGTGCACCCTTGGCACCAGAATTGAATTTGAAATTGGGAGACTTGCACGGCCGCTCCGAATATAGCTGCACGGCCGCTCCAAGGTTGGCACGGCCAGGCCACTTTATTGTTCGGCCACTCCATGGATTTTGGGGCCAAGATGGCCGGCCATGGCCTATGATGCACGACCGCTCCTCCTGATTTTCAGCTTATGTGTTCATTTTGCTTGGTGCTCCTCCATCCTTTTGGATCAAATTGTTCAAGTATCCTTTTGATATAAAAAGACCCTAAAACCTGTCTAAAATGTATGAAACATACAAAAAGCGTAAAATATAATAAAATAGAAAAAGTAAGTAAAAGTACTAAAAACTAAATGAGAAATGATGATTTATTTATGTAAAAGTATACAAAATCTAGGATAAATGACTATATAATAGTCACTTATCAACAACCTTCGTCGGTGAATACCCGGCTTAGTTTACGTGTTTATTCATCTTTTTCAGTTTATTATATCACTATAGCAAGCCCGTGTCCAAGGACACGTGTGTTGTTTTTTTTTTTTTTTTTTTAATTTAAAATAAAATAAAATTTAAAGGGCAAAATGGGAAAGGGACAACTTAGTGAGGACAAAATGGGAAATTTGGCATATGACACTATTCATTCAACTGTTCACATGGCGAGGTGGCATGTTGCCATTTATAATATAGATTCTATTACTATATAAAAGATGAAGTCAATATAGCATTTTCCCTCCAAAACTCTCACCTAGACACAATTTTGACCATATTCATTTGCCTTAAGCATTCAATCTCAAATAATAAATGCAATAGTAATTAGTAATTGATTATTGAGCAACATTTAATACAAGTAAATTAAAGTCATTTAATGACTTTTAATTGGAATATTACTATATAAAAGATGAAGTCAATATAGCATTTTCCCACCAAAACTCTCACCTAGACACAATTTTGATCATATTCATTTGCCTTAAGCATTCAATCTCAAATAATAAATGCAATAGTAATTAGTAATTGATTATTGAGCAACATTTAATACAAGTAAATTAGCTGATTATTGAAGAGTGTAGAAACTATTTTTTGGTATCCTATTTTGAACTTGAACCCACAGTTTTAGAACACATTTTTTGGCATAAATATTTGAGAAGGCATTACAAACATGCCTATATATAACAACAACATTTAGTCTCTCGAGTAACTATCTCATTTTTTACGTAATAAAGTACAAACAATGTCTCCTTTGTTTTGTTTGGTTTGCAACATCAACTTATTAAAATATGGAATGCATTTTTCACTATGTTGATTTATATCCCATTAATATATATTCCCTTTGTCCCAAACAAAAAATTGAGTGACAATATAAATTCAAATTTGATCTAAACTTTTTTTTTGTAATTTATTTTGGTACGGAGGTAGCTACAGTTTATTTAATTTCATATTATTTGTATAAAATAGAATAATTTGTTTTCAATAGGGAGTGAGAGTTCATGCGTGCTTGAAAATTTGTTGAGATGTTGAATGAAGAATGTTTATATGCAGCAATGAGTTTTATTGTTGATGATAATATATTGAATTTTAAATCCTTTGCAAAATATAAGATCATATTTATTGGAAAAACAAAGGTAATTGAAGTTAATTATACAAAAAATTCAAATGTAGATATACATTTTTAGAAGAAATTTATTATGATATTTTGAAGGTAAAATATAGTTTGATAAAAACCACATGCGATGAATTTCAACAATATGTGAAAAAGTATTTAATTAATTGTACTTTAGATATATTTTAGATCTTGATAATCTATCTTATTTTAAAACATGGGTTCATGTAAATATATGCATTTCAAATTGCACTATATTATAAGCATAGAATTATTTTGAAAACATAGATTTAATTTATTGTAAAATACTATTATACATTAATTTATTTAAGGAAAATTTACAGTATATACATATGTAAGAAAAAAAATACCAGATTTAAGAAGGATTCAAGTTCTATCCGGCAAAATAATTTGTAATCATCTGCTAATACAGATGTTTTAACGAAATGTGAGACTGTGAACAATGAATGTAGATATTCATGAATGAAGAAACAAAAGATGATGAAATTCTTTGAAACAAGTGTTGTTTAACCATTTTTTTTAATGATATTTCTAAATAAAAATACACATGTTGATGATTTGAGAAGATATATACATATAAGCATGAGTATAGTTGACAGATTAGTC
Organism: Adenophora triphylla var. japonica; assembly: GCA_022495995.1. Taxonomy (NCBI): domain Eukaryota; kingdom Viridiplantae; phylum Streptophyta; class Magnoliopsida; order Asterales; family Campanulaceae; genus Adenophora; species Adenophora triphylla. The sequence goes on along the minus strand of JAFEMH010001521.1, from coordinate 328,265 downwards.
GTAAAATCTTGGTCTTGGGTTTCAAAAGCGACAGAGAAAGATTGAGGATTAAATGAAAATTTAGATTTCGGGTTTGCGAGAAGGTTCATATTTATATGATAGGTTTAGTGTTGGGTCAGGTTATTTTCGGGTGGGTTTTATTAATTAGCAGCCCAGTCCGTTAAGAAATTAACTGGGTTCATTATATTAGTCTATCGTAAAAAGAATTACTAGTATTTTATTGAGTTATTCTCTTTTGGGTAAAAACTTATTTAAAAGGCAAATAAAATTTTATTTTTAAATCTGAAAATAAATAGAATATTTATATTAATGGTTTATTTTCTTGACTTAAGAAGTTGATAGGAAATGGAAGGAAAAAATTTAAAAAAAAAAGAAGATGGAATTATTTTAGTGATGTGGTATCACCTATATTTCAAAATGAATGATATTATAATTTCAAAATAAATGATCTTGTATAATTGTCTTCAAAATTATATTTTTTAAATTATTATTAATTCTTATAAGATTTTTTTAAAATTTAATAATTATATAGTATACTCCCTCTGGTTTGAAATATTTGTCACTTTTAAATTTTTCACAAATTTTAAGAAACATAGTTATTATACCAACTTCATGATTAAAATACCAATATTCTCATTATTTATTATTTCTCCTTCATTAATTTCAACAATAAACCAATTACTAAAATGGAAAAAGTTTCAATGCCATTATATATTTTTGTTGAATATATTTTATTTAAAAAATAATTTTATAAATTATAATTATGTTAATAGTAACTATTTTAATTTAGTTTATATTATTTGTCTAAGTTTTTTGGCCGTGCGTTTAACGCACGGGTGTTAGACTAGTTTTTTTAAAAGGGCAAAATGGGAAATGAACAACTTAGTGAGGGCAAAATGAAAAATTTGGCATATGACACTATTTATTCAACTGTTCACATGGTGAGGTGACATGTTGCCATTTATAATATAGATATAGGATACAAACTGCTGATAGTTTTGAGCTGATTCAAACGTTTTTGAAATCATCATTGAACACGTTATTTTATGCATGAATATCAATAAAAATGTCATTATGTAATAGATTGTCTGATGATTTATTGAATGATTGCTTAACACGAAGTTTTGGACACTATTGTTAATGATTTTATCATGAAGTATTTTCAAAAAGTAAACACGAGTAAATTGCCTATGGAACAAGTGAACCCCCTATTTAAATTCTTGATTACATATCTAAATTATAGAGCCGTCAAGTTGGGGCGGTCCCGTTGGGACGTTCCGTCCCGCCATACAAATGGGACGGGATGTGACGGAATATTTTAGTCTCGTCCCGTTTTCATCTCGTTCTCGTCGCGGGACAACTTATTTTTATCCCGTCCCGTCCCATTTTTCCGTATTGACCCGTACAAGTATTATATGTTTATCACCACTACTACTAGTCTACTACTACACACTTAAAATAAAGGTTAGTGCGTAAAATTTGACTGGGGTAAACACTTATGTTTACATTTTCACTTGATGAAATTTGCAGAATCTATGAACTGATGGAGCGGGTGCTTAAAGTTTATGTTTATAGTGAAGGAGAAAAGCCGATATTTCATCAACCTGGAATGAGAGGAATATATGCTTCTGAAGGATGGTTCATGAAACTAAATAATGTTTAGCCATTGCATAACTGCTGCAACTTCCTTTTGCTTGCAGAAGTATGAACGTTATCCATCGGGATCATTGGTTGACTTTGCATCTGATGCCTTTGAATCTCCAATATTAGCAGTCAGCAGCTTGGCAGTTCATACCAAGGTTTGCTCCATCTCCAAGCTATGTTGTTATATAATGCCCAAGAATGAATTCCTTTCTTTTTCTTTTTCATTGTCTATCTTCTCTTTAGATTGATCTTTAATTTGCATACATGATCATGTTAAGATTTAATAAAAATGTTTACATTTGGCCGTGGCCTTGGCGCCTAGTCAACGGGTCTCGCATGGGTCCCGCGTCCCGCAAATGAGACGGGATGGGACGGAATATTTTAGTCCCGTCCCGTCTCGTCCCGTTTTCGTCGTGAGACAACATAATTTCGTCCCGTCCCATTTCGTATTCCCGTATTGACGGCTTTACTAAAGTATCACTTCAATTACAGGCTACGTCCCTATATACTAATAAAATTATATTTGTTCTCATCATAATAATAATAATAATAATAATAATAATAATAATAATAATAATAATAATGAGAATATGTAAAATTACAAATAAACACTTGAATATGATGTTTGCTAAAAGTGAACTTAGCCACCTCAATGTAAGTAATGGTCCCCACGACATATTATCATGAAATTTTTGCCTTTGATCCTCACCAAGAATGTTACCTTTCCACAATTTTAGGACCCCCTATTCATGTGTACTTGCAGTCTATCTAATATGTCATCCTTTTGCCCTGACACTACATTTGTACCATCAAAATCTACCTTGTTTTTAAAACCACCGCAACTGAAGGACAACAATAACAATAACAAAATATTACTTTCATCTCATTAGGAGTTGATTAACATAAATCTTCACATGTCAAAATAAAAAAAATGTATCTGTTTTTTGTAAACCACTGTCTGAGAATCGCCGCAGCACAAGATTTGTATATTCTTGAGAATTGTGCGACGAATATCAATATGCCAATTGTAGGGCCCATCGAGCACCAAATCATCTCGTTCATCCATCTCTAAAATATGGGTATGCAGCCAAATCCTCCCTCTCCGTCCTAGCGCTCCAGCGACTTGCTCGTTGCATTAGTTCTAAATTCTTTAAATAACTTTGTTGTGTAACCTTTATCCTCCCTCAAATTCTTATGAAATGTTAAGCACCATGAGTGTGTACATAATTTCAGCCTTTAAAGCTTGATATTTTACGGGTCCATGTATTTATTGTGGAGATCATTTCAAGCCATAGAATTTCATTCTATATATCTATTTATATTGCTCTCTTTGCTTGTCCTCCTTGCTTGGTTACTCATCTTTTCTTTAAGCTTCAATTCTAACTTTCTAGTAAGAAAAAAAATGTTCGTTTCTTGGGAAAATTTTTGGTACTTTCAATCAACATTGGCTTACACAAATGGATACTTTCTCATCTTTAGTTGGATCTTCGACAAAAACCCGTTGCCTAGAATCCTTGCCACGGTTGCTTGCGTGATATATTTCTCTTTAATTCTCAAACCTTCTTTACAAGTTATTACGCCTTTGTCTTTAAACATAGCATCAGTAGCACTCTTGCAATTCCTATTTACGTCTTGTGGCGTAAAGTTCACTCTTAAGGTGGCTGTAGGACTTACTTCGCTTCCTCCTTTTCTTACAAGTTTGTTTTGTTTACGGAATTACCCTTTTCTGGGATTGCAGTCTGCAGTTGTGTTTGCACTCCAAAACTTGTCGTTCTTGCAAATATTCAAGTCGTCTGCAGCTATTAGAGAAGAAAATGTTGGCGTTTTTCAAGTATTGCGTTTTCTTTTAGGACTCACTTTGCTTATGCACAGCATTGTGTTTCTTATGTTCCATAAACGGCTTCAGCTACAGAGGCATGTTCTGGAGGATCAGATGGACGACAGGGTTGGAAATTTTAACGTGGTTCCCCTTTTGGGACCGTAGAGAGAGGGGTCTAATTAACGTACATATATGTTTATGGAAACTGCATTGGAATTAAGTGTAGTAATTAGGACTGCATGCATGGAACTTTGGTTTTTTGTATTGTTTCGTTCCTATTGTAAGTTATAAGTTTCCAGTTAAGTTGAAAGCACCATGGCCATGAACTGCTTGATCTATTTTAACCACTAGGTTCACTTAAAAGGAACCCTTTTATGGTTTTTGGGTTACAAGGGAAGGGATCCGGGCTATTAAGTCTTTATGGATTTTTGGGTTACAGGTGTTGAAAAATTGACTAATATTACTAAAATTCTATTTTGGTTAGCAAATGATTACTAATTTTCACGTCGGTTAGGAAAAGAAATGGTAATTCCATATCGGTAGGAAATGGAAAAGTGAGTGTCTCCCCAATATAAATATGTTTCACTAGTTAAGGTTTTCATATAACTTGAGAGAGTTAGCATAGACATATAATTTAGAGAGAGAAAATTTATGTTTGTATGAGGGTTGGTGAGGATATTCAAGAGAGAGAAAGAGAGAGAGAGAGAGAGTGTGTGTGTCCATTGATTCTAGTAATATTGAGAAAATAGTGAATTTATATTTCAGATTAAGTAGGCTTTAAACTGAACTATGGAACATTGTGCGTTTTATTTTTGTTTTGTGTGCGAGTGTTATTTTGGTTTCTTTTGTTGCGATTTCTTGTATGGATTAGCGATCCTAACAAGTGTTATTAGAGCAGTTGTTGGGATTGCGATCACCCCCACCACTCTAAATTATTATGATATTGTACGCTTTGGTTACAATTCCCACGAATTTGTTTTTGGGTGATCTCTCAAAAGGTCTCATATTAATAAATTGGATGAAAACCTTTATATACTATACAATTTTTCTTTAAATTATCGATGTGAAATTTGAATTGATAACCTAACGAAGGGGATCCAAGCTGCATATATATAAGCACGGCGATTTTCATAATACATAACAAAAATATGGGCTTTAGCGGCATTTTTTCGGCTAGTGACGTAGTCTAATGCCATCTCTTGCGATTAGACGGAAAGGATTAGTTACTTCTTACATACCTTAATAAATATCGTACTTTTTTTTTTTGATTCGTTACAAAATTAATGTCGCGTTTCTAAATTAAAAAATAAATTTAGTGCAATTTTAACATCGTACAAATTAATAAAACACATTAATTAAAAACGTTGACAAGTCAAACACTACAATTGTTTCAAAATGGATGGAGTATATTTTACGATGATATAATGACAATTACAATGGCACTAAAATTATTAAATGCCATTTTAAATTCAAATTATCGATCCAATGCAACTATTTTCTAAACGCCAACAATTCTGGATATTGTCACATATTTAACATAATGCCACTTCTAATGACGGTAGTAAAGGAGGTCTTTCTTGTAGTGATATATGAGTTATATTTTATAGGGATTTTTATCGATAAGCCCTATTAGAATTAGAAGGTGGAATTTTTTAAAAAAAAATACCACATTTTATATTTTACCTTAGGGTCCATAAGTTGAAATTCATTTTACCAATAAACCCCTAACTCCTTTTAAAATATTTCATATCAATTTAAATGACGAAACTGTCCTCTCTCGCTCATTCCCTTCTCTCTCTAATCGCAATTCCTTTCTCTCTCTAATCGCAATTCGCGTTCAATCTAATTACTGCTCCAATAATTCACACACTAACACGCACTCTGTTTCTCAATTTTTCTCCCAATTCCTTCAAAAATGGTGACGACCGGCGTGTTGAGATTCACAATCTTCGCAGTTGTGGTGGCGATGTTACTGGCCTCGAGTACTGCTCTGGCGCAACAAGATATTGATGCATCACCGGCTCAGGCCGTGGCTCAGATGGGCCCAGCTGGTGCGGATTTTCCGTTCGTTTCAAACGCCTTGGTGTATTCTTCGGTGTTATTATCTGTCATTAGGCTTTTCTGCCACTGAATCATTAAATCGGAGAGCAATGGAGGAAGAGATTTTGCCCTAATTTTTGGTTAGGGTATAATATAGTATAATATGTTATTTTATTTATATTGTTATTATAATTGAGCTTAATGAAATAGCAAAAAGTATTCTTTATATGGTAAATTTACTAAATTTAGTGATTTTTATATTTGCTTGTGAATTCAATTTGGTGGATCTTCATATAATATTCTGCAACACTTGGGAGGATCAATTGGAACTCATAAAAATAGAGTCCAAATGCTCTATGCCATACCACTTTCTCAGTTATTGTGCACAACTGTGTGATAATTTCTCTGTTTTTATGTCATTCTTTTATAGAACAACAGTGAGGTCTATTTTACAGTTGTTGGTTGTGATGTGAATAACTGTGAAATATTTTTCACACTTCTAAAATTGTGAGGTCAGTTTCACATTTATTTATGAATGTGAAATTGTTTGGTTTTTGACCTTTCTAAACTGAGAACTGTGAGGTCAATTTCACAGTTAATTTGGTACTTAGTATGTTTGGTTTACCCGTTATTTATCTGTTATTCATGAATGTTTTTGCACAACTGTGAGATCAATTTCTCAGTTATGATAGTTGAGGTCACTTTCTCAGTTATTGTGCATAACTGTGTGATAGATTTCTCTGTTTTTATGTCATTCTTTTATAGAACAACAGTGAGATCTATTTTACAGTTGTTGGTTATGATGTGAATAACTGTGAAATGTTTTTCACACTTCTAAAACTGTGAGGTCAGTTTAACATTTATTTATGAATGTGAAATTGTTTGGTTTTTGACCATTCTAAACTGAGAACTGTGAGGTCAATTTCACAGTTAATTTGGTACTTAGTATGTTTGGTTTACCTGTTATTTATCTGTTATTCATGAATGTTTTTGCACAACTGTGAGGTCAATTTCTCAGTTATGATTGTTGAGGTCACTTTCTCAGTTATTGTGCTTAACTGTGTGATAGATTTCTCTGTTTTTATGTCATTCTTTTATAGAACAACAGTGAGGTCTATTTTACAGTTGTTGGTTATGATGTGAATAACTGTGAAATATTTTTCACACTTCTAAAACTGTGAGGTCAGTTTCACATTTATTTATTAATGTGAAATTGTTTGGTTTTTGACCTTTCTAAACTGAGAACTGTGAGGTCAATTTCATAGTTAATTTGCTACTTAGTATGTTTGGTTTACCCGTTATTTATCTTTTATAATTGAATGTTTTTGCACAACTGTGAGGTCAATTTCTCATTTATGATTGTAGAGGTCACTTTCTCAGTTATTGTGCATAAATATGTGATATATTCTCTATTTTTATGTTATTCTTTTATAGAACAACAGTGAGGTCTATTTAACATTTGTTGGTTGTGATGTGAATAACTGTGAAATATTTTTCACACTTCTAAAACTGTGAGGTCAGTTTCACATTTATTTATGAATGTGAAATTGTTTGGGTTTTGACCTTTCTAAACAGAGAACTGTGAGGTCAATTTCACAGTTATTTTGCTACTTAGTATGTTTGGTTTACCCGTTATTTATTTGTTATTCAGGAATGTTTTTGTACAACTATGAGGTCAATTTCTCAGTTATGATTGTTGAGGTCACTTCTATTTTATATCCCACTTCCAACTTCTACACCCACTCAGTTATGATTGTTGAGATCAATTGTATTCTTTTGGAGTTGGCCGGCATACTAAGGAAAATAATGGTTTGAGGTTCGACCGGGTAATTAATTTGGTGATCCGATTTTAGCAGTTTTGAGGTAAGGAGACTACGCAGTATTGATTCTGTGTCAGTTTAGTCATTTTATTTATACCCCTATTATCGTCGTACTCCTCTTTATTGACACGTATCTTTATTGTTCGGTATGATTTGATACTTGCTTTGGCTTTGGATTTGCTCGATAAATATTATTATGGTATTAAAAGCATGCTTATGTGATTTGGTTCTCAAATAATGAGATTTGTTATATGAAATGGTTCAATGGGGCTAATTATGTGACGGTTGCAGTGGGCTCGGTTATTGTGTTCGAGTTGGGTCGGCTCCGTTGAGGGTGGCCAACTGTTTGTTTCGGTTATTGTTCTCCCACTGGACCCGAACGTAATTAGGACATTGAACTATGAATTTAGTTGATTGATAATCCGTTTATATAAATCGGAGTCTTATTGACAAGTCCATATTTATTATATCATGGACAGTGTTATTTGATGTTTGTGTTTCATTTGACTTCTGTGATACTGCGTATCCCCTCTCTTACTGAGCTTTCCCCAGCTCACCCCCCTCCAGTTTGTATTTTGCAGTTGATGGCAGATTTGGGCACGAAGCAGTTTAGGAGCACTTTGGAGTTAGTAGAAATACTTTGTATCATATTTTTGGAAATTTTAAACTTGTAATATTTGAACATTTATGGAAATTTAAGCATGTGAATTTTTCGGGGCATTACAAATTGACCTCACAGTTGTGCAAAAACATTCATGAATAACAGATAAATAACGGGTACACCAAACATACTAAGTAGCAAATTAACTATGAAATTGACCTCACAGTTCTCAGTTTAGAAAGGTCAAAAACCAAACAATTTCACATTCATAAATAAATGTTAACCTGACCTCACAGTTTTAGAAGTGCGAAAAACATTTCACAGTTATTCACATCATAACCAACAACTGTAAAATAGACCTCATTGTTGTTCTATAAAAGAATGACATAAAAACAGAGAAATCTATCACACAGTTATGCACAATATCTGAGAAAGTGACCTCAACAATCATAACTGAGAAATTGACCTCACAGTTGTGCAAAAGTATTCATGAATAACAGATAAATAACGGGTAAAACAAACATACTAAGTACCAAATTAACTGTGAAATTGACCTAACAGTTCTCAGTTTAGAAAGGTCAAAAACCAAACAATTTCACATTCATAAATATATGTGAAACTAACCTCACAATTTTAGAAGTGTGAAAAATATTTCACAGTTATTCACATCACAACCAACAACTGTAAAATAGACCTCAACTTATGGATCCTAAGGTAGAATATGCGTAAGTACGCCAATCCAATTCGCAACCCTTCTAGATGCATTTTAATATGATAAAATTGCATTAAGGGGGGTTTCGGTAAATTCTCGGTCTATCCCGAGACTTCCGGAAACATTCCATAAGTTTCTCGTGAAGGAAGTACTTTTTTGTACTTTGCTCATGCCAAAGGACCTAAAGGGAATAAATCTATTTTGGACCTTTTGGGTATTATCCCAGAATGTTCCAGAACCAGATTTGGCGCCAAAAACGGTTGGTGACACTTCCTGTCACGCGACAACTCGAAGCCTTGGAAAGTGGTTACAGAGTGCCGTGCGACACAAGGTGACCATGATCAGTAGCTATAAATAAGACCCTCCCCCTCTCAGAAAAGGATCCCAATTTCCACTCCCTAACGTCACTCTGCAGAAATCACTCCAGAACCTCTCTCTCTCCTTCTCCCACACAAAAAACCAACCAATTCCCCTCCAATTCCTTCATCCCTCATATCTCTCCTACCCAATTACCTTCATACTTCCCAAAATACCTTGAAGATCTCAACCCAGCACTCCATCCGTGTCTAGATCTCCACTCCAGCATCTGAATTGAAGACTCCTGCACCTAACTTGGTGTGGAAGTTGAGGACTACAAGGGTAACAATTCACTCCATCTCTCTCTCTCATCTACTTGTTTCATTGCAATTCCTTCCCCTCCACTTGATAATCAGGCTCCATCTGCTTTTGATTATCAAGTGGCAACTGCCATCTCTCTGTTTAAATTGCATTTACTTGATCCAATTGCATGTTCATGATGTGATTTATTTGTAATTGCAATTTGGGTGTCAAGGGAGTGTGGATCTCCCATATCCACACTCCTTTGGTTGATCTGTCTCTGATTCATGTTATTTTAATTGGCCTTGGTATAATTGATTGATCTGGTTTGGTATCTGTTGAATTTGTCTCTCAGTTGTAAGGTTCCTGCAGATGGTAAACATGTGTCACGCGACACAATTGGACATGAGGAGTCCTGTGTCACGCGACACATCGTGCCCATCTGCAGGGATCATCCTTCAGTTGTAAGTTGGGTTAGCTAGTTTGTTTGTCACTCAATTGGGGTGACTATGCTGTTTTAATGTTCTAATCTAGTTTGTAATTATGCTTTGTGTTTATTGAGATTGCTATAATCTGGGTGTTGCAAGTCTCTGCAAGGTGACCAATTGTGTCACGCGACACAATTGGACATGAGGAGTCCTGTGTCACGCGACATAAGTGGCCCTTTGCAGAAAACTTGATTTCAGTTGTAATCTGTTCTCCTTGCTGTAATGGGATGTGGCCTCCCTGATCAATTGGTCTACAAGTTGTAATAATCTCATTCGTTTAATAAAATTCATGTTTTATCGCACTTTTCCATTATCACTGTTTGCACATATTTTGACTTATTTGGATGTCTAAATTAGAAAGACTCGTCTACGGACGAGGCGTGTTGGGTGAACTCTCGGTTCTTCCCAACACCTAACTTGACCCCCGGACCCATTCTCTTTCAAAAAGATTTTTCAAAGTGTACCTTTAAACATGGCGTGGCGACTCCTAACTTTTTTCATTTGAAAACAAAATTTTTATTTCGGGCGAGCGCACATTCAATATGAAATGTGGTGTTTTTTTTTTATAAATTCCACATTCTAATAGGGGCTTATCGGTAAAAATCCCTATATGTTTTACATGTTTATTATAATATTCTGTGTCCCTAATTATTGTGAATAACTAGTATAAGTTGGTAATGGATAATCATAGAGATGATTATATGCATGGGGATGCACATTACACTTATGGGTACTTGTTAGAGAACAAGGTACTGGACCAACCCATCTATGAGATTTATGACATGGTATATGGTAATATATGCCATGATTAAATCTCATGATAGTCATGTCATTAGAATCCTTAGAACCTGATATTATCATCGTCTTTCACATGATGAACGTTTTGTTTGATGTAGTCTAACACTATCTTTAATAGGATAGCAATAAGGGCTATGTTGGCACGACTGAATTCTTGTAGGGAAGAATAATAAGACAAGATGGGATCTGTCCCTCATACAGAGAGATGTCTGCTTGGGCCCCTCGATAAATAGTGTTGATGATATGTGTGGCCACACTCAAGAGATTTGATAGAGATCAAATGCACTTGCATTATCAACATATTCGGAATCGAGAAAGCATTGAATAATATATGTTGATGTGGACCATGACTTATGCTGAATATGACATCGTGTGAGAAAGGGATTGTGACAATGATCTATCAAGGAATCAAGCTTTGATGTTATATTTTAATTGGGTGGACATAATGGATTGCTAGAGACCACTTATATCTTGTGAGGTTGATGTTACAACTCACTACCAACATAAATATAATTCATATAGGGTCACACATAAAGAACGGATTGAAAATGACTCAAATCTGGAAAATCTGGTGATTGTCACGACTCATGACCTGGAGCACGACTCGTGCTATCAATCAGCACGATTGGATTCCTGATCACGAGTAGTGCCACGACTTGTATTAAGGAAGGAATGACTCGTGCCCATTGGGACGACTCGTAATCACGAGTCGTGTCCATAGGCACGAGTCGTGCCTCGTTGCTGAAGTTCCGTTTTTTGGCTTGGATTAAGGTTTTTCTCCCTAAGTTTTAGGGATATTTTAAAGTATAAATAGCCCCCTTCTCCTAAGCCAAGACAAACGAATTTTAGGGCTTGAGAAACACAAATCTCTTGAGTTTGATTACGAATTAAAGATCAAAACACCCTAGATTCAATTTCATATTAACCATAGATTGTTTAAAAAAGTTTCAACAATCGGGGATCATCTAGCAATCCAACAAGATTCGATCTTGGTTCGTTCACGTGTGGATTACCGATAGAGGGTGATTGCTTTATCACCTAAAGCTTGAAGGCCTAGCATTGTTGATTCATCACAAGGAAGAACAAGGAAGAAGATCAAAGTTTCTTCTACGACTCAAGGTGAATTACGATTCGTGTACGAAAGACAAACTCGCAACAAAGGTTAGTAAATCTATATTCATATTTTAATCTATTCATATTAGACGGATTCATGGTTTGGGTTTTGTGATTATGTTAAATCTTCCGCTGCGCTTGTAACCCCAAAACCCAACAGTGGTATCAGAGCCATGTTTAATCATGATTAATTTAAATTGGCATGCTAGATATAATTGGATTATATGCTTTAACATGCTTGATGATATAGATTGATGATTTTGTGTGTATTGTTTTTTAAACAATTATATGTGATATAACATGATTATGTTCACATAAGTTTCATATACAACCATCCGATGTTTGTTGCTATATGGAAAACCTTCTTAAATGTTTAAGTTTTATGCCACCCCTTGATTAGAACACTTGTGAAATATTTGGGTATTTTGATGTAGTTTCGACTCAGTTTTTGCATCATTATATCTTAATATAGATCAAGATGAGATAACGGTTGATGTAGCTTCAACTCAGTTGGGTGCATCGTTCTATGTGTCTCATACGTTTGAAAAAGGTTAAACTTAATTGGTGCTTTCAAAAGAGTTTTGACCCAAGGCATAGATGAGATTAAAACATGTGTTGACATAAGATGTCTATAATCTCATAAAAGATCTAAGAGTTATATATGATATGATTGATAAATGTTATCTACCTAAATAGCTTGATTTCGGGCATTGACTCAGTTAAACAAAAATTAAGTGAAATATGGATCTTAGCCCATTATTATTATATGATACATGCTTGTATTTGAAGGTGTATAATTTAGTGAGAATATTTGTGAAATACATTATTTGCCTCTTAGATGGTAAATATTTTGATACTTATATGTGCTCATATTGTTTGTATATCTTATTGTATAATGACATCTCACAATAATCAACCCTTGTTGCCGCGATCTGTCCTTGAGAAGGACAAGCTCCAAGAGAACGGTACAAACTATTCTGAATTGGATCAGAAGCTTAAGAATTGTTCTTAGGCAAGAGAAGAAATTTTACGTTCTTGACGAACCTATTCCTGCAGAACCCAATGCCAATGCTACATGGGCAGATAAGGAGAAACATGAGAAACATGTTGATGATTCTAATGATGTTGCTTGCCTTATGCTTGCCAACATGTGTAAGGATCTTCAGAAGGACCTTGAACACATGGAAGCAGCTTTTGACCTAGCACAGCTCTTAAAGGAAATGTTCCAAGTTCAAGCTAGGCAAGAGAGGTATGATGTGGTGAAGGCTCTTAATGCATGTAAGATGCAAGAGGGGCAGTCGATAGGTCCTCATGTCCTTAAGATGAAAGGATATATTGAGCACCTTGATAGGCTTGGGTATCCTATGAGTTTGGAACTCGCAACGAATACAATGTTGAATTCATTGTCTGAAAGTTATGATCATTTCATTATGAACTATAACATGAGTGGAATGGAAAAAATCTGTCAGAATTGCATGTGATGCTTAAGACTGCATAGAAAAATATCAATAAGCCTAGTACCGAAAATGTGTTAATGGTTAACAAAGGAAAGGGGTTCAAAAAGGAAGGCAAATAAGGTAAAGCAAAGGTTGCTAATCCTAAGGCAAAAGTTTCCAATGCCGAAGAGGCAAAATCCAAAGTGTCTCAAAAGGATGCAATTTGCTACCATTGCCAAGAGGTTGGTCATTGGAAGCAAAACTGCAAGGCTTATAAGGAAGTCCTAAAAGCGAAGAAGGGCAATACGATTGTTACTGATTCAGGTATCTATATGATAGATATTTTCCTTTCTTTTTCTAGTTCATGCGTATTGAATACCGGATATGGATCTCACATTTGTTTAAATGTGCAGGGACTAAAGAATAGAAAGCTACTCAAAGAAGGTGAAGTAGACTTACGTGTGGGGAATGGAGCAAGAGTTGCTGCATTAGCCGTAGGGACTTATGAAGTTACTTTACCTAGTGGACTAGTACTTGTTTTGAACAATTGTTATTACGTTCCGAATTTGAGTAAGAATATTATTTCTGTTTCTTGTTTTGATAATGAAGGATATAGTTTTCTTATTGAGAATAAGAAGTTTTCTATTTATTTAAATGATATGCTTTATTGTATTGCAAATTCATTCAATGGCCTTTATATCCTTGATCTTGAAAAACAAAATGATGTTGAAGATATATATAATATAAATAAGAAATCTAAACTGAATGATGTGAACAACACATACATGTTGCATTGCCGGCTTGGTCATATAAATGAGAAACGTATATCTAAACTCCATAAGGATGGAGTTTTAGACTCACATGATTATGAATCATATGAGATATGCAAATCTTGTTTATTTGGTAAAATGACCAAACCATCTTACACTAAGAGTAGTGGAAGGGCTAGTGACTTATTGGACCTAGTATATACTGATGTATGTGGACCATTAAGTAGCATTACTAGGGGAGGATTTCGGTATTTTATTACATTCAATGATGACTTATCTAGATATGACTATGTCTATCTGATGAAGTCTAAAAGTGAATCGTTTGAGATATTTAGAATATTTCAAAATGAAGTACAAAATCAACTTGTTAAAACTATTAAAGTTCTTTGATCCGATCGAGGTGGTGAATATTTAAGCCAAGAGTTTGACAATCATCTCAAAAACTGTGGAATCGTTTCAGAGTTGACTCCACCCGGAACACCACAATGGAATGGTATGTCTGAGAGGAGGAATAGAATCTTGTTGGACATGGTTCGTTCGATGATGAGTCATGTTGACCTTCCTATTTCCTTTTGGGGACATGGATTAAAGACTATTGCGTTCACATTGAACAGAGTCCCTACTAAATCGGCTCCTAAGACCCCACATGAGATGTGGCATGGAAGAAAACCAAATTTGTCTTTCATGAAGATTTGGGGTTGCGAAGCTTACATGAAGAGATTTGTCTCTGTAAGTACGTCAATCCAATTCGCGACCCTTTATAGGTGCATTTTAATATGATAAATTTGCATTAAGGGGCATTTTGGTAAATTTCCGGTCCGCTCCGAGACTTCCGAATTCTTTTTATAAGTTTCTTGCGAAGGGAGTACTGTTAGGTAATTTTTCCATGCAAAAGGACCTACAGGAAATTAATTGCTTTGGACCTTTAAGGAATTATCTCGGGGAATGTTCCGAGAGCGGTTTTGGCGCCAGAAGCAGTTATGGACACATTGTGTCACGCGACACTTCGAAGCCACGGAAAGTTGATGCAGGACGTCGTGCGACACATTTGTTCCATGATCTGTAGCTATAAATAGAGCCCTCTGCCTCTCATTTCAGGATCCCTTTCCAGCACCCTACTATCACCCTGCCAAATTTGCACCAAAACCTCTCTCTCTCCTCCTTCCACACCAACATACACCCCAATTCAACCTCCATCTCATCCAATTCACCCACTTACCTTTATACAACCCATACCAACTGAAGATCTGAAGACTAGCACTCCATCTGTGCTCAACTCCATCTCCTGCAGCTGATTCGAAGGCCAATACATCTAACTTGGTGTATTGGTGGTGGATCTACAAGGGTAACGACTCCCTCCATCCCTCTCTCTCATTTACTTGATCCTTGCACAATTCCTATTCATCCACCTGATAATTGAGCTCCATCCACTTTAATTATCAGGTGGCAACTGCCATCTCTCTGTTTAATTTGCTTGGTTTGGTATAATTGATGCTCATGGTTTAATTGGATCATATTTTGTGGCTTGATTGCCAAGGGAGTGTGGATCTCCCATATCCATACCCCCTTAGTCAATCCTTTGTTGATTCGTAGTCATCTGAATTGAATTGGTGTGGTGGTTTGATTTGATTTAGCTTCTGTTGAATCTGTTTCTCAATTGTAAGGTTCCTGCAGATGGCTGACCTGTGTCACGCGACACAATTGGACATTTGGAGTCCTGTGTCACGCGACACAAGTAGCCACTCTGTAGAGATCATTAGTTCAGTTGTAAGTTGTTCATCTAGTTCATCATTTCATTTGTAATTTGTTTCTATGGTTTGCTTGTCACTCGAGCAGTGTGGATCCTCAATATCCACACTCATTTGAGGTGATTGTGTTGCTGAAATTTGAGCATTTGTAAAACCTCTGCAAGGTGCATGGTTGTGTCACGCGACACAACTGACCCTTCAGGTCCTGTGTCACACGACATAACTAGCCCTTTGCAGCTGGTTCAGTTCAGTTGTAAGTTCTGTCCAGTTTCTAATGTAATTGGGATGTGGCCTTCCAAAGTAAATGGTTCACAAGATGTAATGTTTCCCTTTGAGCAATAAAATAAATCCTCTATGCATTTTGTCATATATCTTGTCACACACAATCACACACACTTATGAATGTTTTGAATGTTGAACATAGAAAGACTCGTCTACTGAAGAGGCGTGTTGGGTGAACTCTCGATTCTTCCCAACACGTAACCTGACTACCGAACCCATTTTCTCTTTCAAAAAGGTTTTCAATGTTTCCTTTAAAATTAACTGTGGCTGGATTGAATCATTGACGATGGAAATGATATCATTATTTTTTCTCGGCGAGCGTTCATTCAGTGGCGACTCCGCTGGGGACTTGAAACTTGGTTTTCAAAAGTGGGTCAAACTTTCGTGCTTGTTCAACATTCATCTCATTTATTTGCGTGTGCATTGTGGGTGATATTATATGTGTGTAAATGCATTTCTTGCTTTGCTTTATTCCCTCCCCTTCCTTGCTTCCTGTTGAGATTGTACTGGTACTGGGGCTTAAGCTATTGTATTGTGCTTGGAGGCTGGGGCTGTTTTGGCTTTTGATCAGCTTCTGGATATGGGACTCCTTATGTCATGCGACAGGAATGGCCTCATCGGTCCTGTGCCGTGCGACATAGGTGGCCACTTTGCATCTGGTGCAGTTTGTGATTGTGGGACTGCCCCGCGATCAAATTATTGATCCTTGATTATTATACTCTGTGGGGTGTGTGTGAGTTGTTTTCCTTTTCTCCCCCTTTTCAAAAAAAAATTAAAAAAAAAAAAATCCTTTTTCGCAAATAAAGGAATCTAGTCATCCGCACACTACGTCACATAGATCTAGAACCCTCGGGTGCGATAGACGGCATCACGGACAGTGATGTAATTCGCTTACGCTTGAGCGCCTGAAATCAAACCTATCCCCCTAGCGCATCATAGGTGGCGCCACACTTTAAAGCTTACCCAAAACGGTTGGTTTTGACACGATATTTTCAAATACACTAAAATGAGTTGTTTCAAAATTTATAATAAGCTTTCGTACCTCCCCCAAAACCTAGCACGTGTGGGCATGTTGCCAACGCAACATGGTTTCACAAAAGGACATGTCGTTCCCGCGGCATGTTCTAAAGAGAGATCATGTCGCCTTGTCAACGTGCACCGACGAGAGGTCATGCCGGATTTTTCCTTGAATTTCTTCAGGAATACCCGTTATGCTGCCCAAATTTCTTCAGAAATTGGGATCACTCGCCCGTCCCATGAATGCTTCGGTTTTATTTAGGTATTATTGTCTATTATTAATTTTTAATCAATATATTTGGTGTATTTTTGGATGGTGTGTCCCTAGGTTTCCCCGAGGTCTAGATTGCATGAATAAAGGTTTCCCCCTTTTTCCAACTGTCTCTAGGATTTAAAAGACACCGATTTCTACTTGAGCACGAATAAATTGTTGCGCGAGTCCGTCTCATTTCTCGTTCTTCCCTCTCCCATACCATCTTAAAGTTCTCTATCCTCCGCCTTATACTCGCCCTCTTCACCTCTACAAGGCTACGGCAAGTTGGGTGTGTGCTCTCGTTCCCGGCACTCATTGGTCCATATTCCCGAGGCGGAAGCAGTTCAAGTGTCCGAGCGGTTGTCTGTCTGATTCGGTATCCGAGATGTTTTAGTGCAGAGAAGATTATGGCCCACCAGTCTGGAGGTTTGTAGCCCATGGTTTCGCAGAGTACAAAGGGTGTGTCCATCAAAAAGTTGTGAGCTACCCTTGAAGCCATTTTTCCTTATGAGCGGGAGGCCCGGTTGCTTGCTCAGATTGCTCAAGCTAAAGAAGACGACTTGTGAATGACAAAAAGATTGAGAAGGGTCCTCGCCCCATCGCTGTCAACAATGCTCTTCCTCCCATCCGAAGTTGATGCAGTCAATCAGTCCTCGTAGGATCTAGAATGTCTGTTGTCGGACATGAGTCCGTCGAGTCCACTTTGGACCAGTTTTTGCTTTGCAGTAATAAAATCTTTGTTTCTCTTCTTGCTAGACTCGAGACATCACTAGCACACCCACGTTACGCTTAATTGAAATGGTCTTTTTCTACATGATCACTTGTGCTGCTCAATCACTAATGCATTGAAATGGCTAATGTTTAAATTAATCGGAGTGAGAAAATCGACTGACATCCTTCTCAAATTGGGGCTTACCAACTCCTCATCTTGCATCTCATATGCTCACACCTTTTTCATCGTCCTCATCATCTCGTTGCTCGATGAATTTGCATGAATCCTTCTCAAGTAAGCTTAAGCAAGCAATTAAGATTCAATCTCGTTCGGATCATCCGGTATGGACTGCGGTTGAAGCCTTTAACCCATAGGGAAGCCATTACCTCACCTTCACCAAACAATATCCCTTCATTTCAAGATCGACATGTTTTGAAACCCGTTTAGACATCTCCAGAAAAAGAGGGACTATCCTTGAGGCTCCCATGATTCAAAAGAAGATTGACCGTCTCCAAACTCAAGAATGGCGGAATGCAGTGATCCATTCTGGGGACTAGCTGAAGTTCTCTCTCAAAAACAAAATTGAAAAAAGAGAGAGAGGAAAGAAAAAATATATAAAAAAAATAAAAAAAAAGAAAAAAAGAGAGCTTAGTCCCTAGCATTTATCTCAAAAGAAAAGGTCAAAGGATTCGGTCCTTACTCAAAGAGGAGTCTAAGAGTGAATAAAGAGACAGCATGGATGTCCCCTCACCATTACCTCTATCCAATCCCAAGCCGTCCTCCCGATTTTAGAGGATATTCTCATTACCGTTACCCTTGCCTTTGGCCAAAGCCAAGATTGACCTCTCATTCTTAGAGGCAATGAAGATGCAATCATGGATTCCCTCGCCATAGAAATCCCAAACACATCCCCAAAAGCCAACCTCTCATCTTTAGAGGTTCAGTCAGCAAAAACCCCAGCCGACCTCTCACCTTAAGAGGTCATGATATCCTAAATCACCCGATGGCCGATCGAAGCCCTGAAACCCAGCTACAGTTCCTACCGGATATCAGTTTCATTCCATTATCGTCGAGATCTAAAACAGATTATTGCTTAAAGCGGAGCCTAATCCACCTCGGCTCAAAAGATCATCAATCAAAGATTGTGCAAATTCTATCCATTCATTCGGCCATTCATGTGAGCATATTTCATTTCGCTTCCGCAAACACTTGCTGTGGATGTCCCACTGGGGCTTCACATCCGTGTCTTTCATTGACACTCCAAGAGGACATGTTTTTCAATTCTCCAAATACTCAAAGGTCCTCAGATCCTCGAATTTCAACGTCCAGTCTCTTTCAATCGGGATAAGCCCGAACTACGGCGACCTGAGCTCCTCACAAGGAGGGGAACGTAGGCAACCATAACTGGTCCGGTCGAAAATCACAAACAAATCTCAGAAAATCCGGTCTCCTTAAGGGCCGTCCCTATACACAGATCCTTCGTTCCACCTTTCCAAGTATGATTCTCGATATCAGTGGGCTTTCTCCTCGTGATTGATCAAAATATTTGTTCGTATCTGGGATAGTGTTTGAATAACCCGAACATCAATAAAGGGTTTTAAGCAGCCTTGTGATCACCACGAATAAGACAAGTTTTCAAGTGTCTCGACAAGTCTTCTCTTTCTACATCATAGGAAGATAGAGCCAAACACTGTATTTCTGTCAGCAGGGGCTTCCATACACTTTTCCACACCTTGTGATATTTATACTCTCCCAAAAGAGTCAAACCCAAAACCGAGTGTATCACAGAATCGGGATTCATTCCCACCCTCGAAAGATGTGCCCCTGCACGTAAACATTTCTGAGTCTTGTCCAGTGACTGATTGACTGCGGTTTGAAATGATGGGTTGCCTCCTTGGCCACAAGATGACTGTGTCTGCAATAAGGCTGCATTGAATCTCTTCAAGCTGGGGCTTTGCTATGTTGTTCTCTTAAGACCAGATTCCCTCCGGGTTTGTTTTGCATTATAACCTGCAGCTTCGTCAAGCCGGGATCATTCTCTACACGTTCTCTGCTGTTTGCCGTCTAAGGTGCTTGACACACTTTGTTTTCACCAGCAACGGACCTACTGCAACCAGTACTCCCGGGAGCATCCCCGACTTGCCTAGGCTGCACCATATCATCCATCACTCATACATTTCCCCACCTCATGGGAGAGGGTCCAACCCATACACCATCATATAAACACATTCGTTCCATACACAATCCATCATAGCACAACTGCTACATACATATCAACTCGTCGAGCCATGCAAACTCCTCACTCCATTTCCATCCCCAGCTGAGATGGACTTGTGCAACAAAAGATTAATAATGCATAAGCAAAAAAAAAAGTCAAATAAATGCAAATTGCCTAGAGTGTTGTGTTCCCCTCGTAGGGTATAATAATCAAAGTGATCATAATTTGATCGTGAGGACTGCTCCTCGAATCACAATCTTGGACAAAGATTTCAAATCCTGCATCAGGCCCGTCATCTTCAGATTCACCAACATTGTTCGAAAGAGCCTCAGCTGCCCCAGTCTCCAAGCATTGCTCATCAAAAGGAGTTTCAGGTGCCTCAATCTTCAAGCAATAATGCCCACCAGCTTCGGCAAGTTACAATCCATAGCCCGTGTTGGACGGAAGGATTATCTTTTCCCGTGTTGGACGGAAGGATTATCATTTCCCGTGTTGGACGGAAGGATTATCATTTCCCGTGTTGGACGGAAGGATTATCATCTCCCGTGTTGGACGGAAGGATTATCATCTCCCGTGGTGGATGGAAGGATTATCATTTCCCGTTCCTGGCGCGGATGGATTCGTGCAAACAAGCTAACATAGTTTAATCTTTGCTAACAGAGTAGCGTAGTCAGATATAGTGCTTGGAGTGTTGTTTCCCCCGCAGGTACAATAATCAACTGAGCATCATCAAATCTTAAGGACTGTCCCTTAATCAAAATTGAGACAAATATTCCAAATCTAGCAGTCTCCCCAAGCAATGTTCATCAGCATCATCGGCCCCGCCGCCAAAGCATCGGAAAAAATCCGTTCCCAAGCAAGCAAAATCCATATCCTACCAAGAAAAGTCCATGACTCCAAAGTCAGCCAACCGTCAACAAAGACCGTCCCTCGCACAGCAAAACAGCAAGCCATTAGCAAAAGTGGTCTAAGTCCCTTCGGCAGCCGCCACCACCACTAGCAATAGTTGCATGAGACCCTCCGGTAGCTACATCTATCCCCAGCAGAATCAACAGTAGCGTGAGTCCCCTGGCAGCTAGTCTCACCAACACCTAGTGGTCTAAGTCCCTCCGGCAGCCGCCACCACCAGCAGCAATAGTAGCATGAGACCCTCCGGCAGCTACATCTATCCCCAGCAGAATCAACAGTAGCGTGAGTCCCCTGGCAGCTACCCTTCACCATCACCAGTAGTCTAAGTCCCCCGATAGCTACCCTTCACCATCAAGTAGTGGTCTAAGCCCCTCCGGCAGCCACGACCGTCATCAACAGTAGCGTGAATCCCTTGGTAGCTACTCCTTTTACCATTAGCAGTGGTATGAGTCCCTCCGGCAGCCACGACCATCAGCAACAGTAGCATGAGACCCTCTGACAGCTACAACCTTTCATCAGCAGTGGTATGAGTCCCTCCGGCAGCCACGACCATCAACAACAGTAGCATGAGACCCTCCGACAGCTACAACCTTTCATCAGCAGTGGTATGAGTCTCTCCGGCAGCCACGACCGTCATCAACAGTAGCGTGAATCCCTTGGTAGCTACTCCTTTCACCATCAGCAGTGGTATGAGTCCCTCCGGCAGCCACAACCATCAGCAACAGTAGCATGAGACCCTCCGGTAGCTACAACCCTCCACGCTCACCAGCAATAGTAGCATGAGACCCTCCGGCAGCTATAGCCTCTCCGACAACCGCGATCATCATCAACAGTAGCATGAGACCCTCCGGCAGCTACAACCTTTTACCATCAAGCAATTGTAGCCTAAGACCCTCCGGCAGCTATAACTCTCCACGATCATCATCAAGTTACAGCCTAAGACCCTCCGACAGCTACAACTCTCCATCAACACCAGCAATTGCATCCTAAGACCCTTCGGCAGCTACAACACTCCGCGATCATCAGCAGTAGCATCAGTCCCTCCGGCAGCTACATGTAAGCACAGCAAAGGTATGAAAGCATATCTCTGCTTCTTGCTCCTTGTCGGTTTTCATTTCCGAACTACGACCGGCTTGATTCCCTCCTAGGGATACGTAGGAATCCTTTCTCCAAAGGTCCAGCCATCCGATTTCACCAATCATTGTCCAGCCATCCGCCATATCCCCAACCGCTAATTGGGATAGGGTCTTTTCTTATCGACAACCTCACTTCTTCCATAAGTGACGTTGCCGAGGGGCTCTGTAAGTACGCCAATCCAATTCGAGACCCTTTATAGGTGCATTTTAATATGATAAATTTGCATTAAGGGGCGTTTTGGTAAATTCCCGGTCCGCTTCGAGACTTTCGGATTCTTTTTATAAGTTTCTTGCGAAGGGAGTACTGTTAGGTAATTTTTCCATGCAAAAGGACCTACAGGGAATTAATTGCTTTGGACCTTTAAGGAATTATCTCAGAATGTTCCAGAAGCAGTTTTGGCTCCAGAAGCAGTTATGGACACATTGTGTCACGCGACACTTCGAAGCCACGGAAAGTTGATGCAGGACGTCGTGCGACACATTTGTTCCATGATCTGCAGCTATAAATAGAGCCCTCTACCTCTCATTTTAGGATCCCTTTCCAGCACCCTACTGTCACCCTACCAAATTTTCACCAAAACCTCTCTCTCTCCTCCTTCCACACCAACATACACACCAATTCACCCCAATTCAACCTCCATCTCATCCAATTCACCCACTTACCTTCACACAACCCATACCAACTGAAGATCTGAAGACTAGCACTCCATCTGTGCTCAACTCCATCTCCTGCAACTGATTCAAAGGCCAATACATCTAACTTGGTGTATTGATGGTGGATCTACAAGGG
This sequence comes from Adenophora triphylla var. japonica, assembly GCA_022495995.1. Taxonomy (NCBI): domain Eukaryota; kingdom Viridiplantae; phylum Streptophyta; class Magnoliopsida; order Asterales; family Campanulaceae; genus Adenophora; species Adenophora triphylla. The sequence goes on along the minus strand of JAFEMH010001521.1, from coordinate 305,362 downwards.
TAACGACTCCCTCCATCCCTCTCTCTCATTTACTTGCTCCTTGCACAATTCCTATTCATTCACCTGATAATTGAGCTCCATCCGCTTTAATTATCAGGTGGCAACTGCCATCTCTCTGTTTAATTTGCTTGGTTTGGTATAATTGATGCTCATGGTTTAATTGGATCATATTTTGTGGCTTGATTGCCAAGGGAGTGTGGATCTCCCATATCCACACCCCCTTGGTCGATCCTTTGTTGTTTCGTAGTCATCTGAATTGAATTGGTATGGTGGTTTGATTTGATTTAGCTTCTGTTGAATCTGTTTCTCAATTGTAAGGTTCCTGCAGATGGCTGACCTGTGTCACGCGACACAATTGGACATTTGGAGTCCTGTGTCACGCGACACAAGTAGCCACTCTGCAGAGATCATTAGTTCAGTTGTAAGTTGTTCATCTAGTTCATCATTTCATTTGTAATTTGTTTCTATGGTTTGCTTGTCACTCAGAACAGAGTGTGGATCCTCAATATCCACACTCATTTGAGGAGATTGTGTTGCTGAAATTTGAGCATTTGTAAAACCTCTGCAAGGTGCATGGTTGTGTCGCGCGACACAACTGACCCTTCAGGTCCTGTGTCACGCGACATAACTAGCCCTTTGCAGCTGGTTCAGTTCAGTTGTAAGTTCTGTCCAGTTTCTAATGTAATTGGGATGTGGCCTTTCAAAGTAAATGGTTCACAAGATGTAATGTTTCCATTTGAGCAATAAAATAAAGCCTCTACGCATTTTTTCATATATATTGTCACACACAATCGCACACACTTATGAATGTTTTGAATGTTGAACATAGAAAGACTCGTCTACGGACGAGGCGTGTTGGGTGAACTCTCGGTTCTTCCCAACACGTAACCTGACCCCCGAACCAATTTTCTCTTTCAAAAAGGTTTTCAATGTTTCCTTTTAAACGGCGTGGCGACTCCTAAAATATATTATTTTTTGGCAAGCGTTCATTCAGTCTCCGATATGTTGACGTGGGCCATGACTTATGCTCAATATATGTTGACACGGGCCATGACTTATGCTCAATATGACATCGTGTGATAAAGGGATTGTGATAATGATCTATCAAGGAATCAAGGTTTGATGTTATATTTAATTGGGTGGACATAATGGCTTGCTAGAGATCACTTATGTCTTGTGAGGTTGATGTTACAACTCACTACCAACATAAATATAATTCATATAGGGTCACACACCAAGAACGGATTGAAAATGGCTCAAATCTGGAAAATCTGGTGATTGTCATGACTCGTGACCTGGAGCACGACTCGTGCCATCAATCAGTACGAGTGAATTCTTGATCACGAGTCGTGCCACGACTTGTATTAATGAAGGAACGACTCGTGCCCATTGGGACGACTCGTAATCACGAGTCGTGCCCATAGGCACGAGTCGTGCCTCGTTGCTGAAGTTTCGTTTTTTGGCTTAGATTAGGGTTTTTCTCCCTAAGTGTTAGGGATATTTATAAAGTATAAATAGCCCCCTTCTCCTATGCCAAGACAAACAAATTTTAGGGCTTGAGAAACAAAAATCTCTTGATTTTGATTATGAATCAAAGATCAAAACACCCTAGATTCAATTCCATATTAGCCATAGATTGTTGAAAAAAGTTTCAACAATCGGGGATCATCTAGTAATCTAACAAGATTCGATCTTGGTTCGTTCACGTGTGGATTACCGATAGAGGGTGATTGCTTTATCACCTAAAGCTTGAAGGCCTAGCATTGTTGATTCATCACAAGGAAGAACAAGGAAGGAGATCAAAGTTTCTTCTACGACTCAAGGTGAATTACGATTCGTGTACGAAAGATAAACTCGCAACAAAGGTTAGTAAATCTATAATCATATTTTAATCTATTCATATTAGACAGATTTATGGCTTGGGTTTTGTGATGATGTTAAATCTTCCGCTGCGCATGTAACTCCAAAACCCAACAATTATATACTTTAATAATTTTAATTAATTTTAAAAATACTAATAAGTAAAAATTTATAATGTTTTTATTTGTTAACATTTTACTAGTTCTCGGTTTGTAAATGTGTAAATATATAAGTTCATCAGGGCACCTTACATGATCATACCCTATGTCCAGGGGTCCTGCATTTCTGTTTGAGAAAAAAATATATGAATTATCAGAGAGATAAGTACCTATTTCGTTTCTTACTTATAGTCATTTTTTCATTTTAGTCTAGAGTGTATTTTATTTTATTTTCCTTTTCCCCCTTTATCTCATTTTTCTTTGTTGATGTCATCCTTCTGCCGGTCTTCCGTCCATTACAACATTAAAAATGATTGTGTGGCTTGTTGACTCATTATAATATAATACTGACATGGCCTAAAAAATTGATGAAATGGGGTGAGGTGGAAGTAGCAGGGGTGAAAGTGTCAAATGTTAAATTGTTGATGTTTATTTTTTTGTTTTATAAATATGAAGGGTTAAACTGAAACATGTTATCTTTTTTGTAATACAACAACAATAACAACAACAAAGCCTTAGTCCCAAAATAATTTGGAAAAAAAATAAGTTAAAAGAAGAAGTAGATGGGAAAAATTTTAGAAAATGAAAAGATGAGAGGAAGAAAATAATAATAAAAATAGTGATAATAAAAGAATAAATATATAATAGATAGGAAAAATGAAAATAGTAGAAAAAAAACATCAACCCTCATCACCAACATGAATTTTTGTCCTCCACTTCGGCCTATTCAATTCCATATTTCAATCAAATCCAAGTAAACTCATATCGTTTTCAATGGGCTCAACTCCTACTTTACCCCTGATCACTTCGTTACTCGATCGATCATTCCTTAAATGCCCACACATCCATCGTAGTATACAAATTTCCGCTACATTCATCTTTTAAACATGACTCCATTTCACGGCACAACATTCGGTGACATTAAGTAGGGAACTCTTCTGTCTTTCCAACACTAGTCTGTACACTAGTGCTAACTTCATTATATATGTCCTTGATAATATCAATATATTTATTTGAAACGTCTTTCTTTGCTAAAGCCCACCAAAGTACCTCTATTTAGAGGTGGCCGGTTCGGTAAACCGGCGATTTACGGTTATCGAACCGGTGGTTTAAACCTTGGGGGGGATCAACCAAAACCGAACCGGTTAACCGGCTAATCCGGTTACGATTTTCCGGTTAGACCGGTTTATCCGGTTAACCTTTTTTTTCAAATTAGGTTTTTAAAAGAAATTTTTAACAGAATTAAAAATAGTTACGAAAAAACTTAATTTTCTAACAATTTTTGAATAAAAAAGTTAACTTTTTAACAGTTTTTTGAAAAAACAGTTAACTTTTTGACTGATTCTGTTAAGTTCTATACTGTATATTAACATTTATTTATTTTTTCAATTTTTTTTTGATAAAGAAGACTAATTTAGATGCTGGTTAGTCCTGCATTTTTTTACAAAAAGTTATATAAAAAAAATTATAAATTTTGAAAGAAATAAAACTTAACTTATTTTTTAAAAAATAAAAGTATATAAAAGAAAAAAGGAACGGTACCCTTAAATTTCATTAATTAAAATAAAATTCAAAGAGGGGACAACCATCCTTACCCTTTTATAAATAAGGGGGGACATTTAGGAGCCTTTACCTCAACCTAACTATTATAATTAAATAAAAATAAATCTAATCTAAAGTCTAAACTAATCTAATTAAAATAAAAATTAATCTAAAACATCATTCATTCATCAATCATCACTACTTTCCGTGGAGTCCTTGACATTGTATTGATATTTTGGATCCGATAATAAACGATCCTCTTCGTAAGGCAAGTCTTGTTGTCTTTTTTTTCGCTCTAACCAAATCGTCAAATAAGAGTTGATGTTTCAAGTTTTCACTAGTTAGTTGGGAACGCCTTTCATCCAAAACATTTCCTCCAACGCTAAATGCCGATTCAATAGCCACCGTTGAAGCGGGAGAGACTAAGACTTCTTTTGCAACTATTGAAAGTATAGGGTAAATTTCTTTCCTTCTTGACCACCATTGTAAAATATCAAATTCATTTGAATTTGGGTCTTGATTTAATTCAAAGTTGATAGTAAAATATGTTTCTAACTCCACGGGAATGTTTGATGATGATGAAGATGAACCTCGAGAAGGACCACGTTTTTTACTATACAAATTTGCAAAAAAAAACTATATGGATCTCCACTAGAAGAACTTCGTTGAGAAATAGAGGAAGCATCTTCATGTTGTTGACTTTGAGAAGTGTTTCCATATAAGGGATTATACTCGTTAAAAAAGTTCACCAAATCATTTTTTGTATTTTGAACAATGATTGACGGAAGTTCATTATCACTGTCACCATCGGGATATAACTTCAAATAATAATAAGCTACAATGCAATCTAAATCTTCTAATTTAAATCGGGGATCTAATAACTTTGCAACCAAAAAGAGAGACTAAATAGTGTCAAAATATTTAAGCCACTTTTCTCTCATGAAAACAATGCATTCTTTTAAAACAGGGCATTGTCTTAAATTGTAAAAACTAGTAACAATTGCAACACAATGCTCAAGCACCAAAACGGAAGTCGGATAATAAACTCCCGAAAAAGCCAAAGTAGCGATATTGAAAATCTTTAACAATTCACATAAATTAGTGCATGCATTTCATTTATAAGCAAGTAGATGTTCATTATAGCCAATTGACATAAAAAAAATTGCATAAGGAGATCTTTATAAGCAAAACCATCGGTTATCATTTTGTAGGTGGAATTCCACCTAGTTGGAACATCGTAAGTAAAATATTTGTCCGCCACACCTTTACTTCTTAAAAATTTGATCCATTTTGTTTTGTATTAATTTTTTTTAAGAAATAAATTGAATACATTGTCTAATTGGCTTAACATAAACCTCTAATGCTTTCAAACCATCTCTAACACATAAGTTAATAATATGACATAAATATCTAATATGAAAAAACTTACCACCATGTGAGGGTTGAAAAACGATAATTAATTCGGATAAACTAGCTATATTAGCACTTGTGTTGTCAAATGTAATAGTAAATATTTTATTCAAAATACCATACTCAACAAAAATCTCAAGCAATTTCGCACAAATATTTTTCGCGGAATGCGGTGGCTCAAAATCTTTATAAGCAATTAATCTTTTTTGGATAGTCGATGAATTATCTATCCAATGGCAAGTAACGCCCAAATAAGTATTTCTTTACCAATGATCACTCCAACCATCGGCACAAATTGAAACTTTGTTTTCTAAATTTGATAAAACACCAATTAAGTCTTTTTTATATCTTTTCACCACTCTAGTAATATCACGTACGAGATTCGTACGTGGTACTCTCGTGGCGGTGGGATTTAAAGAAAGTCGAACAAAATTTCCATAAAAATCATCATCTGCAAAATTAAAAGGAAAGCCTTTAACGCAAACTAACTGGCTAGTTCATTCATTTCTGTTCTCTACTTCTCTCGAGTCTCTCTCACTTAACGATTCACGGATTGAGTCTACAAAGCCGATGTAACCCCATAGTTTCCACTTAAAAATGACGTTATTTTGTGGCAAAAAAAAATATAAAAAATATAGTGGACCGGCCCACCCCAGCCCGCCCCAAACCCGTTTTGGCCCGCACCTATATTGGACAGCCCAAATTGGCCCACTTTTATTTGAGTTATTAGTTTTAAAACTCAACCCACCCTTATTGTATTAATGGGCGGGCTGGCTCGACGGGCCCAACCCAAATTGACGGCTCTAAACAGACATCCAAAATGATTCTAACCTTTTTAAACAAAGAAAATTTATATTTTTACCTATAGCCTATAGTTTTTTTTATTTATATTCCTGGTCAGAAAAGAAAATTATTAATGTCAAATAAAAATATTAAAAATAAGAGAATTGTTATATAGGCCCGTAAAATTGTTGAGTAAACCTGTATCATTAAATTCATCCTCCAAAAATTAAAACAAATTCCTCACTTTTCCTTTATACCCCTTATCTCATTTATACCTTATCGCTCACCCACCCACCCCACCCACACCCATTAACCAAACATACTCTCTCACTCATCCACATCCATCAACATTTACTAAATTTTAGAGAGAGAAACATTGAAAAACAAGGTAATTTTGGTTAAATTTGTTCGAAAATTCCTTCCCATGGTTTAATTTGTTCGATTAATGTTTCAAGTTGAGATTTTTTTGGTTCAATTTGTTTCAAATACTGGGTTTGTGGTGGTTCGGCCAGTACTGACCGAAATTGTAGATCTGTTCGGCCAGTAGTAGCCGAACTTCTTGAATAAGTTCAGCCACACCCGATCGAACTTCTTGAATAAGTTCAGCCACACCCGGCCGAACTTTTTGAATAAGTTCAGCAACACCCGATCGAACTTCTTGAATAAATTCTCAAGTTTGAACAACTGGCCAGAAGTTCTATTTAGGGCATTTTTTTATTTTTTTGTAAAAATCATGTCAAAACAATGTTATATACCCAAATAATATGTCAAAATATTTGATTTTTTTTCCTAAATCACAAAAGTTCGGCCGATACTGGCCGAACCAATCTCAAAAATCGGCCAGTAGCTGCCAAATTTTATTAATGGTTTGACTGGGTGTGGCCTAACTTTGTTTTGTTTTTCATCCGAGTGTGGCCGAACTTTTTTTTTTTTCGGCCGGGTGTGGCCGATTCTGGGCAAAAAATCATCAAACTCTGGCCGAATTTTTGCTATGAAAATAGAATATTTAAGACAATAATTTAACACATTTATATGGTTAGAAAGTGAAGAAGTATTTAGGAATGAGATTAACAACGAGTTTTAAAAAAGAAGTATATAAGAATGGGTGTATGAATTTAAGGGTATTAGAGTCATTTCGTTATATGACTATTTGAAATTTTAGACTTACGGGTTTACTCAACAATTTTACAGGTCTATATAACAATTCTCTAAAAATAAAATAATAAGTTAACCAAGCTTTAAAAGATTTTTTTAGAGAAAATTACCTTCTAATCCTCCAGTTTAATTAAATCTACATCATAAGACAACCAAAAAAAAATCATATTTACGTCCTAATCTTACAATATAAAATATATTACCGTTTAATCTCTCGTACACCCAAATAAAACCCTACCCCTCCTCTCTCTCTCTCTCTCTCTCTCTCTCTCTCTCTCTCTCTCTCTCTCTCTCTCTCTTCTCTCCTCACACTTTCTCACAGACTCTCTCTCTTTGACTTCTTTCTCTAATCCACCGCTCTGGTCACCTCGCCGGCTTTCGGCGAATCACTCCTCTCCCGAACTCCGGCGACCGTCTCCCTCCCTTACTCCGGCGACCATATCCCTCCCATAACCTTCGCCTACCCTTAGCCTCCTCAACCTCAGGCCACCCCTCTACTCCATACCTCCTGCCACCCCCTCCCCTCCCCTCGATCACGCTTCGTCGGATCATCAATAATTCCGACAATATCTAAAACTCTGGCGAGATCCATAGCTCCGCCCAAAGTAGTCCATCCAAAAATCAATCTCTGCTCTGGCGACGTCGACCCAAATTCGATTTACATCTCAAAGCGCCGTTCCTCTCTCTCCTTCCTAAGATGTCGGCTCCATTTCGCAACAAATCCGGCCGATTCACCTCCAGCGACCCTCTCTTCTCCGGGCTAAAGGAGTATCGTCCAGATCTGGATCTGGATGTGGTTTTAGTATGTAGTGAGTGTATGTTTTTATTTAAGGGTGTGTATTTCTAAAGAGTTGATGAATCAACTGATAAAGAAAAAGTTGGGAAGTAGGATTCATGAACTGGGAGCTCAGAAAAATCCTCCGTTGCTTCTTGTGTTTTGTGATTCTACTTCATGATTTATGTATTAAGTTGATAGAATGATACAAATGAACAATAATTGATACAATTTGTCTTCATGCTTTGTTTTTTATAATTTACCAATGTTCTCAAAAGCCAGAGTTGTATAAAATTATTTTAATATTTAGCTATGTGACATTCACTTTAAAATAAATTAAGAAAATTATACTCCCTCCGTCCCACTTCAAGGGTCCTAGGGTAGTATTTCACGCTTTTTAAGGATTTTTTTTTTAAAAATGAATAAAGAATTGCAAGTGTGTAAAAGATTAGAGGAGAGAGAATGTAAAAGTTAAAACATTTATTATAAAACCTCTTTTTGATTGTTTTTTTTTTGTAAATATGTTAACTATAAGGGCATAATGAATGGTTTTTTAAAAATATATTTACATTATAAGGGTATAAATGTCTGAAACACTGTTCAAAATTTGTCATTTATGAAATGGGACTCTTAGTCTGGAATGGACCAAAAGGAAAAGTAGAACTCTTGAAGTAGGACGGAGGGAGTAATAATTATCATGGGACGAAGATAGTATAGGCGAAGAGGTACAAATTATCTATATTTAGTTTTAGTTGAGAATCGAGAACGATTGACAATTGAGAACATCTATGCGGAACAACTAACCACAATAAAAAAGTTCTCATATGTTGGTCGCTAGAGTTGGTTGTGTTCATATTAGTTGAGAAATTACTGATAAGTTCTCAATTGTTTGGTTGACGGCATTGATCATGTTGTTAGTAGTTGACAACTGAGAACTTACTGCTAAGTTAAGTTCTCAATTGTTTGGTCGTCGACGTTGATCATGTTGTTAATAGTTGACAGTTGAGAACTTACTGATAAGTTAAGTTCTCAGTTGTTTGGTCGCCGGAGTTGGTCACGTGCTGGAGTCGATCGTGTTTTTAGTAGTTGACAACTGAGAACGATTGTTATCAGTTGTTTGGTCGTCGGAGTGGTGTCCGGAGTTGATCGTGTTCTTAGTAGTTTATTTGACAACTGAGAAATTACTGATAAGTTAAGTTCTCAGTTGTTTGGTCGCCGGATTTGATCGTATTCTTATTAGTTTAGTTGACAACTGAGAACTTACTGATAAGTTCTCAGTTGTTGTGTCGCCGAAATTGGTGATCGCCTGAGTTGATCGTGTTTTTAGTGCAGACAGTTGAGAACTTATTGATAAGTTAAGTTTTCAGTTGTTTGGTCATCGAATTTGGTGGTCACCGGAGTTAATCGTGTTTTTATTAGTTTAGTTGACAACTGAGAACTTACTGATAAGTTAAGTTCTCAGTCGTTTGGTCGTCAGAGTGGTCGCCGGAGTTGGTGGTCGCCGAAGTTGATCGTGTTCTTAGTAGTTTAGTTGACAACTGAGAACATACTGATAAGTTAAGTTCTCAGTTGTTTGGTCGCCGTAGAGGTCGTCGGAGTTGGTGGTCGTCGGAATTGATCGTGTTATTAATAGTTTAGTTGACAACTGAGAACTTACTGATAAGTTAAGTTCTCAGTTGTTTGGTCGCTAGAGTTAATCGTGTTTTTATTAGTTTAGCTGACAACTGAGAACTTACTGTTAAGTTAAGTTCTCAGTTGTTTGATCGCCGGAGTTGGTGGTCGCCGGAGTTAATCTTGTTTTTAGTAGTTTAGTTGATAACTGAGAACTTACTGATAAATTAATTTCTCAGTTGTTTGGTCGCCAGAGAGGTCGCTGGAGTTGGTGGTCGCCGGAGTTAATCGTGTTTTTAGTAGTTTAGTTGACGGTCGCCGGAGTTAATCGTGTTTTTAGTAGTTTAGTTGACAACAGAGAACTTACTGATAAGTTAAGTTCTCAATTGTTTGGTCGCCGGAGAGGTCGTCGGAGTTGGTGGTTGCCGGAGTGTGTTTTTATTAGTTTAGTTGACAACTGAGAAATTACTGATAAGTTAAGTTCTCAGTTGTTTGATTGCCGAAGAGGTCGCCGGAGTTGGTGGTCGCCGGAGTTAATCGTGTTCTTAGTAGTTTAGTTGACAACTGAGAATTTAAGATAAGTTAAGTTCTCAGCTGTTTGGTTGCCGGAGAGGTCGCCGGCGTAAAAAAAAAAAAAAAAAGTCGCCGGAGTTGATGGTCGGCGGATGTGTTGATTGGAGAAGATGGGGAGGGGGTGACCTAAGGTAAGGTGATGGTGGTTGGAGAGAGAATAAATTGGTAAAGAGGGTAGACTTAGTAAAATGATGAGACAGTAAACTTAGTAATATGATGGGAGGGTGTACTTATTAAGCTAAGGTTTACTCCCTCCGTCCCGGTAGTAAGTTCACAGTTACTGTTTGCGGGCAAATTAAGGAAAAAGTTAGTAGAGTAAATGTTGTGAGTATGAAAAGTGAGGTTGGAGAGAAAAAGTGGGGTAGAAAATAGTGATTTGATTGGTGTTGTGAGTATAAAAGTAAAGTAGGAGAGAGAGTTAGTAGATGGAATAGTAAAGATTCTTTGCCATTTTAGGAAGTGTGAAGTTTGTAATGGGACGCCCAACGTGAAAAGCTGCGTATATCAGAATGACGGAGGAAGTATATGGTTAAGCAAAATACAACTTGTCCTCGAAGATAGTATTGCTTTGTTGGATGGATTATACGGTAAATGCCTCAATTTTTTTTTATGATGAATTTGATGTTTCACCCAAAACCCTAGCCCTAGAACTTTCCAATGGAACATCTGAAGAAAGAAGAGGGGATTATTGTGTTGGAGCGGCGGAAGTAAGAGGAGGTGGCCTTGCAATGGCAAAAATGAGTTTATTTAGCAAAATTCAGAATTTCATATTACACGGCGCCGGCGGTACTTCGCAAAGATTTCCTACCAGATCAGTATTCCCCATCTTAAAAGTCCTTAATTTTTCTTCTTCATCTTCTTCTTCTTCTTCGTCAATGTCCTCTTCCAGTTTTGCTTCTTCGTTCATATCCTTACGCTATTTCAACACTAGCACCGAAGGTGGTCAGGGTAAGTATTATACTCCCATTTTTCAACTTCTTTTTTTGCATTTATTTATCTAATTGTTCGTCTAGTTGTATGCCGCCCAAGTGTTTGTTTAAACTTCTCTGAGAGTTTGGCATGTGTACGTGTGTGGCAATACTAATGGATGTTTATTTTGGGATGAATTGAAACAGAAACATTAGTCTATATTGGTTAGGTAAAGGTTTTCTGAACACATAAACATTAGTCTAAATTGCAAACTTTTGGCCTAGTCAATGGCCCTAGCTGAAATCTGATTGTTGGGTGGTTCGTATGAGCACAAGAGCATTCTGCCTTGCTAGCTAAATCCAGATTTGATTGGTGCAAACTGCAAATTGTTGGAAAAGTCGTAGGTAATCAGCAAACCCCATTAGTATGTTTATCCGTTATAACCTCAGAACCCTATATCATTGTGTCAGAGTCCAAATGCTTATGGTATAGTATTCACTTGTATTTTTGAGTGAAATGGTCTCTTACACTCATTCAACATTTTACCTGCTCTGCAGCTGTTCCTGACCTAGTATTACATTTTGGTAATATCATATCATATTTCTCTCATAAATCAGATCGTTATGAATCAATTGAGCTCATTGACAATATGTTGGGACACTGTAAAAACTCAATATTGACTCTCATTTACTGAACTAGGTCGTGTTAAATATGGAGAGGGACGGAAGAGGGGCACTCTGTTAGTGAAAACCACTGGTTCCACTGCATTATTGACTAATAAAAATTGGTCATTTTCAAAGTTCTTCCAGATTTGTACTTGGATAAGAAATTTGGTTATATTAATACCGATACATTTAGTTTCTAGAACAAAGACCCTTGATATGTCTTATGTTTTTGTTTCCTTCTCATAAATAAGCAAGTAGGCCTCTATAATATAACTTCAAGTCAACATGCAGTTGAAACAAGTGAAGAGGTAGAACCGATTGATTTATGGGAGGAAGAGGATGAGGCTGAGCCTGAGGTATTTTCTGCAGTCATTATACTTCATTTATTCAACTTATTCATTAGCCATACCACACAAAGTTGGCTGATGATAGTTTTTCAAAAAAAAACTTAGATTGGCGATGGAGGGGATGGTGGCGGAGTTGTTTTAAAAAACTGCCCTTGGGGTGAGAGAGCTCTTTTAATAGCTCGAGAGGTCATGCTGCAGTTTGGTGATGACATGGAGCTCTTCTCTTTTAAAACCACTCCAGCAGGATACGTTTATGTGAGGCTAGATCGACTCTCCAACGAGTAAGATCTCTATACTGCCATTAATGTCCTATTATTGCTACATTAGTCTTAATTGTTCTTTTGACTTTTAAAAGTCCTTGTAAAGAAACAAAGAGGCAAAGGGACACGTTACATATGTCTTAAAATATTCAGTACTGGGATTGTGGTTTCTCTGCTTATGTTTCCTTCCATCTTTTGATGATTGTTTTACAGTGTGTCATTAAATTCAGTATAAATGTCATATTTCTGATCCCATTGTGCCATTATGTTCATTTAACATGTTTTCTGCAAACTCAGTGGTGCTGAATGTATACCGTACATCTTATCAGGTATGGTTGTCCTGGCATAGATGACATCGAAAGGTACAACCGTCAATATAAGAAAAGATTAGACGAAGTAGGAGCAGATGGGGAAATACCAAGCGACTTGGCCCTCGAAGTAATTAGCTTATACTTCATTTTGTTGCTTATTCGGAAAACAAATTTCATTTTAAAACTTGTGGTGTGATATAGTCGCATTGATTTTTTGGTTCTCAACTTGATTGAACTTTGACCAAGATTTTGTGAAAGCTTGATTGTCCTAATAAAGTTCTAAAAATTTCTATCAATTCACCAGTAAAAATACCATCAATAACAATATTTGGAATTTCATCGGGACCAATATATTATCATATATTATCATAAATTCTTGGTCAAAGTTCAACTAAGTTACCAAAATTAAAGTGAAATTATCCTTCATGTTATCAATTTTCATCCTTTTCATCTTTTGGAAGGTGTCATCCCCTGGTGCAGAGAGACTACTACGAATACCAGATGACTTGGAACGCTTCAAGAACATGCCTATGATAGTAAGCTACGTAGAAAGTGATGATTCAAGATCCCAAGAAAAGAACGGGGTTTTCTTTCTGGACTCCATTGAAACAGAATCAGGGAGCTGCATATGGAGATTGGCAGATGTTAAGGAAAATAGAGAGCCTTCAGCAAAAGGAAGACCATTAAGCCGAAAGCAAAGGGACTGGAGACTTAAACTTACGTATCCAATGGTTAGAAAGGTAACTCTTTACCTCAATTACTAATCTATCTTGGTCTGGTATGAGGTTTTTTGAGTTGTACTAGGAATACTTGTAACTATCTTAGGGAGGCCGTTTATACATCCTATGAAATATACTTACTTGATGGCTGGTAGTTTTGAATTTTATGTAGAGATAATTAGGGAGGCCATTTTCATTATCTGGGTATTAGCTTTAGCTGTAGCTTTGTTTCATTTTGAGCAGCCGGTCTTTTGGATTTATTAACTTGCTTATTTGTATGGATTTGCTCATATGCCGAACCCAAGCTCTTCTTGGCTGCTCAGAACTAAGGCTTCTACTGTGTGATACTGATACCATGGGACTCCCTCCGTCCCAAAATGAATGACCAAATTTTATCAAAATTTGCTCTTGATTCGAGTAAATTTTGACAAAATTTGGTCATTTATTTTGGTATGGAAGGGATGGAGGGAGATATCTTCATCCGTCAAATAATAACAAGTGTCGGAGTTAACTTGTGAATGTTTTTAAGGAAGGTACCGCACTTTGTACATTGTTTATAATATGGTAAATTTGTACTAAGATTATTTCTTTATTTTTAAACGTCACACTTATTTTGGGATGGAGTAGAAAGAAGAAAGAAAAGTGTAACATCTATTATTAAAACTTATTATTATGTTATTATGGAAGTATTATTTACTAGTATATTCCAAATGTAATGTCCTGTTTTGTCTCAAAGTGTAACATCTATTATTAAAACTTATATTAAATATCATTTTTTTCAAAATGATCCTTAAATTCCAAATGTACATTTGTGGGAGAAGGTTGGGATGGAGGGAGTAGTATCTATTTATATGAAACCTCAAATGTTGGACCTCTATGACCCCTCCCTCCCTATTGTCACCACTAGAAGGGACTGGAACCTTTGTGAAGAGAGGTTCAACGTATCGCCTTGGGTGCACGCTCAAGATTTTGACCTGAGACTAAGATTAAATGATTTGATCCGATTCTTAGAAATGACGTAAGAACAATTTTATACATTTTGATTATTTTTGTTACGTACTCCCCTGTTCTAAACTCTCTCTGTTCTAAAAATTCTAAGGGCATTTAAACTATACTTTCTTTTCTACCATTACTCCCTCCGTCTCCTGTAAGATTTTTTTTTGTCATTTTGGGTGTCCTATAAAAGATTTCTCTTTTTTTAAATGGCAAAAAATATTTAGTATTTCTCTCATTCATTTTTTCTCATACTTTACTTTTATATTCACAACATTTCCCACTCATTTTCTCTTCTACCTAACTTTTCGTACTCACAATATTTACACAAATTGTGTGTGTTTGTTTTTTTTTTTTGCAAAAATTCAAAAAGAAAATCTTACCCGGACGTTGGTTGGGAGTATATCACTCGCTATTCACATCTCCATTCAAATTTTCCCTCCAAACAATATTAGCTTGTTGGTAACAATTTTTGACATTATCCAAAACTAGCTTAACTACTCTTGCTGGACCACATTTCTTGATTAAATTGCTAATAAATGAATCAATGCATTGTGGTAAGAAACTTTAGGTTCATAGAGTTTTGGGTATTATAGGTTCATTGTCATATGAATCTCAACAAAACATAGAATTTTAGATTCAATTGCTATGGAAAGGGTAATTTGGGAACTTGTGGCCAAAGGAGTGGAGCTATGTAATAGTTAGCTGCATTTTCACCCAAATTAAAAAAATGGTCAATTGCATTTGATGACCCAATTCAAGATTTGACACCAATCATGTGAGTAGGTGTAGCTGCTCGATGTCGCGAGCAGCCCAGATTTGTCCTTCGGCTTTGGAACTTGAAGAATGAGGTACATTTTGTTTCAGGTGGGGAGATACGTGCAAAACCGATAACTGCACACTGCTGCACTACGGGAGCTCGTAGAAGTCCTCGGTCAGCCCAAATCACATCTCCACGTGGAGATGGCCAAACGGACGGCCCTGCCCGTTTGCCCCAAACCTGTTTCTCAAGCGGAGCTAAACCCGTCGGTCCGTCTCACGACACGGGCCTAAACCCAGCCCAGCCCGTCCCAAATTCTCCGTCCAAGCCCGCCCGTTTGGCCTGGAACTGAAGATTCACGGGCCTAAACGGGTTTTCCTATATATTTTTTTTTAAATCAGAAAAATTATGGAAAAAATAATAAGTAATTTAGTATTTAATAATCTATTTTTTAAAATATAAAATCACTTATACATAAGAAAATTAATTGTTTTATAGATATAACAAAACAATAGTTTATACGGTATCAAAAAATAAAAATTATTCAAACTAAATTATTTTCTAAAAGGTATAAATTATACTGAACGATATAAACCGAGATACGAACGTGGGTCATGGCCGGGCAAGGCCCAATGGATTGTGGCCAAAATATAATCCATACAAGTCTTAGTTACGAAAAAGGGAGTGGGCATTCCCTACCTTTGCTCATCATGCTTGCTCGTCATTCCCAATATTTCGACCTAGACATAGAAGAGCGAATAATGAATAAAGCACATCAATTATACATACCGACGAGCCATATTCTTGCATGCCGATCAGGGCATCCAGCAAGGCCGACGTAGGCCTCATTAAAAGACGAGAAGCTCCCTCCTCGATCATCAACAAAGCAAGGAAATGGACTTCCCTATCCTTACCTCTCTCTTCCTCGGTATCAACTCATGCCGACCAATCATCATTTGCCGAGCAGCATGCCTTCAAGGCGCACGTGCAGAATAATAATACCTAATCCTACCCAAACAATGATTGTGGCTAGTTATAATCTCTCTAGGATTATAACCTCCTCACACACAAATTTCTGTTCAACATGGACTCTACATTACTATGCCTATATATACAAGCCATAATTCACATTATTTTGGTAATGCATCTTTTGACTCTAAACTCTTGTCAATTGATTTTTTTCTCTAAACACGAATACTTACTATCACGCCGCAGAGCCTTCGCCGGTGAAGTCCCGTCTTAGTTTACGCGTTTGTTCATCTTTTTCAGGCTTTATGCAAGATACAACCTGCCGCTGGATTTGGGCTGATTCAAACGTATTTGGCATCATTGGTTTGGTTACATTGCCGGAAAACGATTCGAATCATCTATTGAATAGCTTGAAAAAGTTCGCTCCGCTCTCCTAATCCTAATGGAAGACGGACATACTGCTAGTGTTACTCCTGATTCGGATAATATTTATGTGGAGGAGACTCATGGCAACACTAGGACTGCTTTTCCTTTTCCCAATGGGGAGCTGCCTCCTCTTTCGCCATTGATTGATGGGCTGGCGCCCTTAGGAATAAATCTGCATTCTAGGGGACAACCAGTAACTGAGGGAGCGCTGCCAAACCCTCCTCGTCGTCGGCGTCGAGGGAGACCTGCAGGCAGCCAGACGGGGAACTGGAGCTTCCCCCAACAGATTGATCGCAAAACTCTCCTGCATCAACAGATGGAAACTTTGCAACGCATTTATAAAACACAAAATGCCTTGCTGCAATTGGATACTGAGCACTCTTTGGCTGAATTCATGAGGCCTACGAGGACTGAAAATTTCCTTGTAGGGGAAAGTCATCTTGACAGGTGTGGTAGTCGGGGGAATAGAGAAAATCTTCCTCTTGACCAACATCCCCCTCATCATAGTGTTGCTGGTAGATACAAGCAAAACCCCCAAGATGTCCCTCCTCGTTATAAGGCTCCTGGACATGGAAATACGAGTAACGAGGTAGACTTGAGAAGTCATTTGAACCACCAAAGGGAACATGAGGTTGATTCTGTTGACTTGAGAGCAAGGCTTAGTCAGGCAAGACAAAAATCCCCTCCTCTTCGTAACCCCCCTCCTCGGCATATGAGCCTTCCTCGTCACAGGATCCCTCCTCGGCCTAAGAGCCCTCCTCGTCACAGGACTTCTCCCCATCCAGAAATGGCACCTAGAAGGGATAGAGCACCATCTGGACATGGGGACAATCACCAGGAACATGTGAAACACAGTAGAGTGAATGGGCACAGAAACAAGGAAATGACCCACCGAAGCTCTCATTTTAGCTCGGGGATCGATGCAAGAGATATTCTGCTCTTGAAAAAGAGACTAGATAAAATGGAAATGAGGAGGAAGTAAGTCGATGACGATGATACTAGTGCCACTCTTCCTTTCTCCCAGAGGATTAATGATCTACCTCCCAATCCTGCTTTTAAGATCCCAAGTTTTGAAAAATATGCGGGAATCACAGATGCACGGGATCATGTGAAAAGTTTTGAATCCACTATGTCACTCCTCACCAAGGCAGATGATACTCTCTGCAAGGCTTTTGCGAGTACCTTCTCCTGAACAGCTTTATCCTGATTCCGTGAGCAAAAGAAGGGAAGCATTGATAGCTGGAAAATCATGAGTAGGAGGTTCATGGACCACTTTGCAACAACAAAAAAGAGAAAGAAAAGACTGATAGATCTTGCTAACATTGAGCAAGGGAAGAATGAACAACTCTGAGTTACTATAATCGATTCAGAGCCATGGCGGACCAAGTAGAGAAAAGCCTGACAGACCGGGAGGTGATTGTTTGCTTTAACTCCGGACTGAGATCAGGACAGTTGATCTATGAACTTTCTGCCAGAGAGCCTAAGTCAAAGTCCGATCTGTACAATGTAGGTTACGCCATAGCAATGGCAGAAGAGAAAAGTAAGAAGAGGTCTGAAAAACCAGAGACAGACGCAGCTGGCACCAACCAGGCTTCGAATGGAAGTGGCTATAAGGGGAAGAATAGAACTCGGGCTACTGAAAAAGCCGAGTTTTACACCCCTCACCAAACCTATTACGGAGATCATGCAATTGGTAAACCTACCAGATCCCCGATCACTCAGTGATAAATCGAAACATGTCCGGGACAATTCCAAGTACCGTGCCTTCCACAAGGACCATGGCATGACACGGAGAATTGCATCTCCCTTAAAAGACTGATCCAGAGATGGGTGGATGAAGGCAAACTCGATCGCTACGTTATGAGGAAAGATAACAAGCGAAGAAGAGATGAGGATAACGAAGATGATGAAAGGGAAGACAAACCTCCTAGGGCCAAGCTCCATGTTATAAGAAAGGAGACTGTTTCCAACAAAAAACTTAAAGACCAGATACACGAGCTAAGTAAGGTCTATCACATCTCCGTCTGGATTCCTAAGGAAGAGGAAGTCATCAACTTTTCCCCTAATGAACTAGCAGGAAATCGCGCGGCTCACGAATAGCCCTTGGTGATCAAAGGGAGGATTGACATATGTGAACCCGAGAGACTCCTCATAGACTCGGGGGCCTCCCAAGATATTCGGTATTACTCCACCTTCCAAAAGATGATTCTGAAGGATAGCATGCTGGAGCTATACTCTGGAAGACTAGAAGACTTCACCAGCCATAAAGTCAACGCTATGGGGATAATTGACTTATTATTGGAAGTGGGAGAACATCCCTTCCGAGCAGAGGCCACAGTAACATTCGTGGTCATGGACTTGGCAAGTGACTACCACGCCATCATAGGCATTCCAAGTCAAGGCAAACTTTGGTTGGTCTCCTCCCTCCCTTACCAACGAGTTAAATTCCCTACTTGTACTGGAATCAGATGCGTGAGGTCGACACCCAAAGACTTCTTGAAACATGTGATGAGGAGCAGAAAAACATTCAGAAAAGTGGAGATGGACACACTTGAGGAAAATCTGAAAATATCTAAGTCTGTAAATATTTCAACACCAATTCTAGGCTAAATTTGATTTTGATGCAAAGGATGAGTAACACATGATTCTTGATATCCACAAATACAATGATACAGTTATGTCCGTCCCGAATATAGCCCTTCATCTCATCAGCGGCCAGAACTCGGGGGGCCAACCCTGACTTGAGACAAGGAGAGCTGCAGGACGTAGACGAACTAGTTAAAATTCATACACTAGACGTTCATGAGGATGACAACAATGACACAGTTGTGTCAGTCCCAGATATAGCCCTTCATCTCGTCATCGGCCATAACTCGGGGGCCGACCCTGACTTGAGACAAGGAGAGCTGCAGGACGTAAACGAACTAGTTAAAATTGAGATACTAGACGTTCATGAGGATGACAATAATGACAAAGTTATGTCCGTCCCAGATATAGCCCCCCATCTCGTCAGCGGCCAGAACTCGATGGCCGACCCAGTTGAGTTGGCTATCCCTACAAAAAAAATCGAACTATGACGAACAAAACAAGCACTCCCCTAACTGGGAAGGCCTCTACGTCATCACTCAAGTTATCAGAGAAGGGACCTACAGAATGAAAACTCCAAATGGGCAAGAGCTGCAACATCCGTGACATTATGATCATCTACGGAAGTATTATCATTAGTTTATAGTCTGTTTTTTATTTAATAGATTAGTACTTGATAATCCTTTTCTTTATTTTCAAGTAAAATTGGATTGTAGTTTGATGTAATCAATTTCAGTTAATAAAGATTCAGTTTTCACCAAAACAAATGACTAGTAAGACAAATGACGAGTAGCCCCTCCTCGGCATCAAAGGGATAATTCCCACCAAATTACCTAAGACCTATGATCGAACGACCTTCCTCGAAATATAGAGGTAAATAATCAAAAATTACACAAGACCTATGGCCGAACGACCTTCCTCGACATAGAAAGGTAAATCATCAAAAATTACCTAAGACCTGTGGCCGAACGACCTTCCTCGACATAGAGAGGTAAATCATCAAAAATTACCTAAGACCTATAACTGAACGACCTTCCTCGGCATAGAGAGGTAAATCGTCACTAAGACCTATGACCGAATGACCTTCTTCGGCATAGAGAAGTGAAACATCAAAAACTACCTAAGACCTATGACCGATAGACCTTCCTCGACATAGAGAGGTAAAACATTAAAAACTGTCTAAGACTCATGATCGAACGAACCTACTCAACATGAATAGACAAAACCTAAAAAATAATCCAAGTGTTACGTCGAACACCTTACTCGGCCTAATGAATAAACTTGCAAATTGTCCAATTGTTTAAATCGAATGAGCTTCCCGATTTAAACTACTTACGAACGATGAGGAGATCCTCCTTGGCTTCCCAAGAAAGACGGATCCTTAAGCAAAAATGTACAACACTTGAATCATTCAACATACAAGCAGTTCATATCAAAGCAGTAAAGTAAAGACGACGAAGAATTGAAAAAGGAATCAGATTGATAAAGGAAGTCAGTACATATGAAGGACCTAAAATTACAACAAAAACAAAACAAAAAGACCCTAAGTATGATCACCTCCCCCAAAAAGATCATCATGTTCGCAAAGATCGTGGGAATGATGACTTGCTCCTGCCTAGGCTTCTTCGGCTCGAGCTCCCCGCCTGGCTCCACCCGCGGCGCTCGCCTCCTCGTCTTCTGAATTTAGGCCCTCGTCCTCGATTTTCTCAATAATAGTATGAATATTTTGTGGATCGAGTGGAGGAGGAACCCAAGCATGATGGCCAGCTTGAGCGTTTAGAGAGGCAATGACCCTTAGAGCATATCTGGGCTGGAAAAAGGAACGAGGTGGTGCATGGACTGGGCTGCCTCATCGTTAGAGTCTTAGCAGATAAGACGAGCAAGTCCCTCCAGGTTGAGACCAAGAGAAGGATCCACCATGGCCCTTCTGGCTAAGTGTAAAAATTTGTCGGAGTATATGGTGGTCGTCTTCCCCGCCACGGCCTGTTTAAAGGCCGAGCTAGCCTCAGAACGGGCTACGGCCTCGTACTCCTATGTGGAATGCCAGCCTCTCCAACTCTTGCGTACCGGTGAGACACCTCCTCGCCTCTCTTGAGGGACTCATTTCTTTGCCCCTCTAACTCGCCTCTTTGATTCGGGCAGCCTTCCTCCGCTTTGGCCAAGGCCTCTTGGGCCGCCTTCTTCTCTTCCTCGACTTTTACCTCGTCGTTTTAAAATCCTTAGCGTCATCACGTAGGTTCTTGAGGAGCTCCACGGCCCTCTTTAGATCTTCTTTGTCCTTTTCAGCCTGTTTTTCGAGCATCTACTCGTGGACCTCAGTCGCCTTTGCTTCTATGGCCTCATAAGTCGAGACCGTGGCAAGCTACAGAAAATAAAGAAAAATGATGAGAAAAATTATAAGTATGGATAACACAATATTTGGGGAATCAATGCTCCAAATGGTTGGACTTCAAATAGTAGAGGTTGATGTGGTCAATAATTTCGAACCAATCGTGGAACAACACAATATTTGGGGAATCACGTTTAGTCTTGGTCAATCCCGAATCGACTAGGATAATCGACGCTCGGTTCTAGGGCTTCGCACCTTGTCAGAATTTCCCCTATCTCACCCAAGCTTAACATTATCCACGACCCATCGATTCTCTGATAAATCCTAAGATTCTGGGTGCGGTAACAAGACAAGGCGTTTGGGTTGCTTCTCTAAGTACGGGCCATGGCTACGACGAGGAGGGTACAAGATTGGTTCAAGAAAAGCTTCAAGAACACCAACAATTCCAGTTTTGAACAAACCCACCAAGAACAATACCAAATCCAAGAACAATCTGCAGATTTCAAAGCTTATGGGTTTCTCTCAAAGGCAAACAGTGATAAAAAGAAATGGGTTTTGGATTTTATACCCCGATCAAAAACGGCTATGGGTCGAAAAACCGGGTATGGCGCCGTCTCTTCCTTTTAATTAATGATCTATAGTGTTCCCAAGGCGAATGTCCAGACCTCGTGAATCGCGCCCATCATTGTCAAAATAATCGATGGATAATGAGACGCCTCGTGATTCGTGAAAATCCGTTCATATCTCGTTTAAGCCGAGGTAGAGCAAAGACTTCCTCCTCGGCATGGTCGAAGCTAGGAAGTCGTGGGCCACCGAGCGATATAAATCGAGGTACGAACGTGGGTCATGAGCGGACAGCCCCAATGAATTGGGCCTAAAATATAATCCAAACAAGTCTCGCCATTTACAAAGGGAGTGGACCTTTCCTACCTTTGCTCGTTATCAAGTACCCAAATCCGGCCTCATGCCTTCCGTTAATTTTCCTAGGCAATTTCGGTAATTTTTCCTAGAATTCCCCGGATTTTCCTAAAGTTCCGGAATAATTCGGAACTGTTCCAAGCCTTTTAAGGGCTGAAGGGAATGCTTTGTGATTAAGAAACACGTTTTTCTTAATCCCAAAACCCTTCTAAGACTCGCCACCTTGCATGTTTCTAGAAAAATCTGCATTTGGCTTCTTATGTCGTGCGACATAACCAAATTTAGGAAGAGTTCTAGAACCATGCCACCTTGCATGTTTCTAGAAGAATCTGCAGTGGCTACTTATGTCGTGCGACATAACCACCAGAAGAGTTCTAGAACCATGCCACCTCGCATGTTTCTAGAAGGAAAACGGTTATGGCTTATCATGTCGTGCGACATAACAAGCCCATGCGCAGTGTACTCTATAAATAGAGGCCTTCACCTCTCATTTTGGACACACCTCCTCCACCCCTCAGTCCCCTCTATAGGGAATACGCTCCGTAAGCCTCCTCTCTCCTCACAAACCCCCCAAATCACCTCAATCCTACCACACTAATCACACACACACTTCCCACACACACACACACACTTCCTATACATCAAGAACTCGAGGTTCTCAAGGATCCAAGGCTCCGAACTCGCCTCCTGAGGAGGACGCTAAAAGGCTCCTATATCTAACTTGGATATAGGAGTTGTGGATCTTCAAGGGTAACGAAGTTTCTACCCCTTTTCCACTCTCTATTTTCCTTTGAATACGAAATCTATGTGTTACATGCATTGATAATGTAGTATTCTGATTAAAGTTGCATGCTTTAGCTTCATATTACCTGTATCCACATTTTATTTCATTACATTTCATATAAAATCTCTGTTTTGACTTGGTTTTGCATGAACACTCAAGATGAGCGTGGATCCTCATATCCACACCCTCTTGAAGTGTTCATTATCAATAAACATGCTCTCTCGAGATTTGTTTGTGAAGTAACTTGACCATTTTGGTGCCTTGTTACCTCTCGCAAATCTCGCTTGTTTAGGCTTCGCAAAATGGCTTATTATGTCACGCGACATAGCAGCCTATGCCGCGCTGACATACATAGCCGCTTGCGCACTCCTTATCTTTTCACCGCAATCTGATGTTTTCCTTTTCTAATGCACCAATCGCATTTAAACTAAAACATTTGCATACAGAGCAAAGATCATTTGCATTAAAAGGATATCTTTTTCACCAAAATGACATCTTTGCTTTAATGGTGCATCATTTGCACTCAAAAACCCCTTTTCACATTAAAGATGCATCTTTTGCATTTAAAAACTCATTTTCATACTCAAAATGCATACTTTACATTAAAAATCATTCTTTGCCATTTTCATGCATCATTTGTGCATTAAATGCTATTTTCCAACATAAAAATACATTCTTTACATAAAAATCTTTTCTTTGCACAAAAAGGCATCCCTTGCAACCAAAAGACATTCTTTACACTCCAAAAATGCCATCTTTTCACTAAAGTATCATTTTTACATGCATTTCCCCCATGTCCCCATTAGCAACCTTGGAACGGACCGGTGTAAAAGTTCTCATCTTTGCATCGTTCCTTCCATTAAAGGTTCCATATTTCTTTAGAAAGGGACAACCTTGAACCCTATATCTCCAATTATCGCTTAAGAAAGAGTATGAAGCATCTATACGAGCTCAACCGTCTTAAAGCGTAGGATTGATGGGCTAAGGACATTCCTTCCTAAAGAACCTCATCTTTGACCAAAAGAGAGTCATTCTCTCGATCACGCAAGTCCCGAGGGTCCCGAGGTTTAAAATGCGATGATCACAAGTCATAAGATGAGGACGGGATCATAATCCCAAATACATAAATTCCAAGGAATCCCGAGCGACAACCAACAAATGGTTTGTACGTCCGGAAGACGACTTGGGACATTCCCCCTCCTTATTTTCAAACACATGCACACAAGAAAGCACGCAAGCAAGCACGATTACTGAAATCTTGGGAGACTTGCTCCGGCAAGGCACTTTGGGTGAACGCCAAACGTTCTTCCCAAGGGGTAACTTAACCTCCGAACCCATAAAACCTTTTTTTCAAAGTTTTGAGGTAATCAAAATGGCGTGGCGACTCCGTTTTTCAAATAACTCGGATGTCTTCAAACTCGCGTGAATTCCAATAAACAAAATTTTGGGCACACATTCACAGTTTGGCGACTCCGCTGGGGATATCCCAAAGGAGAAAAGCTTCTATTTTCAAAACAAACTAAAATCGATACTTGGTATATAGGTGGAAACCACTTGCCCTTCCTGTACACTCCCTGACGTGGGAGTTGGGATAACCGGTGGTTTAACAATCCACGTACCATTATCCCTTTTCGAAAAAAAAAAACAATTTTGAGAAAAAATAAGAAAGCTTTTCCCTTTGAGCGGGTTAGACTCCCGTCGCCGATTTCATTAATCATGCTTGCTTTCTTTACCATGCATTGCATCATTTGCATCTTGGAATCTTTGCATACTTTGAAACGGGAAATAACCCGAAAAATAGCAAAAGGAGTGGAACCTGGAAAATTGATCCATGCAGTCGTATGGCTCAATCCTCATTGGATTCTCGACCGGCGACCTCAAGGGCAATTCCACCAGGAAAATCATGGTTAATCTGGGCAAGCCCTAGCACTTGGGGCTATTCAAATTCTCCATGATCGACTGGGGGCTCCTGTAAAATTTACGTGCTTACGTGTTGCATTTTCCCCGTCCCGAAAATCATTCCTTTAAAACACATTTATGAAAATCTCTCGTTTTAACTCAAAAAGGAACATTTTTAGGAGACCGCACACTACGCGCACTCCGATATATCCCGTACACTTTTGCACGCACGTCCTTCAAACCCGAGGGTGGTTCCAATGCAGCCACGGACAGCCTTTACGATGCTCCCGGCGCGCACGGAATCATCCCAACCTCCCCATGGCAGCAAAGGTCGACCAATGCACACCCGTGTCACACGTTTCAAAACCGTGACTTTTGGTTGGTTTTTGGTCTAGTCCGTGTCATATAGCCCAGCTTGCATACCCTCGTAAAGGTCAAACCTTAGTTCATAACTAAGAAGAACTCGCCAAAATTTCGACAAGGAAAAATTGGCGAGATCTCGACTCCGACATTGACTTTTGACATTGACCTGCACGGAATGCATAAGAGTCAAGACCGAGTCTTTGACAACAAATCAAAAGATCTTTCGCTCAAGCGAAGCTCTGCTAAAATTCCGACAAGGAAAAATTGGCAAGATCTTGACCCGGCATTGACTTCGATTCTAACTCACGCCCGGCGTATGCAACGAAGTTCAAAGTGACACCGTGTCATCCGGCTTTTTACCGCCCGACCCATGCCTATTATATTCTCGGACATTACCGAAAGTCAAAACGTCATTCGCTCAAGCGAAACTCTGCCAAAACTCTGTTAAGGCAAAGAGACGAGACTTTCCCTGTATTGCCTTGACAATAATCCGCATCGCTCGTGCGTTGAAAGGTCCTATGACCCGCTAGACCCGATAGGAGCGTTCTTACTCTGGCCGGTGGGATCCGCGTGCCCTATAGACCCTCGCCCGGGCCGCCCACCCCGGGAGGTCGAAATACAGGTGGAATACGAGGGGCTTATAGACGTAGTGACGAACCCACCGATCCAGATCTAGAGTAGTTGTGAAAAAGAAGGGCAGAACCCCTTTTCCAACCAATTAGAGATTAATAAAAGACATTGTTTTAAGTAAACTTGAACAATTAGTGTAATCATAATTGCATGTTCCTATCTCTGAAATCCCTAATCGAGACCTTTTCGGTCCGATCTCCGTTTTCCTCATCCCGACCTTTCATGGTCAAATCCCTAATCGAGATCTTTTCGGTCCGATTTCCGTTTTCTTTATCCCTACCTTTCATGGTCAAATCCCTAATCGAGACCTCTTCGGTCCGATTTGATTTTCTTGTCCCGACCTTTCATGGTCAATCTCTAATCGAGACCTCCTCGGTCCGATCTCCGATTTCCCGACTCGACCTTTCATGGTCAAATCCTTAATCGTGACCCCTTCGGTCCGATCTCTACTTCCAATCTTGACCTTTCAAGGTCTCATCTTTTCCGATCAATTAGGATTAGGAGAAAATGCGTTTCGAGCAAAAGTTAAAGCGATAAGGGCATGTTACTTCGAGCCTTCAAATTCTAAACACTTACCTTCGAGTCTAAACCTTACCTATCCCCGAGTCTAAACCTTACCTATCCCCGAGTCTAAACCTTGCCTATCCCTTTCCCGCAGCGAAAAAGAAGTGAGCGAGAGTACTGGGTCGGGCCGGCTTTTCGCCTGCATAGCCATCGCCTCGTAGAGTCGAATGGCAGTATTTGACAAAACAGTGAGGGTATGGGAAATCGATGATTAGGAAGGAAGAGTTAGTCCCGGCTTTGGAAAATGCCTGTAAGGATCATGAAGAGCACTGTCATTGCCATCGGTGCTCTTCGCCGCAATGGAATCCAAGTAACAAATGAGTCCAACGGTTCTCTGGTAGTGGTCGAAGATGAGACTCCGTAAGTAGCCATCTCAGCCTCCCACTTATAACCAATACCTTCCTCCATCCACATATGATCCCTTGCCAAGGACCACTTCTCCTCGCCCTTTCCAACATCCCACTCATCGTGGCCCCATTGCCCTCGCCTTCTCGTAACGGATTGGATTTCACCCCACTTATCCCTCGCCTCACTCAAAGCAATACCGCCAGCTTTATGCTCCAACCTCACATAATCGCTTGAGATATGTGGCTATGTTCTGAAGCCCCTATACCCGCCTGAATCCGATCATGAGTTGCCAAAGGATGATCCGAGTTTTCACCGTCACCTACTGGACTTAATGAATTCAGCCGCCCGCTACTACAAGTCCTTGCCGGGCTCCGGTAGCCCAAGAGTCCCCGTTGACCCCTATGTGGCAATGTTGATGGAGCAAGTGAAACAGATGCAAGAGAAGCTTGACCTCATGATGAGTATCAATACTCCCTTGACCCAAGATGTCTGACTGTGCAAGGAAATGACTCCACCGAGCATAACCCAATACCAAGCAAGAACCGTATCCGGCTCAAAGACCGCACCTCACAAAGGAAAGAATGTCACAGCCTTCCTTCACCAAATCCAACAAAGGGAACCAATTGGACAATGGGAATCTGAGTCGTGAGAATAACAAGGTCCCCCGAAAACCTCGCTCCTTTCACTTTAACAATACAGAGATGCCTTTAAGCAAGATTCGGAAGAGCTAGTGAAAGAAAAACCGATAAAGCCACCGGAGAATTGGAAGCCCAGAACCCCAAAAGATTCGGTTGGATGAGTCCAAGCATTGCCTTTTCCATCAACACCATGGGCACAACACTCGATGATTGCACCTATTTGAGGCATGAGATCCGTAAATTGATAGAAGATGGGAAGCTTGAGAACCTCCATGGGCCAAAGACAGAAAGTTATGACAAGAGGTCAATTCAAGAAGTGCAAGGTCGAAACGCGCACCGATGATTTTGGGATGCCCATGAGCAAAGTTTTCAACGATTTGGTGAAACGAAGCCTTCTCACACCTCTCGAGAATCATAAGCCAAGAAACCCAAGTAGAGTTGACAAGACCAAGTTCTGTGAGTACCACAAGCATTATGGTCATGTGACAGACAAGTGTGTGGATCTGAAGAAAGAAATTCAGTGGCTGATCTACGAAGGAAAGCTCAAGCTCCCCGGGCACCAACCCGCGAAGAGTAGCTAGACTAGGGTTTACCTATCCTTAAAAAAAAAAAAAAAAAAAAAAAAAAAAAGGAAAAATAGTCTCGCCGACCTTCGTACGTTCTAGTACTTTTTCCTTTCAATCAAGTCCTCTATGGACATTGTAATGAATCTTCAATTTTCTATAAAAAGTCTTCTTCTTTTCTTGCTAGACTTAAGACATTATTTGCACACCTACATTACATTTAATGAAATGGTTTTATTTTATATGATCACTTGCATTGCTCCACAAATAATCTCTCGAAATAATTCACGTTCCGATTAATCAGTGTGAGAAAGTCAACTAATGCCATCAAGCCATACACTTTCCTCACCCCACAAAAGGCCTTCATCAAAGCCATACACTTTCCCAAATCATGTCCACCTTCATCTTGACCAAGTCAACGACGGCGACAACATCAAGGAACGACAAAAAAGGCCACTCAGCTTCGAAAGATTGACCCCGTGTCGACAACAACCTAGGGGCTTGGCTTAGACTTCAAGGGTATCAAGAATGTTCAAGCAGGGGCTCGCCTTGGTCCTCGGGTGCTCTAAAAAAAAAAAAAAAAAGAAAAAGAAAAAATGTGTGTAGTGCAAAAAGAGTAATACCCAGCCTAGACCGAAAATCCCGTAAAAGGGCCTAGGCAAAAACAAAGTGGTTGCACATATATAAAAAAAAAAAGAAGAAATCTTGGTGCAAAAAGAGTAATGCCCAAATAGGGCCGAAAATCCCAAAAAAGGGCGGTCTAGGCAAAAACAGTGGTTGCACATAAAAAATAAAAGAAAAATGAGGCCAAGGACCCAAATGCTACCAATCAAAAGCTTGACTGTGCAAGACCAAAGCTCAAAAAATGAAAGTTGTCGACAACAATGGGGCGGTCAAGCAAAAAGCAAGCATTTCATAAGCCTTTAGGCATATGCAAGTCCTTTCTCCCCAATGAAAGACGAGAATCGTAAAGCTATTGAAGCCCGTCCAAGAATGACTTGGTCAAGGAATCATCCCGAGGCCCATGCCTCATCATCCGCCTCTTCTCATCCTAGCCTTTTCACTAAAGGAACCACAAATCCCATTTCCCAAAACAGCCGCCAAGGCCGAACTACGGCGACCCGAGCTCCTCACAATGAGGGGAACGTAGGCAACCAAAGAATGGTCCTGGTCATAAGCATATTCAAATTCCCGAAACCCGGTCTCATCAAATGACCTCTCCCATTAACACAAGCCAAATCCTTAAAACCCGGTCTCATCAATGACCTCCTTATACACAAACCTTTCTTTCACACCCAGCCAACCTTGATCCGCGACACTGGTTGACTTTCTCCTCATGACTAATAAGAATGTTTTTTTTTATATCGAGATTAGTGGTTGAATAACCCGAACATCAATAAAGGGTTTTAAGCAATCTTGTGATCATTGTAAATAAAACAAGTTTTCAGATGTCTTGACAAGTCTTCTCTTCTACATCTTAGGAAAAATAGTGCTAAACATCGATTTTATGTCGCCAGGGCTTCCATACACTTTTACCAACCTTTCTACGCTTATACTCTCTCAAAAGAGTCAGACCCAAAGCGAGCTTTTGTGCCTACATCGAATAAGGCCATCAAAATAACACAAGACCGGGATCTATTCCCACCTTTCGAAAAATATGCCCCTGCATGTATAAATTTCTAAGAATATTGTCTTTCACATTTCCTTTAGGTTGACTGATCGACTAAGGAAAATAAAAAAAAAAAAAAAAAAAAGAGAGAGAGAGAAGGATAGGTTTTCCTCTTCGCCACAATTCGCATTAGTGGCCGCTCGAAAACTCACAAAGCATTCCTTTAAACCGGGGCTTCTTTAGCCATTTTTGGGGTTCGCATCGGGTTCTTCACTAGGTCCCTAGATGGGTTCGCTTTGTTCGATCAACCTCAGGATCACTTCCGCGATACCATATTGGGATTTTCGCTAGGTCACTGTGACCGGGGCTTCGCCAAGTCACTTCGCCTACTCGCTCATTCAACCGGGCTTTGCCAAATGAAAGGATCTTTCCTTGCTTTAGTAAGATATTGGGGCTTTGCAGAAAGTTTTTCCTCAGACCGGGGCTCCGATAAGTCACATCCATCCCTAGAAGAGAGGTTTGGTCACTTCAACATCTGCTTTGGTTATAAAAGCCTCGTCGCATCGCCTTCAAGCGCCGTAGTTTAAGAAAAGGACCTTAATCAAGACCCGAGGTTTAAACCCGGGCCTCACCAAGGAGGAATTCTAGTCCACGTTGACAACATCTCAATAAAAGCAAAGCAGCTCACCACACCCAAGGAATACGATCCCACTTGCTTGAAACCCATCTTTAACAATTTCCAAATACATTCCCTATGTGCATCCAAATTCCAGCCCCTACCATGTTTCCAAGAGAAAAATCATCCCTAGGCTCAAGTAACGTGCCAATTGCTAATGATAACGTTTTCTCCCAAAAGCGCCTTCGTTACTTCCGTTATAACGAGGTAACTCTAGGCGACAGTTTCCTAATTGTCAAAACGTCGAAAATCCTAGACATCGTTCCTAACCTGTCTAGATGAAGTTTGAACTACGATCAAGGCTTGATTCCTCCGGATACGTAGGTAGCCTTTCATAAAGGTTCAGCCATCCGACCACATTGGTCACCTTTTTCTTTCTCCACTCTCCAATGGTGCGTAAGCCTTTCATGAGAGTCCAATTTCCTGACCATATTGGTCACCTCTTTTGATTTGGCACTTTCCTATGAAGGATTGGTTGTTTGACCTCCTAGGTCACCCCGTTTCCATCCTTATAGGGAGGGACTAATATCTCTTTGCCATTGTCCCAAGGAGGCCAGGTAGGTGACCTCTTTTGGTCACACAATTCCAACCCGTGTCGGCAATTCCAGTCCAAGGCCAAAGGGCATGAAAAATTCAGCCAGTTACTTATGTCACGCGACAAACCTAGCTGGGCTGGCTTCTTATGTCGTGCGACATAATAAGCCACATCGTACATCGCACATCTGCAGCTTCCTGTTCTCCCTGTGGCAATCCTCGACTTGTCAATGGCTGTAAATACCACCCATCCACCTCTCAAATGCATAAGGAAGGGTTCATTTACCCCATATACACTCATGCATTCATTTACAAGCTAAAAATTCATCCAAGTCATCCATTCAAACCATTTGTACATACAAAGTAGATCAAGTCCAAAAGTTGTGCATAAAAAATAATAACATGTGTTTTCCCAAAGGGGGTACAATAACCAAAAGCCACAAATGTCTAGGGAAAAAGGGGCTACTCGAATCATCTCCATCCCCATCACCCTCCTCATCTCCATCCTCGCCGTCATCCTCGCCTCCTCTCGGCTCATCGTCAGATCGTCCGAAGGTGCCTCATAAGCTATGGTCCCCGTGCGATAGTAGTCGCCAAGCTCCGTGATGACGACAGAGTCAAGCTCGTAATCTGTGGCCGTCTCACTCCACCATCCTCATCCTCATCCTCATCATCATCTTCAATCTCAATGGGTCTCGTAGAAGAGGCACATTTGCGCCTTTGTCCGAGGCGTCGGTCCTCTAGTGCTCCCGCTGGTGCCCACGTCATCGTAGCGGCTCTTCTTCCTTCTCGGTTGGCCAGGTGGAGAGATATCAATCGAACCCCGTGACCGGCACTCGATTCTTCCGTAAACTCATGCCTTTCTCGGAGCTTGCCAATCATGCCCACAGCGCCGGTATATGCCCTGGTCAAATGTCTCGTAAGCTCGAGCGTAAACCCGTTACAAGCTGACATAAAAAGCGCGAATGCAGCTTCTTGATAACAAAAAAGAGATGCAAGCAATCCAAAGAGGCGTAAGGAACAAGACTTACAGATCTAGAACCTCGCGGAGCACCGGATGAGGATGAGTCTGGGACATATCAATGTGAGCTCGCTCATGCGACCGCCACCCCGATAATCAATGAAAGTCGGGGCAAAGGAGGTCTAGCTACGTAGCGGCCGAAGGCCCCGCGCTATGGCGAGCGCCATAACCAACCCCGGTCTCGCGGGGATCGAAGATGTCTAGCCACGTACAAAGTATAGTCCCCTCCCGTGTGTAGAGATGTGCCGCCATGCCTACAATCGTAGCATCTACATTCGCCAACCGGGCGAGGCAACCACATCCTAGCCGGAGGATCATCGGGGATCCGAGCGTGCCTATTCGGCCCATGCCGTCTATACACCCTCTCTCCTAGATACAAGGCGTCTCCTGACAAGCCCACCGCAGCTTGCGACACTCGTGAAGTGCGCAGCCGTGATCTAAATCCAAAGCGCCATAACGGCCACCCAGGGGAACAAGCTCACTCCGTGGAATCCCTCTCGTGCATGTCGCCGTGTCATGATACGAGGCCGTGATCCCGCACCTCGAACCCTCCGGCTGCCCGGTCTGCTTTCTCGGCATCCTTCGTCCACCGACGAAGAGCAGAAAAGTGGTGGCAGTGAAACTCATCTTTGATCCGCCACTCATAATGCCCAAAGTACTCGTATGCCCAAGCCTCGAAAAGGAGAAGAAAAGTCAAAACAGGGAAAACAAGGGATATAATGAAATGCGCTAAGGAAAAGAGATCAAGGTGAGAGAATACCTCGAAAGCCGGATGAAAGCAGTGTGAAGTACTTCGCCTTCCTCGACCGACGTCATCTAGGGCCAAATACATCTCGCCTAAGCCTCGCTCCCCCAGATAGATTCCCGACGTATCCCATGCTCTCAAAAGCTCCAACAACGAAACCAAGGCAGTAGAGGCGCCGTTAATGAACAAAGCATGTCGGAAAAGCCCACCCATAAGAAAGCTCCTAGCCAATCTCTCGGCTCTAAGCCGGCTCTCAACGGGATCATCTACCACAATGTAGTCCCCGCTTCCGCCCTCGATCAAGCCATGCAACTCGCCTAACTCATATCCATTCCCCTTCTTATTGTGGGGAACGGCCAAGTAAGCCCATAAAATCAACATCGCAATCGTCCTGGGGCTCACCTCCTGTGCAGTGCTCCTCTAGGTAGAGCGGCTCATCCGTGAAGGGCGCCCGTAATGATCGCAAAATCTAGCGGAGTGATCGTCGTCTCACCCCAAGAGAAGTGAAACGAATGTGTGGTCTCCCACCAATACTCTCGAAGGCCCTCACCAAGTCTACACTCCTCCGAGTGTCTCCAATGGCCCTCGCCATCTCGAAAATCGTCCTAGCCCGACAAAGATAAATCATGCCCTTAGGCGAATGTATCTGGTCCTGGCTACCCAGCAAGCTCGCCATAGCTCGCCAATCGCCTCCTGAGAGCCACGGTGCGTAATTTCGCAAGAAAACATGGCACAAGTATCAATATTTCGTGCTATTTCTTGAAATCATCTCAAGCAAAAAGTAGGTCAAAATGGATCAATGTATGGCATGCATTTACGCATTACATTTCCTAGATTCATTCATGTTCACAGCCAATCCATATGAAGTTCAAATGCACCAAGAAAACTCGCTTCAAATCAATTTCGCACAAATTGAAAATTTTCAAGAAACCCTAGGTTTCTTACCTCTTCCTTCTTCGTGACATCCGAAGTATGCTCATCGAGCCGTGGGTAGAAATCTCCTCTTGGTGCTTCCGGAAGAAACGGCCGTTGATTCCTTTGCACCCCTTTCTTCGAGTAGCTAAGTTGGCATGTTGAGAAGCCCTCTTGGTCGGATAGAGCCTAGGAGGCATTCTTCAATTGAATCGGACTAAGAAGTGTTGGATTTCTCTCGATTTCCTTCGAATCCCCTCTCTCGATGTTCGCCCTCTCTCTTCTCACCGTCGTCTCCCTCTCAATTTCAAGCCTAATTAAATTTCAAAATGGCGACCGTGCGTATTTTTAATAAACTGTCCACGGGCCTGTTATGTCGTGCGACATACTAAGCCCCCGTGGCCGATTTTTACCATTTTGCCCCCGAAGGCTCCATTTTACAATTTTGTCCCCCCGTAGGCTTCTTTTACCCTTTTATTGCCCTGGCATTTTCAATCACTTTCCATTCAGTTTTCCCTCTAGTGCCCCCGAGGCCTATTTTACAAATTTACCTCCGTGATTCGCTTTATTTGCCCTTGGCATTTTCAATTTTATTTTTCAAATAATCAGATACATCCCAGTTTTCTTTACAAAAAATTATTCGGGTGCGTCCCACTTTTCTTTACAAAAACTATTGATTCCTTCCAACTTCTCTACAAAATCCAACTTTTTTCGCAATCTCCGTTATTCCGTTATAACGGGATAACGTTAGGTGACAGCCTCCGAATTGTCAAAACTCTAAACTTGTGCTACCTCTATCCGCGAATAGTGATGTATGCCCAAGTCATTCCAACTTGTGCTCCAACTTGTGCTACCTCTATCCGCGAATAGTGATGTATGCCCAAGTCATTCCAACTTGTGCTACCTCTATCCGCGAATAGTGATGTATGCCCAAGTCATTCCAACTTGTGCTACCTCTATCCGCGAATAGTGATGTATGCCCAAGTCATTCCAACTTGTGCTACCTCTATCCGCGAATAGTGATGTATGCCCAAGTCATTCCAACTTGTGCTACCTCTATCCGCGAATAGTGATGTATGCCCAAGTCATTCCAACTGAAAACCCAAGTCATTCCAACTTGTGCTACCTCTATCCGCGAATAGTGATGTATGCCCAAGTCATTCCAACTTGTGCTACCTCTATCCGCGAATAGTGATGTATGCCCAAGTCATTCCAACTTGTGCTACCTCTATCCGCGAATAGTGATGTATGCCCAAGTCATTCCAACTTGTGCTACCTCTATCCGCGAATAGTGATGTATGCCCAAGTCATTCCAACTTGTGCTCCAACTTGTGCTACCTCTATCCGCGAATAGTGATGTATGCCCAAGTCATTCCAACTTGTGCTACCTCTATCCGCGAATAGTGATGTATGCCCAAGTCATTCCAACTTGTGCTACCTCTATCCGCGAATAGTGATGTATGCCCAAGTCATTCCAACTTGTGCTACCTCTATCCGCGAATAGTGATGTATGCCCAAGTCATTCCAACTTGTGCTACCTCTATCCGCGAATAGTGATGTATGCCCAAGTCATTCCAACTTGTGCTACCTCTATCCGCGAATAGTGACGTACGCTCAAGTTTCCCAACTTAAGTTACCTCTATCTCCGTCATAAAGAGATAACGCCATAAGCTCTAGCTTCTTCAGGTGACATCCTCCATTAATTGTCAAAATTTCAAGGATCCTCGACATCGTTCTTAACCTATCTAGTGATGCTCGAACTACGATTATGGCTTGATTCCTCCGGGATACGTAGGTAGCCTTTCATAAAAGGTCCAGCCACTCGACCACATTGGTCACCCAATCCATCTCGGCATTCGCCAGATTGGATCCTTTTCTATCGACAACCCCACTCGCCCTGCAAGTGACGTTGCCGAGGGGCTTCTGTAAGTACCCAAATCTGGCTCATGCCTTCCGGTTAATTTTCCCGGCAATTTCGGTAATTTTTCCGGTAATTCCCCGGATTTTCCTAAAGTTCCGGAACAATTACGGAACTGTTCCAATCCTTTTAAGGGCTGAAGGGAATGCTTGGTGATTAAGAAACACGTTTTTCTTAATCCCAAAACCCTTCTAGAAGACTGCCACCTTGCATGTTTCTAGAAAAATCCAGATTTGGCTTCTTATGTCGTGCGACATAACCACTAGAGAAGAGTTCTAGAACCATGCCACCTTGCATGTTTCTAGAAGGAACCGCAGTGGCTACTTATGTCGTGCGACATAACCAGCCAGGAAGAGTTCTAGAACCATGCCACCTTGCATGTTTCTAGAAGGAAAACGGTTATGGCTTATCATGTCGTGCGACATAACAAGCCCATGCAGTGACTCTATAAATAGAGGCCTTCACCTCTCATTTGGGACACACCTCCTCCACCCCTCGCCCCCTCTATAGGGAATACGCTCCGTAAGCCTCCTCTCTCCTCACATACCCCCAAATCACCTCAATCCTACCAAACTAATCACACACACACTTCCCACACACACACACACTTCCTATACATCAAGAACTCGAGGTTCTCAAGGATCCAAGGCTCGAACTCGCCTCCTGAGGAGGACGCTAAAAGGCTCCTATATCTAACTTGATATAGGAGTTGTGGATCTTCAAGGGTAACGAGTTTCTACCCCTTTTCCACTCTCTATTTTCCTTTGAATACGAAATCTATGTGTTACATGCATTGATAATGTAGTATTCTGATTAAAGTTGCATGCTTTAGCTTCATATTACCCAGATCCATATTTTATTTCATTACATTTCATATAAAATCTCTGTTTTGACTTGGTTTTGCATGAACAATCAAGATGAGTGTGGATCCCTCATATCCACACCCTCTTGAAGTGTTCATTATCAATAAACATGCTCTCTGAGATTTGTTTGTGAAGTAACTTGACCATTTTGGTGCCTTGTTACCTCTGCAAATCTCAGTTGTTTAGGCTTCTGCAAAATGGCTTATTATGTCACGCGACATAGGCAGCCTATGTCGCGCGACATACATAGCCGGTTGCACTCCTTATCTTTTCAGCTGCAATCTGATGTTTTCCTTTTCTAATGCACCAATCTGCATTTAAACTAAAACATTTGCATACAGAGCAGCATCATTTGCATTAAAAGGATATCTTTTTCACCAAAATGACATCTTTGCTTTAATGGTGCATCCTTTGCACTCAAAAAACCCCTTTTCACATTAAAGATGCATCTTTTGCATTTAAAAACTCATTTTCATACTCAAAATAAATGACATCTTTGCTTTAATGGTGCATCCTTTGCACTCAAAAAACCCCTTTTCACATTAAAGATGCATCTTTTGCATTTAAAAACTCATTTTCATACTCAAAATGCATACTTTGCATTAAAAAATCATTCTTTGCCATTTTCATGCATCATTTGTGCATTAAATGCTATTTTCCAACATAAAAATACATTCTTTACATAAAAATCTTTTCTTTGCACAAAAAGGCATCCCTTGCAACCAAAAGACATTCTTTACACTCCAAAAATGCCATCTTTTCACTAAAGTATCATTTTTACATGCATTTCCCCCATGTCCCCATTAGCAACCTTGGAACGGACCGGTGTAAAAGTTCTCATCTTTGCATCGTTCCTTCCATTAAAGGTTCACGACTTCTTTAGAAAGGGACAACCTTGAACCCTATATCTCCAATTATCGCTTAAGAAAGAGTATGAAGCATCTATACGAGCTCAGCCGTCTTAAAGCGTAGGATTGATGGGCTAAGGACATTCCTTCCTAAAGAACCTCATCTTTGACCAAAAGAGAGTCATTCTCTCGATCACGCAAGTCCCGAGGGTCCCGAGGTTTAAAATGCGATGATCACAAGTCATAAGATGAGGACGGGATCATTATCCCAAATACATAAATTCCAAGGAATCCCGAGCGACAACCAACAAATGGTTTGTACGTCCGGAAGACGACTTGGGATATTCCCCCTCCTTATTTTCAAACACATGCACACAAGAAAGCACGTAAGCAAGCACGATTACTGAAATCTTGGGAGACTTGCTCCGGCAAGGCACTTTGGGTGAACGCCAAACGTTCTTCCCAAGGGGTAACTTAACCTCCGAACCCATAAAACCTTTTTTTCAAAGTTTTGAGGTAATCAAAATGGCGTGGCGACTCCGTTTTTCAAATAACTCGGATGTCTTCAAACTCGCGTGAATTCCAATAAACAAAATTTTGGGCACACATTCACAGTTATGCTTCCTCGTCATTCCCACTATGTCGACCTAGACATAGAAGAGCAAATAATGACTAATGCACAACAATTATACATGCCGACGAGGCATATCCTCATATGTCGATCAGGGCATCCAGCAAGGCCGACCTAGGCCTCATTAAAAGACGAGGAGCTCCCACCTCGGTCATCAACAAAGCTAGGAAATGGGCTTCCCTATCCTTACCTCTCTCTTCCTCGGCATCAACTCAGGCTGACCAAGCATCATATGCCGAGGAGCATGCCTCCAAGGCGCACGTGCAGAATAATAATAACTAATCTTACTCAAACAAGGATTGTGTGTAGTTATAATCCCCCTAGGATTATAACCCCCTCACACACAAAATCCTATTCAACATGGACTCTACATTAATATGCCTATATATACAAGCCATAATTCACATTATTTTGGTAACACATATTTTGACTCTAAACTCTTGTCAATTGATTTCTCTCTCTAAACACAAATAATTACTCTCACGCTAGAGGGCCTTCGCCGGTGAAGCCCCAACTTAGTTTACGTGTTTGTTCATCTTTTTCAGGCTATTCAATCATCCAGGATACAACCTGCCGCTGGATTTGGGCTGATCCGAATATTTTTGGCATCATCATATACCTTTAAAAAAATTATTTTAAATAATTTTTATTTGTTGATAAATAGCATATATTTCTTCTTTAAAAAATAAATTAAGTGAGGTAATAATGTAATCAATTTAATAATAGAAACTTTATAAATATTTATTTCATAATTTTTTGGGGGGAATTTTCATTGTCTTCAAATGATACAATTTAAAATTACATTGTCTTAAATAAAAATTCTTTGTTGATGCCAAAAACGTTCGGATCAGCCCAAATTCAACGATAGGTTGTATCCTGGAAGATTGAATAGCCTGAAAAAGATGAACAAATACGTAAACTTAGTCGGGGCTTCACCGGCGAAGGCCCTCCGGCATGAGAGTAAGTATTTGTATTTAGAGAGAGAAATCAATTAACAAGAGTTTAGAGTCAAAAGATATCATACCAAAATAATGTGAATTATGGCTTGTATATATAGGCATAGCATTGTATAATCCATGTTGAATAGAAATTAGTAGGTGAGGAGGTTATAATCCTAGAGAGAATTATAACTGTTCGGTCCTTGTTGGATAAGAAAACGTGTGAGATAAGATTATAATCCTAAGGTAATTATAACTGTTCACAGTCCTTATTTGAGTAGGATTGGTAAATAACAATCTGCACGTGCTCCTGAGGCGTGTTCCTCGTCGTATATGGCCTGCTCGGCCTTGCATGATACCGGTGAAGAGATTTGGGAAGGATAGGAAACTGTTTCCTTGCTAAGTTGATAACCGAGGAGGGTCTCCTCGTCTTTGAAGGGAGGCCTTGCTCGGCCTAGAGAGATGCCTTGCTCGGCATTGATTTTTGTTGGGCCTTAGTCATTATGTACTTTGCTATGCCTAGATCGACATAGTGGGAATGACGAGGAGGCAAGACGATCAAAGGTAGGGAAGGCCCACTCCCTTTGACGTAATTGAGACTTGTATGGATTATATTTTGGGCCCAATCCATTTGGCTTTACCCGGTCACGGATCCGCGTTCGTACCTCGGTTTATACCGTCCATTCTTCAAATCTTCAAATGACATGTTTTAAAAATTTAACAAATTCTTCAAATTTAACAAAGTCTTGAAAATAAATAAGTTTTCAAATCTTCAAACTAATTATGGTTTTCAAATCTTCAAAGTCTTCAAAAAGAATTAGGTATTCAAAAATTTTATCGCTTCATAGTCTTTAAATTTGTTGAATTATTCTTCTTCTTCTTCTTCTTCTTCTTCTTCTTCTTCTTCTTCTTCTTCTTCTTCTTCTTCTTCTAGTACCCTTTTCGCAAAAACTACTCGTTGAGATTGCCTTATTTGAGACTTTTAAAATCATCGTATTTAAGATCCTGGAATGTGCCTTCTTTTCTCAAATTCGCGTCACCCAGTTCGCAAGACAAATCAATCTCTCGATAAGAGCGGGTTTGAGTTGGTTTCAATTTGACGTCACGACTTTTTCTCCAGCACTAAAAACAACCTCTGATGCTACCGTGAACACAGGAGGGGTAAGTAGATCACGTGCCCTCACCGAAAGAATAGAATAAATATTAGCATGCGATTTCCACCATTGTTTACATTCAAGTTTTCAAAACTTTCACCATATAAGGGGTAATATGGCCTTTCAAGGTATTGGTGTAATTCATCTACACCACTTTGAGAACCACTATTAGATGAGGATGAAGTTTTTTCTTTTGTCATGAAACCCCATCCTTTTTTTAACATTTTTATTGCTCCACTTTCTTTTCTTTCGAATGTTGTGTTTGGTCCCTTTAGTGTTCTACAATAGTGGTCGAACAAACAATATATGATTGTGTGAATTTCCCCCAGTTTGCTTTTGGACAAAGTGTTTACAGCATCTGCGTTAATCTCGGGCCTCGTGTTCTCATAAAATTCATCAAACAAGCCACCTAATGAGGAGAACTTAATCCTAGGATCCATTATGGTCGCTAATTGGAAAACTACGGGAAAATGTTCATAATATTTTGTTAATTTACTTTCCATTTTCTTAACGACACCTCCAAACAAATCATGTGATCTAAATTACCTAATGACTTCACATAGGACATTTATTTCACGGTACAAAAGATTGGAGGTGGGATAATAACTTCTCAAAAAAATCTTGGTTTCCCTCCACCAAGGTTTAAGTAAATCTAAAAGCTCGGTAGCTATCGACCAATCATACTCACTAATTTTGTAGTCTGACTAGAAAAGAATTTCGTGAGGACCACCCTATATTCGACAGCTCTCTTCAACATTTTAAATGTTGAGTTCCACTTAATATCCTCGGCCACTTGAGATTTCTTGTATTTTATGTTATAAGCGACACATAAATCGGCATAAATTTTCAACCTTAGGCCGGAATTTCGAGAACATGGGAGGCCGTGTTGATGCTATTAGTGACAGACATTAGTGAGTGGATCAAATCTTGGACACGTAGATTAACAATGTGACATTCACACCTAACATGAAACAAAGCGCCATCTAGGGGAGCATTAAGAGCTTGGATCAACATTATGGCGGTAAGGGTATTGTAAGTCGAATTATCAAATGATATTATTAAAATTTTATTGGTGATAACATACTCACTCAATACATTCTTAACGTGAATTGTACATTGTAAAGTCGTGTGGGGATAGGGCATTGTTCTAAATGAAATCACCCTCTTTTGCAACATTCACTCCTCATCAATCCAATGAGCGGTTATATAATTAAAGGTTTCAGAACTAGAACTTAGAGTGGCCTTTCAAGCATCGATGGTCAAGCAAACACTACCCTTGAAATTTTGGAGGTCGCTGGCTAGTTTAAGTTGACGAGTTTGGAAGAGTCTCTTTATATGCCTAGTAATAGTTTGGCGGCTCATTGGTTGGTATGACGGGTTGAGGCCTTTAGAATAGCGGGTGAGTCTATCATCATCCGAAAATGAAAGAGGCAATCGACAACTCACTAGTAACATCTTTATCAAATCGACATCCACTTTTGGGTAAGTGACACATGATATATTGAGTTGTGTTTGCACGTTACCATCTATCCCTTTAGCGGCTTCCCGATCATGTTTATCCATGTGCCTCTTTACATGGGAGGTACTATTAATACCCGCCGGATTTAAAAATTTTTGAGCACCTCTTGTATTTGGCCTTTGTTTCACTGTCAACAATTATCAAATTATATAAATGAGCATATTTGGACACTCTAGGTTGTGCATTTGCCTTATCCTTACCCCTTACCCCATACCCCACTAGGTGTACTACGCGAGGCAACATCGGTAGTAGGTGTATTTGAAATTGTGTGGGTTTCGTGGGTGACTTGTACATCGTCATCCTCATCCCCCTCCCCACCCTCATCTATGTGATGATAGGTTCTAGATGTATAGTTTGTGTTGGACTCATTCATCCAATCTGGGATCGAATCCGGAGTATAGCCAGAAAATGGAGGGGTATTGATTGAGTTGGAGGATTGATTAATTAGATAAAACATAAGTTGATTCTTATGGTGGTGTAAAAGGAAATTATCAATTGATCATAAATTTTGATGGGGTACATTTTGTGGGGTTTGATTTTATGATGGGGGTTGGGATATGTAAATATATCATTAACTAGATCTTTCATGATAACTAGCAATATAAATTACCTAGCAATTAAAATTAAAAATGCAACACTTAAAAAAATATTTTTTGAATTTTCGAAAATTTATAAAGATTAAATACTTTTGACAATAATTTACTAACAATAAAAATAAACAATTATATTTTTTTTTGTAATTTTCGGAATAAAAGTAATTTTTTTGGAATTTTCAAAATTATGAAGATTAAAAAAAAAAATTAACTACTAAGCACAGTATTTAACTAGCGAGTAAACAATTAAATATTTAAAACAATAAAATTACCTTCAACTATTACGATGTAATAAAAAACATTCGTCTTAAAAATAATTTGATGGTTTGGATTTGAGAGAATTCAATGATGGATTGAATTTTTTTTTGTGAGAAAAATGGTAAGACTTCCTCTTCTATTTATAGTAATTATAAATTCATTTTGGACCAAATTTACCCCTAAATATGGCTGTTGGGAGGGGTAATTATGTCCCAAAAAATTAAAATCTGATAAAGGAGCCGTTATATATAAATTGGACGAAAATACCTCTTAAACAGATTTATTAACGGATATATTTGAGAATATTTTAGACATTTATATAAAAAAAAAACCAACCGGCCAAACGGGCTACGGACCCATCGGATCTTCTGATCCGCGGGTCAAAGCCCAGCTCGTCTTCCTATATTCAATCCAGGCCCGACCCTTATACGAAGCGGGCTACATGGGCCACCGTCCACGGGCTTCACGGTCCACGGGCCACGATTTGCACGGACC
The DNA here is from genome assembly GCA_022495995.1 of Adenophora triphylla var. japonica. Classification (NCBI taxonomy): domain Eukaryota; kingdom Viridiplantae; phylum Streptophyta; class Magnoliopsida; order Asterales; family Campanulaceae; genus Adenophora; species Adenophora triphylla. Next base: position 262,800 of record JAFEMH010001521.1, on the reverse strand, counting down.
TCCCACGGACTTCGGCCCAAAATGGCCAACTCCATCTCCACGTAATGGGTGTCCCATGTTTTCTTTTTTATTTTTATTGGTGGGATATGTTAAAATTATGATTTTCCCGTCGGAATCTTAATCATCCATTTTTGTAATCAATTGTCTATATTTAGGGAGATTGCTTAGCAGTTCGAACTTATCGAACTTAGTGTTGGGCCCTACATTTTCAATCAACATGTTTGCAACTTACGCCTAAACAACTTGGTACTAACAACTTGGGTTGTTCTATTTACAACTTGGTTTTTACAGGTTGGGACGCATAACGCTTTTCCTATTTTATAGGGAACGTGCCAAAGACCAGTTCAACCACGATTCTTCAGCAAGCCAACGATTATCTCTTTCCCAACGGATGAGTGCGGATAAATCTCCAAGGATAAACCTCAACTCCGAGTTCGTAGGCCCTCATTGTTATTTAGTTTTATTCTTGAGGTATAAAAGGGAACATACACTGTAAATTCACACACGCACTACACCAGCCTAAGCTCCCTTTTCATACGCTCTTAGCATTGTAATCTCAAGAAAATTCATAGTAAACTTTCGGTCAAGGCAGGAGCCACATCCTCCCGGGGTTTTATGCCGGCGAACAAGTTGTTCAAGGGCTTTCCCTAGTCAACAAATGTCTTGTGTCCATTTCTATTCAACTTGATAGTCATTGTACCTAGATTCATATCACTTTAGTCACTTTTCCCATCATACAAATCTAATTGTTGAAATCTGACCAAAACAATTTGGCGCCGTCTGTGGGAAACTTTGATTATCTAAGTAGAAATGGTTAATCCATCTTCCAGCAGTCAGAGTCGGCCGCTTCCTGTCTCCAATGCCCAAGGCAACCCTCCTCCAAATGCAGAAGCTGTCAACTTGGAGATAATGTCCAACATGGCGGACATGATGAGGAAAATAGGCGATCGGTTGGATGATCAGGAGCGTACGAATACAATGATCTTCAATGCCATTGATAGTCTGCGTAAAGGGAAGCAAGCGGAGACTCAAGTATCCACTCCATTTTCACCTTTACTTCCTAGATCTTTGTTTGGTGCGGAGTACAGGACCAAGCCATGTTGGAGATATCCCGATGTCCAACACCTTGCCAGCGGAAAGCACGGTTGTGACATCCGTTCCAATTGTGCAACCAAGATTCGGCCTATCAGCTAGCCAATCCGCACTATCATCTTGCTACACTTATGCTACACCCTCGGTGGGGCAAACGGGAAGTTTCTTTAATGCTTTCGATACTTTTGCACCTCAAGTTAATAATGCTCCTCTTTTCGCGAGAAAACCAATTTGTTAAGGAAATGCAAACCATTAAGGAGTTACTCCGAAGTGTGCCTGGAGTCAACTTGCCATATCACCAAGTCTCTCCAACTTGCTACAACGAGTCTCGTTTTGTGCCGGCGATAGCCGGTGTGGAGATCCCGAAGAAATTCTCGGTCCCTCATATGAAGAAGTATGACGGAAGTACCGATCCAGCGAGCACGTGTTCTTTGTATCGAGAGTCAATGGATATCATAAGTATCCCTCCTATGTTTAAAGAAGCATGTTTTTGCAGGGGCTTTGGCTCAACCTTGTCAGGACCGGCCTTAAAATGGCTAACAGGGCTTCCTCTCAACTCTATTTCATCTTATGCTCAACTTGTCAATATGTTCATTAATCGGTTTTCATGCGACGGGGCATTTGACAAGTTGACTAGTGATCTTTATAGAATTGTACAACGGCCTAATGAAAGTCTCAAAGAGTATTTGCACGGGTTCAATAAGGAGCGGTGACCATACCCAACTTGGACGTGTCCACAGCAACGGAGGCATTCCGCAGAGGCTTGAAGAAGAGCTCATTGTTTTACAACGAGTTGGTGATGACCCCGCGAAACAACTTGAAGAAATCAGAACCGGGGCCTTGCCTTACATCCGATTGGAGGAAGATAGCTTGGCAATAGGGAAATCAAGCTGGGAGGACTCCTACTCCTCTATTTGAACCTTCAGACAGACGATCGGATTCCCATCACTATAAGTCCAACAGGGGCAAACCCCCTGTTAAAGCTGAACCTTCTAGAATTCATGTTGTAGATGATGATCAAGAAGGAGATGATAATGATTATCCACAGATTTCTGAATATTGCTTTTCTGTGGACATTGCGGGAATCTTATGCGCCATGGGAAATCTTGGAGATAAAGCGAGATGGCCCAAGAAGAATGACCGATCAACAACTTGGAAGGATAAGTCCAAGTGGTGCGCATTTCATGAAGATTTCGGGCATACCACAGAAGCTGTTTCGCTTTGAGGAAGGAGATTGCTCATTTGTTGTCCAAGGGTCTTCTCAAGGATTTGTTGGGCAAGAAGAGGGTCGAGTGAGTCCAAAGAACCTGGTTCGGAAGAGCGGCCTAGGCCGAAAAAGTTGCACCCCTCCAGCTACAAAGGTGGTGAATGTCATTTCTGGTGGGTCCCATATTTGTGGCACGACTTACTCTGCTGCCAAGCGTCATGCCAAGAGCTCTAAAGAAGACCAATCAGAATTGCTGCGAGGCACCGTGACTTCGAGATGGTCACATCATCTCATTTGAAGATAAAGATAAAGATAACACCTTGGACCCTCATCATGATGGTCTAGTTGTTCAGATGCAGATTGCCAATTGTGTAGTCAAGCGAATCCTGATCGACGGTGGTAGCTCGGTCAACATTATCTTTACTCATGCTCTTGAAGATATGGGTATTCCTTTGTCCGAAGTTGTGAAAAACTCATCCCGTCTTGGTAGGGTTCGGTGGTGAGGTGAAGCAGACGGTGGGAGAGATCAAGTTGCCCATCTATCTAGAGGGGATGAATTCCATGGAAAGGTTTTGTGTGATTGAATGTCTTTCCTCGTACAACGTTATATTGGGAAGACCTTGGATCCACAACATGAAGGCTGTACCATCAACTTACCATCAATGCGTCAAGTTTCCAACACCTTGGGGTGTTGCCAATTTGAAGGGGAACCAGCAAGTCTCTAAGGAATGTTACAAGGTCAACATGAAAGCGAGTTCGGTCCTCGGCAAGCATAGCAATTAAAGAAAAAGGCCCTGGATGTTCTTGAAGCGGTGGAGCATGATACGAAGAGCGTTCTGTTGATGCTTCGAATCCTGAGGCCCAAGTACAAGTTGGGGTAGACCTACCCTCAGAGATTGAGGAGGAGCTGATTGAGTTCCTGAAAAGTCGAAATCTTTGCTTTGCTTGGAAGCATGAAGACATGACAGGATAAAGCAAGGATATTATTACTCACAAATTGAACATCGATCCAACCATCCGTCTGTCCGTCGAAAAGGAGGAAGTTTGCCCAAGAGCGGAATCGGATCATTAAGGATGAAGTTGAAGAGGCTGCTTTGAAGTCCAAGATGATCAGAGAAGTTCGGTATCCAAAGTGGTTGGCTAACGTTGTAGTGGTGGAGAAGAAGAATGGCAAGTGGCGAGTATGCGTGGACTTCACCGACTTGAACAAGGCTGTCCAAAGGATCCATTCCCTCTCCCTCATATTGATTCTCTTGTTGATGAGGACAGTGGCCACGACATCTTGACATTCATGGATGCATCTTCCGGATATCGAGATTCAAATGGAGCCTTCGGACCAAGAGGATACGGCATTCATGACTCGGAAGGTATATATTGTTATATTGCAATGCCATTTGGTCTTAAAAATGCGGGGGCAACCTACCGAGAGATTGGTGAACAAGATGTTCAAAGATCAACTTGGCAAGACGATGGAGGTCTACATAGACGACATGGTGGTCAAATCCAAACACATTGAGGATCATGTTGAGCACCTTGCTGAGGCGTTCAACATCTTGAAAGCCTACAACATGAAGCTCAATCCGGCAAAGTGCAATTTTGGTGTCAGAGCAGGTAAATTCTTGGGATATATGGTAACCAAGAGGGGAATCGAAGCAAGTCCCGAGCAAATCAAAGCGATTCTCAACTTGGAGTCCCCTAAAAACATCAAGGACGTGCAAAGGTTAACGGGTAGAGTAGTTTGCTTTGAGCAGATTTATATCCAAATCATCTGATAAGTGCAGGTTATTCTATGAAGTGTTAAGAAAAAATAAGCTCTTTCAATGGACCGACCAACATGAGGCAGCTTTCAAACAACTTAAAGAATATTTGATGACGTCACCCCTACTTGCTAAACCCGAACATGGTGAGCATCTTTATTTATATTTATTTGTATCTGAAAGCTATTTGTTAGTGCGGTATTGGTGAAAGAGATCCAAGGAGAACAACATCCTGTTTACTATGTAAGTAAGTCTTTGTTAGATGCCGAAACAAGGTACTCTCATCTAGAAAAATTAATATTAGCCTTAACTACTGCTTTGCTACCAAATTGCGTCATTATTTTGAAACACATTCCATAGCTGTTAGGACTAACTATCCTATGAGAAATGTGTTGAGAACTCCGAAGATGTCGGAGTAGATTGGCCAAGTGGTCCGTCAAGTTGAGCACGTATGACATATCATACGAGCCAAGAACGACCATCAAATCGCGAGGCCCTGGCGATTTCGTAGGCGACTTCAGTCCAAGTTTGCGGCTGAGGTAGAGCTGGAAGTGCAGCAACTTGAAGGTAAAACTGTTCCTAGATTTTGGACACTATTTACAGATGGAGCCTCAAATTCCAAGGGAATTGGCTTGGGAATAGTCCTAAAATCCCCTCAAGGTGATATCATACCACAAGCTGTATCTTGTGAATTTAACGCAACGAATAATGAAGCTGAGTATGAAGCCCTAATCATGGGTTTAACTACAGCTTTAAGTTTGAATATAACACATTTAAATGTATTTGTTGACTCTCAATTACTAGCTAACCAGTTTAATGGCAGTTATATGGCAAAGCATTCCAAGATGACTCTGTACCTCCAACATGTTAAAGCACTAGCTTCGAAATTTTTATCATTCTCTTTGGAACAGATCCCTAGAGAAGAGAATGCGGAGGCAGACGCCTTGGCCAACTTGGGTTCAACTTGCAAATCAATGTTACATACTAATATCCCCATTATTTATGTTAAGTACCCCGTGATAGACCAAGTTGAAGAAACTCAAGTGGTTCTTCCACCTACTGGGGCACAAGATGCTAAGCCTTCTTGGACCCAACCTGTCATCGAGTTCCTTCAACTTGGAACTATTCCTCCCGATGTTAAAAATGTTAGATCATTTAAAATTCGAACTTCAACTTTCGTGTTAATAGATAATGTGCTGTTCAAGAAATCTTTTGCAGGGCATTACCTGAGATGTGTAGACAGTGAGCAAGTTGAACTTGTGCTCAAAGAAATCCATGAAGGAGTATGTGGGAATCATTCTGGGGGAAAGGCGTTAGCATCAAAGGCTCTCAAGACGGGATATTATTGGCCAACCATGCGTCAAGATGCCATGGATTATGTACAGAAGTGTGATGCCTGCCAAAGACACAGCAACATCTTGCACCAACCTGCTGAACCTCTACATCCTATAGTCTCATCTTGGCCTTTCATGCAGTGGGGCATGGATATTGTGGGCAAGTTGCCCAAAGCTCCCGGAGGCAAAGTGTTCATGTTGGCTCTAACCGATTATTTCTCAAAATGGATCGAGGCAGAAGCTTATGTACAAGTCAGAGACAAAGAGGTAATATCGTTTTTAAAGAAAAATATCATTAGCAGGTTTGGTGTGCCGTCAGAAATTATATGTGACAACGGGTCACAATTCATAAGTAAGAAGACTAGAGATTTTTGTGCTCGCTGGGGCATCAAGTTAATCATGTCAACACCTGTCCATCCTCAAGCTAATGGCCAAGCTGAATCTAGTAACAAGTTGATTATCAACAACTTGAAGAAGCGTCTGGATCAAAAGAAGGGCAAGTGGGTTGAAGAACTACCACTTGTGCTTTGGGCAGATAGAACCACTTCTAAAGGAGCAACAGGTAGAACCCCCTATTCTTTAGTGTACGGAGCTGAAGCTGTAATTCCAGTTGAAGTGACAATCCCCACAACAAGGTATGGCTTATTGACTCAAGATGAAAATAACCTCTTGCTAACTCAAGATTTAGATACAATTGATGAGATCAGGGATTTAGCCAAGATAAGGATGGCAGCTTATCAGCAGCGAATCGCCAGGTCTTACAACAAGAATGTCAGAATAAGAAGGTTCCAGGTTGGTGATTTAGTTTTGAGAAAAGTTTTTCAAAATACAAGAGAACTAAATGCAGGTAAACTAGCTCCCAAGTGGGAAGGCCCGTATCTCATCGATCTTGAAGGCGGCAAAGGTGCATCTTGGTTGACAACCCCAGTGGAGACAGAATCCCTAGAAGTTGGAGAACGCAATCCACTTGAAACTCTATTTCATGTGAGTCTAGTTGTTTATAACTGGACCCCTCAGGTACGGTTTAGAATTTATGTCAAGTTCAATTACACGTTTCAATTTTTTACTCTTATCGAAACCTTACTGACTTGAGCGTCGGAGGGGCGTTAGCTATGCTAACGTCCAGCCCTAACATAAATTTGTTTTGCAAGGTGTAACTTGAGCAAACGGAGTAGGCTCAACATGTTGACACACGTGCAGTGATACTTGTTGAGACCTAAGTGGAACAGGACAAACATGTTGACACGCCAGTACGGCTGATACATGTTTGAGCTGAGGAGGACAAAGGTCAAGCATGTTGACACGCCGGTGCAGTTGATACATGTTTGAACCCGAAGAAGAAAATTTCAACATGTTGACACGCCGGTACGGGTGATACATGTTGGAATTCTAGGCTGGAGGTATAGAACTTGTTGACACGCCAGGACGGCTGATACTTGTTCTATCCCTTCAAACGATTTACCTCTGATCAAGGTACTTATGGTTAAAAGATTTTCATCTTTTCTTACGAATTAAGGTTTTGACACCTTCGCCTGGGCGCACGTTTTCACACTTTTTTCAAGTCGTGAACTTTTGGTTGTAACATTTTCATGTTACCTACTGGTTATAACATTTACATGTTATCTAAAGAACAAACAAGCGTCTCTTGGAGACATAGACTACTTTGCTAAAAACAGTTAAGTGTTTTCCAAAAGATCTCTTCATAATTAAAGGGCAAGTTGGTTAGGCCAAACAAGTCCCTAAAAACCTAAAAAACTTGGAGTACTAGACCAACCTAGTACCCCCAAAAGAAATTGTCTCGGTTCTTATGAACCATTACAAACCAAAAAACATTGTTTTAAAGGGACACTCCCCCCATTTGTTGTACCAATAAAGGTACACCAATAAAGCAAAAAATTGTTTTTTCCAAAATACCCAAAAACTTTGAAACGTTTTTTCAAACTTCCTGGCCCGCTGCCGCCGGTGTTGCATTTTCTTCTTGACCATTCTGAGCCACCACCAGGGCACTCAAGGTCTTATCAGTATCATCAACTAGAGCCTCCAAAGCTGCAGAATTCACTTCCTCTGCATCTACTGGCTCACCAACAAAATCCTCCAAAACCTTTCTCTCTGCTTCCACATCCCATTCCGAAGCCAGCCCGTTCTTATATTCTTCCATGAGTCCAATCCTAGCTTCAAACACCACTTTGGTGGCATTGAACGTAAAATCCTTCTTCGCAGCATCCAATTCCTTTTCATGGGCTTCATGCTCCTTCGCCTTTTCAGCTTTAACAACTTTCAACTCCTCCTCTTCAGCTTGGAGATCTTTTTTCAACTTCTCAATCTCCTCAGCATCTTTTGCAGCTTGCTCCTTGAGTTCTTCAACTTCAAAACTGTACCTGGCTGCCTTGATTTTCACAGCGTCAAGTTGTTCCATAATGGGACACATAATATCCGCAACCTAAGCAAAAGAGATATCAGCATTCCTTAAAAAAGCTTAGGTAAATCTCAGTCTTTCTCATGATTTACCTCGTCAACAAAGTGGGCTATAGCATCCTTCAATTTCTTCCTTGCTATTCCCAGCTCTCCTTCATCCAAAACCTCAGTATCAGACAGCTTTCTTTTCTTTACTTCTTCCTTTTTCTTGGAAGCATTCACATCTGAACTAGAAGCCATGGACATTGGAGTTGGAGGTTTGTTGTCCTTCTTGACAACTTTCTTTGCTTTAGCGGCAGCCATCAACTCAGAGGCACTTACGGTAGACTTGGATCGCGTAGCTACAACAAGAGCAGGGAATTAAGGTAATCAAAATGCTCGTGAAAAAATACGAAGATATTTAAGGACTTAGAACCTGTAGACATCTCGGGTAGAGTTGAGGGTAGATCTTCTTCGACTTCAACCTCTGTTTCGCCTCCAGTCACCTCAACAAAAAACTCAACAGGAAAGGCCTTGAAGGATCTATCAGCTACACCCAACTGGAGAAGCTGATTCACGTTCACTTTAGTCCCTTCTTGTGCCGGAAACAAGTCTGACAGTTTAGGAATTCCTGCGAAGGGAAATTTTGAGAGTTAGCTACCGTAGTATTAAGAAGCATTCCGTAAAACAGAGGAGCTATTTTCACTACCTTCAAACCTCCATTTGGAAAAAACACCTTCCTCCTGACCCAAGGTGTCCCTCCTTGCAAAGAAAAATTTATTTTTCCACCCTCTATCCGCAATGTCGTGGTTGGAAATCAGAATAGGCTCACCACTTTTGACCCTAAAACCAAACCTTCCTGGACCGAAACTTCTCAAATCAACAGTATACGTCAACTCTTCTAACCCGGCAACCAAATCATCCCTCTCTCCTAACCTAACTAGGGTTTGCAAGTACCTCCATCCTTGAGGCATCATTTGGGCATAATTGAGTTTAGTAGAAGAAAAGAACTTCGTAATCAAGGGGGGAAAAGGGAATCGCAAACCTATGACAAAGGGATATTCCGGAAAACATACCCAAGTGGAAGAGTAACATTCGGAGGTCAAGTCGGGATGGGTGAAGTACACCGTTTCATCAGGCATGGCGTGGTTCTTCTTGATAATCTCTAAGTTTACCTTAGGCATTAAACATTTCTCGTTGTCGGGTTCCTTCAACAAATTCTGGGTTTTGAAACCTTCGGGCAAACCCTCGTCGCTCTCAAACGCAACTACCTTCTTCCGACCCATTTTTTCAACTTAAAAACAAGAAATCAAGACGAAATTGAAGAGAAGGCAAGAAACTCACCGTAGTTATTTGTTCGATTTTTCGCTTCCTTGGCTCTTCTCCTAGAAACCTCTGAAAGTGACGTTCTTGATTTGGTGAAAGAGAGAGTTGGAGAGAGAGACCACTTATTAAATAAGGGTTTGAAGGTGGTTGAGACCTTTTAAACAAATACACCTTTTTGCCTCGAGAAACTAACTGAAAACCGTCCCATCGCGTCTCTTTTAAAACCGTCGTTCCTTTCTTATTTTGGCAAACCTTTTGAATTCTTTTTGTCTCTTTCTATTCTTCTTTTTTAATTCAAAAAGTTTGGGGGCAATTGTTGGGCCCTACATTTTCAATCAACATGTTTGCAACTTACGCCTAAACAACTTGGTACTAACAACTTGGGTTGTTCTATTTACAACTTGGTTTTTACAGGTTGGGACGCATAACGCTTTTCCTATTTTATAGGGAACGTGCCAAAGACCAGTTCAACCACGATTCTTCAGCAAGCCAACGATTATCTCTTTCCCAACGGATGAGTGCGGATAAATCTCCAAGGATAAACCTCAACTCCGAGTTTGTAGGCCCTCATTGTTATTTAGTTTTATTCTTGAGGTATAAAAGGGAACATACACTGTAAATTCACACACGCACTACACCAGCCTAAGCTCCCTTTTCATACGCTCTTAGCATTGTAATCTCAAGAAAATTCATAGTAAACTTTCGGTCAAGGCAGGAGCCACATCCTCCCGGGGTTTTATGCCGGCGAACAAGTTGTTCAAGGGCTTTCCCTAGTCAACAAATGTCTTGTGTCCATTTCTATTCAACTTGATAGTCATTGTACCTAGATTCATATCACTTTAGTCACTTTTCCCATCATACAAATCTAATTGTTGAAATCTGACCAAAACACTTAGTACGGACTAAATTTAAAATGAACTTGTATGTAATTAATGTTTTCCCACATAATGAAATTAGGGGTTGTTTTAGTAACTTAGGCTCCGTTTGTCGGGTGGAAACAGTTTTTTAGAAAATGGTTTTTGGAAACTTTTTCTAGAAAGTGAAAATATTTTTCAGAAATTAACATTCGATTGTTTGATAAATCTAAAAAAAATATTTTCAAAAAATATTTTTATGTGTTTGATAAATCTAATAATAACATTTTCTGATAAAAATCACAAGATGGGATAAGTAGGGTAGGTGGATGGTGTGGTGATAAGGGTAGGGTAGATGGTGGGAAAAGGGTGAGGTAGGGGTTAGGATTAGGATTAGGATTAGGATTAGGATAGGATAGAATAGTGGAAATAGGGTGGGTAGGTTGAGTGAAGATAGGGGGTTGGGGTGGGCTGGTGAGTGATTGAGGGATGAGCAGGATGGGGTGTGGGGTGGGGATGGTTGGGAGAATTGTTAAAAAATAATTTTAATATGAGTAAATAAAATTGACGGGAGAGTGAGGGACGTAGAATGGACGTTGTTAAAAATAATTTTAATATGAGTTCAAATAAAATTTGATGAAGGGGGAGGTTAGGGTGGTGAGTGGTTTGGGGTGGAGAGGCGGCAGGAGAGTTATCAAAAAAATAATTTTAATATGAGTATATTTTGTTTTTGACCGGGGGGTGTTTGGGAAGGGTGTGTGTGTGTGTGGGGGGGGGGTTGGGATGGAGGGTGCCAAGAGAGTCGATAAAAAATATGAGCAAAAAATTTTTTGACGGGGAGGGGGAGGAGGTGGTGGGGTGGGAGTGGGGGTAGGAGGACCGACGGGAGAGTTGATTAAAAAAATTAATATGAGAATTTTTTTTTTTTTTTGACAGGGGTTGGGGTTGGAGGGGCAGCATGAGAGTTATTAAAAAAATTAATGTGAGTAAAAAAAAATTGACGGGGGGAGGGGGGTTGTAGGGGCGGTAGGAGAGTTGATAAAAAAAATTAATATGAGATTTTTTTTTTTGGCAGACGGTGGGAGGGGTGTGGTGTTGTGGGGTGGTGGGTGGTTGGAGTTGCGGCATGAGAGTTATTAAAATATAGTTTTAATATTGGCAAAAAAAAAAATTGACGGGGGTTGGGGTGGGGGGCTAATTGAAGGTGGGGCAGGAAAGTTGTTACGTAATTTTGTACAAGCAAAAAAAATTGACAGGGGATTGGGGGGGGGGAGGGAGGAGGGGTGTAGTGGCAGTGGATTGGGGGAGGGAGGAGGGGTGTAGTGGCGGTGGGGGTTGGGAGGTGTGGGTGGGTGGTGGTGGGGTCTGATGGAGATGATGTTAAAAAAAAAATTGAAAAATGTTTTAATGAGTAGAAATTTGGAAATCATTTTTCTTAAAAAAAAAACAAGCTTATTTTTCATTGACCGAAAAGTATTTTCCGTTGATTTTATTTTTCAATAGTTACCAAACACCAAAAAATAGGGAAATCATTTTTATGAAAACATTTTTCCCCAAATAAACAGAATCTTGGTACGAATCTGAAAAAAAATTGGACTCGTGTTTAAACCGTAAAATCGATAGAACCCGTGTGATTATTGTCTATGACTGCCCTGAATTTGACCTAATCCTTCTCCGGATGGGTTCTGATGGCCACACCGCCTCACTATTCCCTAACCACTCCACGCTCGATGAGAAGGGCGAATGAGTAACTTATATTACCGATTCACCAATGAATTATTTAGTTAATAAATGATCAAAATTTGTGTTACAAAAGTTACATTGTAATAGGGAGAAAGGTACCTCATCTTACACCCATGGTACAACATCTAACCTATCTGAAGAAACATCAGTGACTTGGTCAACTTTGGAAGTCAATGCATGATATTCTCTTTCTGTAGGCTCTATATTGTCAAGATCTGGAACCAATGTGCCTATATTGTCCATGTCTGGAATTATATTGCGCCATTCCTTTTCTGTAGTGGATTTTATACCATTAATATCAGGAACCACGCCTTCCATGCCTTCTTTAGGAGGGAATCCTCTTACTCGTGCTTGAATCCACTGTGATCTGGCCCCACAGTTAATGGCGAAATTGATCGACTGTTCTAGGTATTTTTTGTCCGTGATAAGATGAGGGTGATCTGTCAACGTTCTTATCAGACCTGAAAATGTTTCAAAACATAATTAGCACAAACAAGGTTAGTGTCAGGAGGTAATGAAAACAAGTAGATATGCCATACTAAATAAAAGCTCAATAGAAAAATAAAAGTAAATTAAAATTAAAATAAATAATGAAAGCTCGAATACCAGTAAACCATGCTGAAAAACTACTATAAACACAGGTAAGATGAAAAAAAAGAAGCTAGATTCACGTCAAAAGAAATGCAAGAATAAAGAAAGAAAACCACTGACGTCTGATGAGGCTGCATTTCGTCCAGTTGACGTGACAGAAAATCATGTAATCGAACAATACATAACTCGAGTAGGCATAATATCAAGCCAAATGCACCAGAGTTGGAATCAACTATTGGATTTCCTTTTTCTTTTTCCTACATTGTGAGTAAACCTTAGTAAATAAATGTTTCTTCAGACTGGAAATCTTACCTAGTACTCCCTCCGTCCCGAAATAAATCATTTTAAGACAAAGGTGGTATAATTTAAGTATCTTTCTACAAGATACAAATAAAAATATTTACTTTTTTATCTTTCGCAAAAATAAAGTTTCTCAAATTCCACCGGTTAAACTACACAACCTGGTAGAAAAATAAAGCCCTTTTACTTGATTTTACTTGAGAGACAGTTGTACAAGTTCAACCACAAACTTCAGCCAAAAATAATATGTAATCAGAGTGATACAAAACAAAGCAACACTCACACTCTCACGAGAAACTGAAATCGTACAGATACATTATTGAATAACAAGAAACCGAAACCTTTAAAATGCAAGATCAAGAAACTAGGAAAGTTACAACTACATAATGCCCCCATGGAAGAATAAAGATTCTTGCGTGAAAACAAATAAATGTACACCTAAATTCCTATAAATTCCATGTGATAGTCATTAGCCACCACAAATCCACAGGAATATTGACATACTCCCTCCGTCCCATACCTAGGTGCCCAGTTTGACTTTTCACGTAAATTAAGGAGAGAGTATTATATTGAAAGTGTTGTGAGTGTGAAAATAAAATAGGAGAGAGAATGAGCGGAGTGAATAGTAAATTATAATGGTGTTGTGAGTATTAAAATAATGTAGGAGAGAGAATGAGTGGAGTGAATAGTAAAGATTCCTTTCCATTTTAGGAAATGTGCACGTAAGTTTGGGACGCCCAAAATGGAAAGTGTGCACGTAGGTATGGGACGGAGGGAGTATTAGCCAAGTACAAAGCCTAACAGTCACCAGCCCAGTGTTGCAGGGGCAAAGCCGCCCTGTTACTGACTTGTTAATTTGGGAAGATTTTAATAATTTTTCTATCCTATACTACTGTACGGAAATTAGAGTATGGACTTCAGTTCTTTTTGTGGGGGCTATCTGGGATCTTCACATCTTTGTACTCCTACAAGTTTGTAAGTGTGAGTCTCTTCTATCTCTCAAGTACCTTTTCACAGAAGAGTTTTTGGCTTTCACAAGTAGCAATGCCCAGACATATCAAGTGTTTTAAACGACCAAGTAAAAAGTCAAGAAGCCAAAGAGCTCTAGCTCAAGCGGCATCCGATATTCCTTTCCATATGAAAGGTCAGGGGTTCAATCCCCATCAAATGCACTTCAAGTGTCACTCTTTAAATAGATCAAGTCATTCATTAATAAAAATCCCTTTTTTTTAAAAAAAAAGTAAAAAGTCAAGAAGAGACGGGATTTAATAGACTCTCACCTGCAACAATGCCATCACCAGTTGCAGACATGTCACTAGTGTAGGGAGTAATCCGAGCTTCTTCCATCCCATGAACCGACCCATGGTGCTCCTTCGTATAATAGTGAACCTTTGAACTCCCATTCGTCACAAATAAAACCTTCAAATTATCATGCCAAAGAGGAGCAATCACTTCTGGTTTATAATGAATAAACTTTGATCTGTCATTATTTTTGGTGTCAAATTTCTCAGAGGGCTCAATTCCACATAGAAACTCAAACTCTTGCTTGGTAATCTCAATCACATCGGCAAGATCCCATGCTCGTTTTATAAACATTTTGGTCTCCTCCGCAGACTTCCATAATGGGAGTGGAAGGTTAAGATCGTAAAAGATAACCCCTCCCAATTTCTTTGAGATCTTGATAGCTTGCAATGCAGTTGATCTCATTTTGGGGTCAATAAGAGAGAATGTGTTGAAGTAAAACATCTTTGCCTGCGTGAAGGGTTGTTTGAAGGTTCAATGTAAGTAAGGTCACAAGAAAAATGGCACAAAATGAATAAAGAGATTCATTACACACATTAAGGATTGTCGGATTACTTAACTCGAAATTGCAAGCCTGCGAATTTACAGGTCATTTTGGTACAAATAAGACAATCTTCTCGATCTTTTTTTCTGAGTCATATTTACGAGTTATCCTTGAAGAAGGATATGCTTCTTGATAGCGTGTTCAACTTTACATTTTCTAGTTAGCCTAGGGCATGGCAGAAACATAGGACTCAAGCTGCAGGCACAAAGCTATATGGTCGTAATTGCTCTTTTTACGAGAAGTCTATTTTCAAAATAATGAGACTAGCAAGCTTAAATCTGGGAATGGGACCATTTGAGCAAAACATCATAACAGGGAAAGTAGGACTATTTCAGTCTATTGGAGGAAGTTTAAGGTTGAGTTCTAACTTAAAACTAGTCCAAATTAAAGAATATATATATAGTTGACATAAATAAGAATTAAGAAATATTATTTGGGTAGGAAAACTAAAACCGCTTACCTCCTTCAAGACATCGATGTTGATCTCAGCCTTTGATAAGGAATCCTCCGGACAGGGTTTGACACAAGTCGTTCTCAAGCCATCTTTCCTCTTAACTATTCTCATTTGTGATACCGCCGTTAGCTTTTCAGTATCAAATCGCACCGAACGTGTTTGAACCTTGTTCGAGTTGAGACGGTATAATAAGGACTCTCCGAAGTCATCATCTCCAAGTTTCCCCATAAAGGCCACTTTACCACCCAAGTTTGCAAGAGCCAATGCAACATCACTTGCAGATCCGCCCGGAGCCCTAACAAACTTTTCAGGGACCCACACTTTTCTTTCAAGGGACTCATAGTCTACAAGTCTATTCGCCGGCCTTCCTGAGGGAAGAAATGAATGTTGAGCTGCTCCAAAGCAACAAACTAGAGGAGGCCATCCATATGTGAAGGAGATATCTTCTCCCTCATCTATTTCAACCTCTAGGGCATTTTCATTTTCATCATTATCCGCTGCTAAAAACGGAATATCTTCCTCGATGTCACTAAGCTCTAATTCACTGTCTCCGTCCTTCGTATCTTCAACTATCTTCTTCGTTCTAGGCCGCCTTGTGACCTTCTTTTTGGTCTCTTCTCCTTCCGGACTACTAGAAGTAGGTGCCACTGTATTATCAACGAAAAAATTGATAAACAAACAAAATCAGCAAATGCAGTTTGATGAAACCATAATGCCCATCACAATTCTCAACAAGCATAAGATTTAATGATCCACAAAAATTCCCCCTTCCCTTGTAGATTCCCCAAAATAATACACTAGTCTTTCAGAAAATCAACCATGGGTTAACGCCAAAGAGCTTTTGCTCAAGCAGCATCCGATGTCCATTTCAATACGAGAGGTCAGGGGTTCGAACCCCACCAAATGCAATTTCTAGCACTTTGAAGTGCCACTCTTGTAAAAGATTAAGTCATTCATTAATATATATAAAAATTCATTTAAAAAAAAACCATGGGTTAACAAACCAAGATAGTTTAGAAGAGGGGCATACCTTTCTTTCGCGCTCGTCTTTGAGGTTTCTTGGAACCCTCACTAGATGCAGATGGAGCAATAGTTTCTTCATCTGTATCGTCTGCAGTCTGTGAAACGGGTTTTTTCTTGCTCCTAGCTGGAGCTCGTTTAGTAGTTTTACGGGCAGTCTTCTTCTCGATTTCAACAACTTCTCCTGATGCGTCATCAGATAACGACTCGGAAATCTTTTTCTTGGAAGCCGCTGTAAGAACTAATCTACTTCGTAATCTAATATCCAGAAGTTGCACAAGTTTTATCGATGAAGAAGAAGACCAATTTGAATGCCACCTATTAGACACATTAATACCAAGGTCCTCAGTTCATCTACCGTTCTTTATCTGGTCATTGCAAACTCAGCTAAGTCTAAAAGATTGCCAATGCAATAGGCATATAAAATTTACAAGAAAATCAAGAAAGATAAGAAACATTGCTTTCTTCACACTTTCATCTCCAAATACTTGATATAACTTAATTCCAGACGCTGACTATTTTCATTCAAACAATTAAAGGATAAATCAGGAGAACTGCAGAGGTGTATTTTCATTCAAACAATTGAGGCATACAAAGTGTTGTTGAAAAATGGGAAAGACTAAATCTTTAAATTATTGAAATCTGCAACTTCGGTCTGTCATATAAAGCATCAAGCATAACATAAAATTGCTAATCGAGAACCAAGATTAACAAATAGAGCATGTGTGTGTGTGTGTGTGTGAGAGAGAGAGAAAGAGAATTGCAGCACCTGGGTAGAGTGTGAAACTGTGTGAAAGAGAGAGACGCCATTAACAAATAGCTTCCAAAGACTCTCCTTCTCTGCAACTGCAATTGCTACCCCAAAGCTCCTCAAGATTCTCAAAAACCCTTACTGGGTTTTACAGGATGAGGTCCATTTGCCCCCATTGGGATTAAATATTGAAATTCTAGTTTATTTTTATATATATATGAAACTACCAAATAGTCCTTTACATCCCTACAAATTAACAAAATGCCACTACACACCCACTAGCTAGGTTTAAGCTCTCTACTGGTAAAAGCTTTAGCCTTCATATACGGCTCCCATGGCTCTCTCTCTCTCTCTCTCTCTCTCTCTCTCTCTCACACACACACACACACACTCCTACAAACGTAGGGGCAAATTGGGTATGCTCACCGAGGATTGAATGAAAAAGGTATGGTCTTTCTTACTGAATCATCATCTTCATTCAATTGGGTAGAATTAACTATAAAGATCCGATTTTTTGTTGTCAAAGTTATTTTCATTTCACATGTTTTTTATTCTTTATTTTGCATTATTTATTGCAGTGACAGTTGAAGAATTACCCTTGAGATGAATATCTTTAAGCAGCTTCTGCCTGCAAAATTAGGGTATGGAGGTGCCCTAAAATCTTGTAGAGGTAACTTTCCAATCCACATTCATTTCTGTAGCTATAACATTTTTGAGATATTAATAAATTAAGGGCATTCATGTGTATCTACTTCTAGAATGGCCTAAAATTCAAATCCTTAGTTTTTTGTGAAAATAAAAAATGCACACTCATTTGGGATCATGGGCAACTACAGGAAGGTATGAAAAAAAAAAAAAAAAATTTACTCCCTTTGTCCCAAAATTAATATCGAAATTTTTTTTCTTCAAATTTGCTCTTAATAAAAAGCAAATTTGAATTTTTTTGACATTCGTCTTTGGACGGAAGGAGTACATTTCTGATAGATATAGCTCCTGGAAGAAACTTTTTTAGACTCTCTACAATAAAGTTAAAGCTACAATATTTGAACTTGATTTTTCTACTTCACTGCAGCATGCATTTCTTTCTTCCATTCATCCTCAGATGCATGGAAGAAATTACTCCCTTTGTCCCAAAATGAATGTCGTTGTTTTTTTCAAATTTGCTCTTAATAAAGAGCAAATTTGAAATTAATTGGACATTCATCTTGGGAAGGAGGGAGTACATTTCTGATAGATATAGCTCCTAGAAGAAACTTCTTTAGACTCTCTACAATAAAGTTAGAAGCTACAATATTTGAACTTGAATCTTTCTACTTCACTGCAGCATGCATTTCTTTCTTCCATTCATCCTCGGATGCCACAATAGAAGTTCATTCCCAAGAGCAGGAAGTAGTGATTGCCTTGGGTAGCAATGTTGGCGATAGGCTTCATAATTTCAACGAGGCCTTAAACATGATGAAGAAATCAGGCATTAATATTACAAGGCATGGTTGTTTGTACGAGACAGAGCCTGTATACGTAACTGACCAGCCCCTCTTTCTCAACTCTGCTATTAGAGGTGTTACAAAACTCGGGCCCCATGAGTTACTGGGAGTGCTTAAAACCATTGAGAAGGATATGGGGCGTACAAAAGGAATAAGATATGGCCCACGACCGATCGACTTGGATATATTATTTTACGGGAAATACAAAATCAGTTCCGAGAATCTCACCGTTCCTCATGAACGAATTTGGGAGAGACCCTTTGTTATGGCCCCGTTAGTTGATCTAGTGGGGTCCGATATTGAAAATGATACAGTTTCTTGCTGGAACTCCTTTGCTGATGGACTTTTGACCTCATGGGAAAATCTTGGAGGCGAATCTCTTATTGGGAAAGACGGGCTAAAAAGGGTACTGCCTATAAAGAATCGCTTGTGGGACTGGTCTAAGAAAACTTCTGTTATGGGTATACTAAATCTTACTCCAGATAGTTTTAGTGACGGAGGAAAGTTTCAATCTTTGGAGGCTGCAGTTTCACAGGCTCGTTCAATGGTCTCAGAGGGGGTTGATATAATAGATCTTGGTGCACAATCCACCCGTCCTATGGCAACTAGGGTTTCGCCGGAGGAAGAATTGGACAGATTGATTCCGGTCTTGGAAGCCATTGTTAAGATGCCGGAGGCAGAAGGAAAGCTAATATCTATCGACACTTTCTATTCAGAGGTTGCTTCTGAAGCTGTCAGCAAGGGAGCTCATCTTATAAATGATGTATCCGGAGGAAAGTTAGATTCCAACATGCTTAATATAGTTTCCGGGCTTAAAGTTCCCTATATAGCAATGCACATGAGGGGGGACCCCACCACAATGCAAAATAACGAAAATTTACTATACGCTGATGTTTGTAAGGATGTTGCTTCGGAGTTATACGTACGGGCTGAGGAGGCTGAATTATCGGGTATTCCGGCTTGGAGGATTATACTTGACCCGGGGATTGGATTTTCGAAGAAAATGGAGGATAATTTGGATATTTTAATGGGGTTACTTGAAATTCGAAAAGAGATTGGTCGAAAGAGCTTGGCTATGTCGCATAGTCCGATGTTGATTGGGCCTTCTCGGAAGAGGTTTTTGGGTGAAATATGTGGCCGCAATTCTGCTGTTGATAGAGATCCGGTAACAGTTGCTGCAGTTACAACTGGGGTTTTGAAAGGTGCAAATATTGTAAGAGTGCATAATGTGAGAGATAATGTGGATGCTGTAAAGCTTTGCGATGCAATGCGGGACCGTGTTAGATCCGTGGCATGATCCCACAACTGTGTGAGAATGTATTATGCTCCCTTACAATGTTTGGTGGCCGGAAAATTCTCGATGGACGGCGACAGAGCTCCGGTGATTGGCAGGCGACTTTTCGGTGATTGGCAGGCGACTTTTCGGTGATCGGCAGTAGTTTCCCGGCTAGCTTGGTGGTGGCAGCGGGTTGTTTCATTATTTTAATCCAAGATGTAGACAACTTTCTTGTATTTGGGTAATTTTCACTCTTGAGTCATGTTATTGCAAGGTGACATGAGTTTTTCTTTGTGCACCAAGGTTGTGTTTGTGTTTTGCAGCTCAATTCTAAGTTTTGAATATGGAATTGGAACAACAATTTGAAATCTCAATAAAAAATCAAAGTGAAGGTCTTTTTTGTAAAGAACTTTATCCCCGAATTAAATTCCAATTTTTTTTTTCACTGCTTATTTTATTATCAGAAAACTAAATGGTTAAAAAGTGAATAACAAGAATATTTATGCATTTTTGCTATTAAAATATATAAAAAATACACAATTTTAGGGTGTTCCTTAAAATGAAA
The DNA here is from genome assembly GCA_022495995.1 of Adenophora triphylla var. japonica. Taxonomy (NCBI): domain Eukaryota; kingdom Viridiplantae; phylum Streptophyta; class Magnoliopsida; order Asterales; family Campanulaceae; genus Adenophora; species Adenophora triphylla. Next base: position 242,806 of record JAFEMH010001521.1, on the reverse strand, counting down.
TTCGAACATTCAATTAACGGCAGAGGAAGTATTAAAAACGATACAACAAAACATGGAGAAGGAAAAAAAAATAAATTATTTCAGTCATCAAATTGTAAAAATGGTGCCTTGATGATATGTTTAAGGTATTAGTTGAATCTGGAAAAAGGCTATCAGCGATATATTAATCTGGACTCCTTAACCTATGCGCATGCGTATAGATGAAAAATCATACTCCATCCGTCCTTAAATAAATGTCAAAAAAAAAAAAGTTTTTCTCGATTTATAGTCTCTAAATGAATATCGAAAAAAGTTTTAATTTGAAATTTTTTTTCTCGATTCATTTTCGGGACGGAGAGAGTAATGAGCTGCAAGCATGAAGTGGATGGGTTAACCACCCTTATTTACAGGCCAGATTGGTGTTCTACTGTAAATCAAGCTTGGTTAGCTCAAGTGAAGTTCACTGTCGTTAACAAGCTTGAATTCTGATGAGCCCGGGTCAAGAAGGCTGGGAACTTTAGATAGGATTGGAATCATTCTTTCCCTATCCCTCTTTTGATCCCTAACTGACTGGCTTTGGTCCAAACCGTACTAATTAACGTGAGACTTCTAGATCGAGTTAAATTCAACCCGTGAATACAGTGGTCTCATCCATCAGACTCCCAGTTTCTAGCTCGTGGATTACGATTTCGTACGAGCTCTGACACTAATTGGCAGACATGTTCCTATCACATTAAATGGAGGCTCAGGCGATCATCACGCGCATTTTGGCGCCAAACCAACTGTCACATGCTCCTCTATCCTTATTACTTTCAACGACATCCACTACAGTAGCAATGCCCTTTATTCGTACTTACCAACCAGGGCTTGACGCGTGTCCTAGGTCAAGACAAACATGCTCAACGGTTGAGATCATACACATCAGATCTCTCTCCACACTATAAATACTCTCCCTTTTTCTCTAGGGCAAGGTAAGTAACATTATCTAAACCATAGCTCGCACACACGCTAATACATTTCAAGTCTTATTCTCAATTGATATATCAGAGATCTTACTCTCACACTCGAGGGCCTAAGCCAAAATCAATCCCGGCTTGTTCTCTAACAATGCTTGTTGTTTGTGCTGTAATCTAGTAATCTAGATGCTGATTACTCAAAGCCAGTTATCCTACAGTGAGACCCAACATCTGTGGCGTAATCAAATTAAATCTCCAGCAAACTTCTGACCAATCAGGTCTTAAAGTAGTTTGTTTACTTAATGATGCAAGCTCCAGTAGTCATTTGATTTGATCAATAGCAAATCTGAAATTATTTTATACATTCATTTTAGAATGGGGGTTAGTATAAAATAACATCTTCTAATATCATAAACAATATTTACTTTGGGACATAAGAGGAATATATTGTAAAACAAAATATTACAATAAGCTCAAAAAGAAAAAAGAATTACAATATATTTGTTGATACAATATACAGTATAAACTTAAACAAGAAGAAATAGCCGTAGGTTTATCATCTCTATATTGCCCGAGTCGAGTGTGACACACTCTCCTTAAGACAAATTTGTTCCCTCACTAAGTTTGTTTTGTACGTTCGCCTCCCATGATAAAAGGACGAATCGGACTATTATTGCACATTAGAATCTCCTACAAATCTCACTATACTTGGACAAAATCACCATGGATAAATTTCTGGAAGGCCAAAAAAAGAAGATGAACAAATTGCAAAGAGGAAGAGGAAGATTGATGGAAAAAGTTGTTTTCATTTGTTGTGGATTTCTATAGTTATAGATTCAACAACCACGTGATGAATTCTCAATTAATCCTTCTATTAATATGGGAGTCATTACCTTGTATTCATGTGGTTTAATTCCACACTTTGTAACTCCTAATCCCAAAGTAATGATCCCTATTAATCCCTCATTAATCTAGGAATCATGGGACATCAATAGTGGGGTTAAATTCTAAAATTCACACTTTCAACCCACCAACTTTGAGCTATCATATCTTTCTCATCCAATCTCAAATTGGATATCTAGATATACCATTTCAATGTTCACACGGAATGGAACATGAACTCGTAATAATCTTTGTCAAACGACAAACGATTCATGTAAGGAAAATAAATAATTTTCTTCACACACAACATATTTTTCCAACAATCCCCAACATGAAGAAAATTGATGACGAGTTTGGTGATAGAGTTTGGCAGACGAAAACTTACATACGATAGGTGTGGGAATTCCCATTGAGCCTTCGCTCGTACAAACATATTTACGCTACTCGCAAGTTGATAGACACGATGTCCTTGAATTGTTATGCTTTTTGTGTAGCTGATCATATGCTTGACACAAGTATCGTCCTAACATAGTTCAATTCTTATATCTATGTTCATTCTTGTCCCTGAACATTTTGCCTAGTTCTGTGAGAGGGTCTAAGAATTGAGCCTCACACAATTCTCCTCGAAGCGACCCCACTTCTCTCTCACATATGTGATTTCTTAAAGGTAATCCGTATTACCCCACTCGAATTTTTGACGCGTAAGAATAATTAAAAGCCATAGGCTTATCCTTATCCTTTCTAAATGTTACTAATAGGAATGGGGCTGGGGTTAATTCCCCCACAGTGACACTACAAGTCTTTTAACAGTTATGTGATCCAATTGAATCTAGTTATTGGGATCTCCAGTCATCTATATTGGGTTTTACGCTGTGTTTATCTTTTAAGAGGGTTAAGTCCTTTTCTCCTCCGAATTTACAACTAACTCTCGATTTAACCATTTGGTTAACGGATTCGTTTATTATTTGACCTCACATAGTCAAATTAGTTGAGTAGTTGTCTAATGTTATTTTGTCTAATGGTATTATGTCTTAGACATATATGTCTAGACTATCATTACACACATTGATATAGGTCTTTTCAATCATAAATTGACTTTAGCAATGTACCATTTTGCTAACACAAGCTTTATTCATTTGATAATTGTTAACTCAAATTCATTAACATCCCAGCTATTCCATATTGATCATTTAAAAAATTTCAAGAATATCCACCTAATGACTTGTTTAACAACGAGTCCATTAGTTTTCCTTAAATTTGAATCAAGGGATCAAATTGACTAGAGTTTTCATTAGTTAACATATCGTTTTTAGTTAACAAAGTGACGTAGTCACTCTTGTTTAAATCCACACAATCAAACCTTTGATGTCGTTATCTTTGTACTTGTCTCAAGTTATACAATGACTTTATAAACTAGCACATTTTCTTCTAGGTTCCATTTCTTGAACCGTTTCAACACTTTAATCTATTCCATTCAAAGTGTCATTCATTCACTTTCATGAATTTGACATCAATACTTGATTTCCATTGATTTTATTTTCTTTTGATTTTTATATATATTCAAACTTGTTAAATCATACTCCTATATAACAAACCAATATTCACAATTGTTATAAACATAACTTTTGAAACATAATTCACCATCTAGTAACCAAATTCAATTTCTTTGGTAACTAGACTTGCTACTTTGCAAAACACCCCACATTCACAAGTGTACGTAGGCCTACGTTTCCATATTCCATATGGACATCTTATTGTTTTCTTGGAAAAATCTTTTCAAAAGGTAATTATTTTCCAAAGTATACTCACCCCCACATTTTCGGGGTAGTCCTAAAATTAGCGATAATGCCAATTTTCATTATTAACACCATTTGATCATGGTGTACATTGTGGACTTTATTTCATTGCTCATGTACGATAAACCACTCGGGTTGTTTTAGGTAAATTTTCTCTTCTAAATCGAAATTTAGAAAGGTTATTTACATCCATTTGATGTATTTCAAATTTTGCTATGCAAAAGTAATCAAGGTCTTCATTTTTCTTGTAATCCTCAATTACAAGTTTAGCCTTATACTCATTGATTGTTCCATCGGTCTTCATTTCCTTTTTGAAAATTCACTTATATGCTAGTGGTTTACTACTCTAAGGTAAATCCACTAGTTTTCAAGTGTGATTTTTCAATATGGAATCAATCTAACTTTTAATGACCTATTTCCACAAAAATTCTTCCAAAGAGCTCAATGTATTTATAACTTTGTGATTCACCTTCTAGCATGTAGGTTAGAAAATCTGAACCATACAATTTTCTTATCCTACCTCATTTGCTATGTCGAGGTCATGCCTCTTCTTCATTATTTCCTCATAATAAGTTTCAACTTCTTCTATTATATCATGAATCCGTTTTAATGAGTTTGCCTCATCTTTTAGTTTATACGGAAACATATTAAAAAAAAAAAAAAGTGCTTCATGATTCCATTATAGTATTCTTATATATACATTGAATCTTGGATTTATAAACAAGAATTCTATAATCACAACTATTGTAAGCATACCCAACACATATGCAATCAATAGTATTTTACACAAACTACAATTGTGTTTTATCACTACCTATATATTAAGTTGATTTCCAATTTTTCCTTTAAACATATAAGATTCAACATTTTGGCTTTATCAAGTAACGTTAAAGGTAAAAACTAATATTTTGTCATCATCTAGTGAATTATATTCACATCTCAAGCATCAATATGCCTTGATTGTATAACTTCAAGCATATATTTGATAAGTCTTGTTTATATCTATTTTGACCATATAACGAGATTCAATCTCATTATTGATTACTTGAACACCCTTCCGTTTCATTCATTCAATCATCATGAATAACATTATTGATGACATCACAGTTGTCTCTCAAGACACAAGTTATTGTAGGTGTTAGTGCCCTAGGCCTATAGAGATAGACCTTTATGTAATGTCATTGTTCATTTATATATGAGATTGTTTATTTGATTATTATATGTGTTTGCATGTTTAGTTATAATAATCGTGTCCCTAGTACTTATGAAGCACTAGTATGAAGTCTAATGGATAATCATGTGATGATTATATGCATGGAGATGCACATTAGATTCATGGGTACTTGTTAGAGAACAAGGTACTGGACTTGACCCATTATGAGATTTATGTCATGGTCATATGTCATAAATAAATCTCATATAGTCATATCATTGATATCCTTTGACCTGAGATTATCATCGTCTTCCACTCGATGAATATCATGTTTGATATAGTTTAATGTTGTCTTTAACCGGACAACAATAAGGGCTATTATTGGCATGATATGATTCTTGTTGGGAAGAATGATAAGTCAAGATGGAAACTTGTCCCTCGTAAAGAGAGATGTTTGCTTGGCCACTCGTGAGTAAGATTGATGTAGTGCATGGCCATGCCCGAATGAATTAATATAATTAATGTCATTCGATTAATCAATTTACTTGGTAACGAGAAAGCATTGAACAATATGAGTTGACGTGGACCATGACTCATATTCAATATAACATCGTGTGACAATGGGATTGTGATATGTTCTGTGTAGGAAAAACGAACTTGATATTATATTATTTGGGTAGGCATGATGGCTTGCTAGAGTCCGCTCATGTCTTATGAGGATCGATGTGATCGAACTCATTGCCAACATAATATAGTCCTATGGGGTCACACGCATCGAACGAATTGTCAAAAATGAATTATGGATTTCTGGTGTGTTGGGCGACCGCCCAAGGTGCTATGGGCGACCGCCCATGTTATTTGAAAAACCGGGCATTGGAGACTGTCATGATGGGCGACCGCCCTTGTCCATATGAGCGACCGCCCATGTTGGTTTCGAATAAGGGATTAAAGCTCTGGACACTTGGGCGACCGCCCATGTCCTTATGAGCGACCGCCCATATGGGTTTTCGGAGGAAGGGATTAGGCGCTGGACACATGGGCGACCGCCCAGTCCATGGGCGACCGCCCATGTACCCTGAATGCTGAAACCGTTTTTCTCAAGGGTTTTTAATAGGGCATAGTATTTATAGAGTATAAATAGTATCCTTGAACAACCCTAGCAGCCAGTTCCGATTTTGAGCTTTGAGAAAGACAAAATAGAGAGAATTTTCAATTGTGAATTGAAAATCATCACACCAATTCTACAATTCATCATAGATTGAAAAGGTTTCAATCAAGGGATCTAGCAATCCTCCTAGAAAGAGTTCTAGGGTTCGTTCATCGCGTGGATACTCGTAGAGGATCTTCGATTCTCAAGATCATTTGTTCGTGATTCAAGGATCGTACATTGAAGACTTGCTAATTCTTCAATCTGGAGTTAGACTACGTATATCAACGACAAAGGCATTCAAGGTTGGTAACCCTAATTCATACTTCTTAATTATTCATCTAGAACGGATTCTAGGGCTATGGGTATTCGAGTTATTTGCATTATCCGCTGCGCATGGACCCTCGAAACCCAACAGTGGTATCAGAGCCCCGTTCATGATGTTTAGTTAGATAATCATGATTATTGTGTAATGTGATTATATGAATTTTCATGATAAATATGATTTGGAATGTGAAATTGTATGAGTATTGCTTGTGAAGTAATTGTATATAGTGATATACCATGATTATGAAATTGAAATTTATGATTAATATGATTAATCTAGGTTATGGGATGTCAATTTCATTTATATGATTAATGTGATTAATCTAGGATATTTGTGAAGTATTACTTGGTATATGGGCTGGATACCAAAACCTTCCCCACAGGCACTTTGATGGAAGTGTGGGATAACCTTGGAGCACGTGGCCGCGTACTAGTAATTACTGACCAAATGTGATTTGTGTTGTATCATTCCATGTTCATAATTATGCTCATATAGTTTTTCATGAATCAACCTTGCCATGTTAATTGATAAACATGAAAAATTGAACCTTCTTTGAAATTTTGAGTTTGTTTATGCTACCCACTTTAAACACTTGTGAGTACACGGGTAGTTTTATGTAGGCTCGCCATAGCGAGGTACATTAATTCTATCTTTGTATGATCAAGATGAGCAAATAGTGATTGCTATACGTTTAAAATGGTTGAACTCAATAAGGCTATCAAAACAGTTTTGGGCCTAAGGCATAAGATGAGATTGAAACATGTGACATATGATGTCTATAATCTCATAAAAGATCTAAGAGTCATATGTTGATATGATTGATAAATGTTATCTACCTTTTTAGTTTAATTTTGAGCAGTCGTGCCATAGCCGACTTGAAATTAAATTAAAGTTGGGTCTTAGCCTATTAAATTATATTATGCATGTTTGTATATGAAGGTTATATAATTTAGTGGGAGTATTTGTGAAATACATTATTTAATCTCTTAAATGAAATTGGTGCTCATATATGTTTATATCTTGTTGCATATCTTTGTAGATCAATGGCCGCTAACACTAATCGAATTTGTCACTGCGATCGCTCCTTGAGAAAGACAAGTTAGAAGAGAATGTCAACAACTATGTGGATTGGATCCGCTGTTTGAGAATTGTTCTCAAACAAGAAAGGAAGTTGTACATTCTCGATGGACCCATTCCACCCGAGCTTTGCTAATGCATCTAAAGCGAAAGGGACCAACATAAGAAACATGTGGATGATTCTATAGATGTTGGTTGCACGATCTTGGCTACTATGTGTAAGGCCCTTCGAAGGACCTTGTACACATGGAAGCTTATGATTTGGGAAATCATTTAAAGGAAATGTTCGATTGCAAGCACGTCAGGAAAGGTTTGACACTATGAAGGCTCTTCATTCATGCAAGATGATTGAAGGACAACCTATTGGGCCTCATGTGTTGAAAATGAAGGGTCACCTCGAACATCTTGAGAGGCTTGGGTATCCTATCCAGTTAGAGGCGCTACGGATATGATATTGCATTCACTCCACGAAAGTTATAATCGGTTCGTTACGAATTATAACATGAATGGGATGAATAAATCTCTGTCCGAATTGCATGGGATGCTAAAGAATGCGGAGAACAATATTACCAAGAAAACCAATCAAGTGTTGATGGTGAATAAAGGAAAGGGGTTCAAAAACAAGGGTAAAGCAAAAGTTGCTAAACCGAGGCAAAGGTGCCGTTGAGAAGCCTAAACCCAAATCCCAAAAGGATGCGGTATGCTACCATTGCAATGAAACTGGGCATTGGAAGAGTAAGCTGCAAAGCTTATCGGGAAGGGTGAAGAAGAAGGGCAATGTGATTGCCACGACTTCATGTATCTATATGATAGATGTTCTACTTTCTACTTCTAGTTCTTGGGTATTAGATACCGGATGTGGATCTCACATTTGTCTAAATGTGCAGGGACTTAAGAATAGAAGGTCGCTCAAAGAGGGTGAAGTAGATCTGCGGGTTGGAAATGGAGCAAGAGTTGTTGCATTGGCCGTAGGGACTTACGAAGTCACTTTACCTAGCGGATTAATTTTAGTTTTAAATAAGCTGTTATTATGTTTCGGATTTGAGCAGAAACATTATTTCTATTTCATGTTTAGACAATGAGGGTTACAATTTTCTTATTGCGAATAAGAAATTTTCAATTTATTTGAATGACATGCTTTATTGTGTTGCTCATTCTTTTAATGGCCTTTATGTCTTGGATGTTGAAAATAATGTTGAGAATGTTTATCATGTTAGTAAGAAATCTAAACCAAATGATGTGAACAACACATACAAATGGCATTGCCGTCTTGGTCACATAAACGAGAAGCGCGTATCTAAACTCCATAAAGATGGATATTTAGACTCATGTGATTATGAATCATATGATGTTTGCGAGTCTTGTTTATTGGGCAAGATGACTAAAGCTCCTTTTACTAAGAGTAGTGAAAGGGCTAGTGATTTATTGGCTCTCATACATACTGATGTGTGTGGACCAATGAATAGCATTGCTAGGGGAGGATTTCGGTACTTCATAACGTTCATCGATGACTTCTCCGAGATATGGCTATGTCTATCGATGAAGTACAAAAGTGAAGCATTTGAGATATTCAGAATATTTCAAAATGAGGTACAAAATCAACTTGGCAAAACTATTAAAACCATTCGATCCGATCGAGGTGGTGAATACTTAAGCCAAGAATTTGACGATCATCTGAAAAGTTGTGGAATTGTTTCAGAACTTACTCCACCCGGAACACCACAATGGAATGGTGTATCCGAGAGGAGAAATCGAACTCTATTAGATATGGTTCGATTGATGATGAGTCAAGTGAACCTTCCTATTTCCTTTTGGGGACATGCACCTGGAAACATTTGCTTTCACGCTTAATAAGGTCCCTACTAAATCGGCTCCTAAAACCCCACATGAGATGTGGTATGGAAGAAAGCCTAGCTTATCTTTCATGAAGATTTGGGGTTGTGAGGCTTATGTAAAGAAATTAGTTTCGAACATAAACTTGCACCTAAATCGATAAATGCATTTTCGTTGGTTATCCTAAGGAAACGAAAGGATATCTATTTTACAACCAATCCGAGAACAAAGTGTTTGTTGCTCGAAATGGTGTCTTTCTAGAGAAAGAGTTTCTCTCTAAAGAAACTAGTGGGAGTAAAATTGATCTTGAAGAAATTCAAGAACCCGAAAATGACAAGGAACCGATAGTAGAGATGGAACCAAGTTCACAAGCTGTTGTGGAACCGGTTCAAGATACACAAGTTCTTTGCAGATCGGATAGGATACGATCCGAACTCGAGAGATATGGATTTCTCATGACGGAAAGTAATGAAGTAGAAATCATTAAGAATGATGAACCTACTTCCTATCAAGAGGCGATGTCCACTCCTGATTCGGACAAGTGGCTAGGAGCCATGGAATCCGAGATCAAATCCATGTACGATAATCAAGTTTGGAACTTGATTGATCCACCCGAAGGTGTAAAAACCATAGGGTGCAAGTGGGTTTTCAAAAAGAAAACTGACATGGATGGGAAGGTACATACTTATAAGGCTAGGCTAGTTGCTAAGGGGTATAGGCAGATTCATGGCGTTGACTATGATGAAACCTTTTCGCCCGTAGCAATGCTTAAGTCTATTAGAATCTTAATTGCCATAGCCGCATATTACGACTATGAGATATGGCAAATGGACGTCAAAACGGCATTTCTTAACGGAAACCTACTTGAGGATGTATACATGATACAGCCTGAAGGATTTGTTGATCCAAAGAATTCTAACAAAGTGGGTAAGTTGCAGAGATCCATTTATGGATTGAAGCAAGCTTCCTGAGTCGGAATCTACGTTTTGATGAATCGAGTCAAAGAGTTTGGCTTCATCAAAAACGAAGATGAGCCTTGTGTATACAAGAAAATAAGTGGGAGCATAGTCCTATTTACGGTGCTATATGTCGATGACATCTTGCTCATTGGAAACAATGTTCTGCACTTGAGGCTGTTAAGTCTTGGTTAGGAAAATGTTTTTCAATGAAAGATATGGGTGAAGCGGCTTATATCCTTGGTATCAAGATTTATAGAGATAGATCAAGAAGGATGATTGGTTTGAGTCAAAGTACGTATATTGACAAGGTCCTTAGAAGATTCCGCATGGAAAATTCTAAGAGAGGAACTGCCAATGGGACATGGCATTACTCTTAGCAAGACTCATTGTCCTAAGACAAATGATGAGCGAAAGAGGATGAGTGATATTCCATATGCTCGGCAATTGGATCTATCATGTATGCCATGTTGTGTACTAGACCCGATGTCTCGTATGCTCTAAGCGCAACGAGTAGATACCGATCGATCTGGTGAGAACCATTGGATAGGCTGTCAAGAATATCCTTAAGTACTTGAGAAGGACTAAGGATGTATTCTTAGTATTTGGAGGAATGGAAGATGATCTCGGTTGTAAAGGGTTACACAGATGCAAGCTTCCAAACCGACAAAGATGACTTTAGATCGCGATGCAGGTTTGTGTTTATGCTAAATAGAGGTGCCGTTTGTTGGAAGAGTTCCAAGCAAAGCACTGTTGCTGATTCTACAACAGAAGCCGAATACATAGCAGCATCGGATGCGGCTAAGGAGGCGGTTTGGATCAAGAAGTTCGTTAGTGACTTAGAAGTCGTTCCGAGTATCACTAACCCGATAGAGCTGTTCTGTGACAATAATGGTGCTATTGCCCAAGCAAAAGAACCAAGGTCACATCAGCGATCCAAACACATTTTGAGACGCTTTCACCTCATACGAGAAATCTGTGAAAGGGAGGACGTCAAGATATGCAAGGTACCAACGGATGACAATATTTCGGACCCTCTCACCAAGCCTTTGCCACAAGCTAAACATGATGGTCATGTTAGGTCCATGGGTATAAGATACATGAGTGATCGGGCCTAGTGCAAGTGGGAGGCTGTAGGTGTTAGTGCCCTAGGCCTATAGAGATAGACCTTTATGTAATGTCATTGTTCATTTATATATGAGATTGTTTATTTGATTATTATATGTGTTTGCATGTTTAGTTATAATAATCGTGTCCCTAGTACTTATGAAGCACTAGTATGAAGTCTAATGGATAATCATGTGATGATTATATGCATGGAGATGCACATTAGATTCATGGGTACTTGTTAGAGAACAAGGTCTTGGACTTGACCCATTATGAGATTTATGTCATGGTCATATGTCATAAATAAATCTCATATAGTCATATCATTGATATCCTTTGACCCGAGATTATCATCGTCTTCCACTCGATGAATATCATGTTTGATATAGTTTAACGTTGTCTTTAACCGGACAACAATAAGGGCTATTATTGGCATGATATGATTCTTGTTGGGAAGAATGATAAGTCAAGATGGAAACTTGTCCCTCGTAAAGAGAGATGTTTGCTTGGCCACTCGTGAGTAAGATTGATGTAGTGCATGGCCATGCCCGAATGAATTAATATGATTAATGTCATTCGATTAATCAATTTACTTGGTAACGAGAAAGCATTGAACAATATGAGTTGACGTGGACCATGACTCATGTTCAATATAACATCGTGTGACAATGGGATTGTGATATGTTCTGTGTAGGAAAAACGAACTTGATATTATATTATTTGGGTAGGCATGATGGCTTGCTAGAGTCCGCTCATGTCTTATGAGGATCGATGTGATCGAACTCATTGCCAACATAATATAGTCCTATGGGGTCACACGCATCGAACGAATTGTCAAAAATGAATTATGGATTTCTGGTGTGTTGGGCGACCGCCCAAGGTGCTATGGGCGACCGCCCATGTTATTTGAAAAACCGGGCATTGGAGACTGTCATGATGGGCGACCGCCCTTGTCCATATGGGCGACCGCCCATGTTGGTTTCGAATAAGGGATTAAAGCTCTGGACACTTGGGCGACCGCCCATGTCCTTATGAGCGACCGCCCATATGGGTTTTCGGAGGAAGGGATTAGGCGCTGGACACATGGGCGACCGCCCAGGTCCCTATGGGCGACCGCCCATGTACCCTGAATGCTGAAACCGTTTTTCTCAAGGGTTTTTAATAGGGCATAGTATTTATAGAGTATAAATAGTATCCTTGAACAACCCTAGCAGCCAGTTCCGATTTTGAGCTTTGAGAAAGACAAAATAGAGAGAATTTTCAATTGTGAATTGAAAATCATCACACCAATTCCACAATTCATCATAGATTGAAAAGGTTTCAATCAAGGGATCTAGCAATCCTCCTAGAAAGAGTTCTAGGGTTCGTTCATCGCGTGGATACTCGTAGAGGATCTTCGATTCTCAAGATCATTTGTTCGTGATTCAAGGATCGTACATTGAAGACTTGCTAATTCTTCAATCTGGAGTTAGACTACGTATATCAACGACAAAGGCATTCAAGGTTGGTAACCCTAATTCATACTTCTTAATTATTCATCTAGAAAGGATTCTAGGGCTATGGGTATTCGAGTTATTTGCATTATCCGCTACGCATGGACCCTCGAAACCCAACAGTTATATGCTTGATTTTTTCAAACAAGTTCGGCATTTCAAACGATTTTAACTTTTCACACAAGTTTGACCAACTTTGTCTTTGTATTAAGTATTTTGGCATGCTTCATCACATTTGCTTTCACCACAAGAAATGTTAGACAACTTTTTCTCTAAAGTTCTATTCTCTTTTCTAACACGAAGACGAATATCACACACCTCAACATTCATTTATATTCATTTATCTTTGAGGTGATTTTAAAATATTTTTAAGTGGGAAGCAATTTCTCAATTTTTGTTATCACTTGAGAATTTCACTTAAGAAAAATTACCGGTGGATCCTTCATCCCAAGTTAAAAGATCAATTAAGACAAGGATTATAAAATTTAACCAACTAGTCCACTATCCTAATAAATATTCAACCTAGTCCATTCCTTATTAATGACACCCATCACCATTCCCGTTTCACCCTTCCCTATTCGAAACCTCTGCCCCATACACCAAGTTTATGGCTTCACCATTCTTTCCGGTCACCTCTTTAAAGACAAACCAAGCAGAAACGGGAAGCAAAGAAAGAGAAACACGGCTGATGGTGAATACCCCCAAATCCTTCTCACTACAACAAAAACAGGTTTTTCTGGCACTTTTTTAAGTGCCACAAATGAGAAAAAAGTGCCATAAAAGCTATTTTCGGCACATTTTTCGGCACTTTTATAAGTGCCGTAATAAGTCGCGTCGGCAATACTTCCCGGCACTTAAAAGTGCCACAATTTTACGACACTTTGAAAAGTGCCACAATTTTCCGGCACTTTCAAAAGTGCCACAATTTTCGGCACTTTCAGAAATGCCATAATTTTCGGCACTTTTTTAAATGCCACAAAAATTCAGTGAGCTCAATTTGCAGAGAAGGTGAAGTATGTTCTGTTACTCCTTTGTGATTTAAATCAAATGAACTAAATGAAGTTGTTACACTTCATAAAGGATCTCTTAAAGTTAAATTTACTTTACACTAATGAATTCGTAGATGATTACACAATTCATTGCAACAACCCCTAAATAACAATTCAAACAATTCATTCAACAGCTAAACTATTTCACGATCCGAGAAAGATCATTACACAATTCATTGCCACAAACCCTAAATAACAATTGGAATTACATTAACAACAACCCAAAAACACGAACCCTAACAGCAGCCACAGCTTCCACTAACCAGCGAAACCGCACAACGTCCTGCCTTGCCTCTTCAATGCATAAACAACATCCATGGCCGTCACCGTCTTCCGCCTCGCATGCTCAGTATACGTCGCTGCATCTCTAATCACATTCTCTAAAAATATCTTCAGAACGCCTCGAGTTTCTTCATAGATCAGCCCGCTGATTCTCTTCACGCCACCTCTTCTCGCCAATCGACGAATCGACGGCTTCGTGATGCCCTTGATGTTGTCCCGGAGAACTTTACGGTGGCGTTTTGCTCTTCCCTTTCCTAATCCCTTTCCTCCTTTGCCTCTGCCTGACATTTTTTGATTGTGAGGGACTGAGTTGAAGAAGATTGTTGATTTCGATGGAAGTGATGAAATTTGAGAGTGGAAAATGGTTATATATAGAAAGAGTGAAGAGAATAATGGTCGCTGGATTTGTAGAAGTAATCGACGGCCTAAAAGTGTGATCCGTGTGATCAGTGTTCTTTTCCGACACTTTTAAGAAAGTGCCGAAAAATTAGCGACACTTTTAAAAAAGTGTCGAAAAATTAGCGGCACTTTTGTAAAAGTGCCGAAAATTAGCGGCACTTCTAAAAAAGTGCCGGATATTTGTGGCAGTTTCCGAAAAGTGTCGAAAATTTGTGGCACTTATTAAAAAAGTGTCGAAAATTGGTGGCACAAAATTAAGTGTCGGATTAAAAGTGCCGAGAAAAGCCATTTTTCTTGTAGTGTCTTCTCCCCCACCATCACCCACCAGCCTCCTCCTTCCAAACCAAAACCTTTTTCTGCCTCTCCCAAACCATTCTTCTTCCCTTCCGGGATTGCCGGAGAAGACAGCGCAGGAAACTGAAATTTCTCCAGTGGGGGTTGAATCAGACCTCCTCATTTGCATGATTATTGTCTGGGTTTTCGAACCCTCTGTCTCTTGCTCTTGCTTGCTCTTTTTGCTCTTTTCTCATTCGTTTCCAGTTGCTATGTCTTTCCTAAGGCAAATGACATATTAGTTGGAGTTGAAATATTATTATAAACAACGTATCGTATTAATTTTATGAGATTATTTCACAAATATGTCAAATAATCTCATAAAATTGTAAAAATTGAGGTCATAAAGGATTAAAACAACTGTGAACTTAACAAAAAACAACAGTGAACTTAAGTAAAAACAATTGTGAACATAACAAATATGTCAAATAATCTCATAAAATTGCAAAAATAGAGGCCATAAAGGACTAAAACAACTGTGAACTTAAAAAAAACAACAGTGAACTTAAGTAAAAACAACTGTGAGCATAACAAATATGTCAAATAATCTCATAAAATTGCAAAAATAGAGGCCATAAAGGACTAAAACAACTGTGAACTTAACAAAAAACAACAGTGAATTTAAGTAAAAACAACTGTGAACATAACAAATATGTCAAATAATCTCATAAAATTGCAAAAATAGAGGCCATAAAGGACTAAAACAATTGTGCACTTAACAAAAAACAACAATGAACTTAATAAATAGGTCAAATAATTTCATAAAATTGCAAAAATAAAGGCTATAAAATTCTAAAAACAAATGTGAACTTAACTAAAACAACTGTGAAATTAATTAAAAACAAATGTGAACTTAACAAATATGTCAAATAATCTCATAAAATTGCAAAAATAGAGCCATAAACGATAAAAAATGACTGTGAATTAACAAATGTGAACTTAACAACTGTGAACTTAACTAGAACAACTGTGAACTTAACAAATATGTCAAATAATCTCATAAATTTGCTCTAAATTATATGTTGATGCTGCTAGTTTGATTCGTTTTGACGATACGAATAATACAATGGTCTCAATTTTTTTTTTTTTTTTGAGTTCTAGATCTTAAGATATTTCATTTTAAAATTTTGGGAGGAGAAAAAAAAAAGAAAAAAACAAGGGGAGAAAGGAACACCACAGCTGACCCTTTTATGTCGGATGGTGTGCCTTTATCAAAAATGGGGTGTCATTATAAAGCGTGAACCTGGTGGAATTTCTTCAAAATGTGTGTCCTTGGTGGTTGTTTTCATTGAGATGAGGGACTATTTGATAATTGCCCCTTTCACTTAACACTATCCATTCGACATGGTTTTCATGAAAGACTATTTTCACTTCTTTCATATGATTTTTTTACGATTTATAAAGTTCACTATTTTAAAATCAAGGAAGCGGTTTACGATGATTTTCATTGCGCTCGCATTCTCAATTTTATATTTATAGTCCAACGACTCCCACAAATCTTTTGCCATTTTCTTGGTAGTATATACGTTTTATAATGAATCCGACAATTCATTAAGTATATAGTTTCGATAATGAAAATTCGCATGATTCAACCGCACTTACGGCTTGAATATACATCACATTTTCACCCAACTTTTTAGGATCTTTCATAAGAAACCCCTCTAAGTTCAAAGTGGTCAATTAGAACATCTTTTGTTGCCATCACTTAAAGTCAATGCCAACAAAATTTTCTAACTTCTCACTATGGTGATCCAGAATACTTGGAACAACCACATTACATTAGAGATTTGTCTCCACACAAACCAAACATTGGTTTTAATTTTCAACAAATATAGTTTTGTTGTTACAAATATAACTCTCTAACTTAATTAGAGAATTAACTCCAAGAATAAATTGTTAATTCAATAGGAGAAGTAACACAATTTATTTATTATAACCACTTATATTTATAAACCTCTAAATTTCTTAATGGAATTATAGTTAAAGGTTAATTATTCCAAAACTTTAAATGTCTCATCTTGTAGTACCTTTAAATTAGAGAAAGTCATATTCTCATTTACATAATACACAATTTCTTTTAGAATTCCTCCTTCTAAATATTTTGTGTCATTTGTCATCATCAACAACAAAAAAATTTAATAGCTTCCTTAAACAAGTCCTATTGTTTTTATCTTTATGACATTAGTCACATATTCCCCTAATATGATTTAACAACTTCTTATAAGAAGCCCTTTGGTTTTAGTTCTTGTAACATTTGTCAATGTTCACAACAATAGAATTCAACAACTTCTTTCAAAAATCTCTATTGTTTTTATCTTTGTGACTACTAATGACAATAATAGATTTTAACAACTCCTTTCAAGAATCCCTATCATCTTTGTCAATACATCATTGATAAAATGCAATGTTAAACACTATATTTTTTAACGTTAATCTTCTAAACTTAGTTCCAACGAACTATTCAATTTTTCTCACTATAATTCTTGTGAACCATAAGAATATTAAATACTACATCTTTCAACGTTCATTTTCTCAATTTAGTTCATACGAAATTTTCAATTTTCTCACTATGATTCTCATGAATAATAAGAGATATAGCATCCATTGTATAAACACTAGAAGTGGATACGCCACAACTATTTTACACGATCATCATAACATCCATGATGTTCATTCGTTAGTTTATTATATGTTCAAAAAGTTTTTTTTTCTTTCATAAACTGTTTTGTTCCAAAAATTTTATCTTTATCTCCATATAAAATATTTCGATCTCCACTGTCCAGACTGTTCTTTTATAGTTTAGAACTTGCTCACCAAATTTGAGCTCGATCCAACGGTTAACGAATTGGAAATTACAATTTTACCACAGCTGGTCATTGTAAAAAACTTGCTAGAATTTTCTTTCATCTGTATCTTTCATCGTTTTCTATCTTTTCTCCAGTGGCCGCCGCTGCACCGGATTCTCAAATCTGTAATCCTTTCTCAAATAGAGAATTTGTCTTAAAAATGTTAGACAAAATCTTACAATAAGCACAAAAATAGAAAAGAATTACAATATATTTGTTTATATAATGTACAACATAAACTTAAACAAAAAGAAATAACCGTAGGTTGATCGTTTTAATATTACTCGAGTTGTGTGTGACACACTCTCTTTAAGACAAATTCGCCCCCTCACTGAGTTGTGCTTGAGGTTATTTTGGACGTTCGCCTCCCAGGATAAAACGGACGGACCAGACTATTCTTTGACATTAGAATCTCCGGCGAATCTCACTATACTTGGACAAAATCACCATGAATAAATTTCTAAAATGCCAAAGAAAGAAGATGAACAAATTGCTAACGGGTGGAGGAAGATTGATGAAAAAGTTGTTTTCATTTGTTGTAGGTTTCTCTAGTTATAGCTTCAACAACCATGTGATAAATTCTATTAATATAGGAGTCATTGCCTTGTATTCATGAGGTTTAATTCCACACTTTGTAACCCATAATCCCATGGTAATGATCACTATTAATCCCTCATTAATATAGGAATCATGGGACATCAATAGTTAGGTTAAATTCTAAAATTTACACTTTCAACCCACCAACTTTGAGCTATCCTATCTTTCTCATCCAATCTCAAATTGGACATCTAGATATACCATTTCGACGTTCACACTGAGTGGAACATGAACCCGCAATAATCTTTGTCAAACGACAAACAATTCATTTAATGAAAATACACAATTTCCTTCGTACACAACATATTTTTCCAGCAGATATAGAGGTTTAAGTCACATACATTACTGGAAATGTAAGAGTTATCTGTAGTCCATATTCCCACCAAAACTATTTTCTGCACTTTTTTTTTAATTTAATTTGCATCATTTATGTGATCAAAATGACAAAATAAGGGCAGCCACCCAAAGCCTAATCCTCAAAAATTCTTGAAAAAAATGGTGGGTTCTAATAGCTATCTATAGCTCTAAAGACTCAAGTATGTCAGAACAGCTTCTCCTCTAGCAAAAAGCTTTGAATTCCTTTACTACTATTTCCTCCTATGCACGTACAAGAAAGTGATGACCACAGATATGCCAACAACAGCTACCGGAACAACCCAATGTTGCTGCTTTCTCAACTTCTCCACGAGCCCCTCCATCTTGCTTTCGCTATTCCCCGTGATTTCCTCTTCCGAGATGTGAGGGGTAAAAGTGTCAAGCTCCCCAATAAAGAAGTTCTCCATGTGCTCCCTCGCACTCTTGCTGTGTCCAGCATCTTCAAATTCTTCTCTAGCATCTTTTCCTTCAAACACAAAAATTACAAGCCCAGGTTATATCATGTATGCCTTTCTGTCCAAATATTACTCCTTCGCTCCCATAAAGACAGTCCCACTTTCTTAGGGGTTGTTTATATTGAACTTTGACTAAAGATTTTGTAAAGACTAATTATCCACAATGAAAATCTAAAAATTGAAAGATTGTTATTGGTAGTACTTTTGTGGTGTATCAATAGCAACTTTTAGAATTTCATTTTGGATAAAATTGTCTTTCTTAAATCTTTAGTCAAATCTACCACTAAAAAGTGGGACTACCTTTATGGGACCAAGGGAGTATTTCTAAGATTTAATCCTCAGATTTGTAATAACAATGTTGCGTGAGAGAGTTCTTCTGTTTGTAGTGTACTACCTATTGCTCCGAGAAGGACATCATCTCCACCCGGGTGTTCATCTAAATAAGATGACACATCATATACCTGGTCATAAACAAGTCAAGTAAATATCAATTTTTGAGACAATACTACAATAGTATGGAAACAAGATTTGTGAGATTGTTTCAAGTACTTCAGTTGTATCCTCAGGAATTTAATTATATTTCAGACCTTTTTACTTGCCACCGAAAAAAGTTTATGT
Source organism: Adenophora triphylla var. japonica (assembly GCA_022495995.1). Taxonomy (NCBI): domain Eukaryota; kingdom Viridiplantae; phylum Streptophyta; class Magnoliopsida; order Asterales; family Campanulaceae; genus Adenophora; species Adenophora triphylla. Next base: position 223,145 of record JAFEMH010001521.1, on the reverse strand, counting down.
GATTGTTTCAAGTACTTCAATTGTATTCTCATGAATCATGAGAACTACAGGTGCCCGGATTCAAAAAGTAATCTAAAGGCAGATATATTTCCAGAAGGGCCATTAATGGCTTTCTGATGACAAGCATTTGGGTTAACAGGTTCAATTGCAAGCACCATGGCAATCACATGTGGGGTGAGTGACAAAACTTATATCCATGGACTAGTGCGAATGGGACTATTTTGGGGAAGGAGGGAGTAAAAAAGGTAGTCCGGTTACCATGCATAAATGCAAGAGGCTACTTCCGGAACTTAAACCCGTGACCTCAAGGTCACACAACACCTCAACCAGCGCCAAGGCGAAGGAGGGGTTTTTTTTTTAAAAAAAAAAAGGGTGATAAGCCAACATAATAAAACAGAAACAAAGAAAAATGCAGTATGTTGTAATGTGGTGATCTAACTACTGAAGCACCCAAGAGAAAATAAATACTGAACCTAGAAACCTAGCAATACCATGATTACCAAGAGACCAAAACATGCTAGTTATTCTTTTGCGTGGATCTGTAATGGTTAGGGGAAGTAACCCACCATTCACATAGAAGATAACAAAATATAAAAAGGAAGGCCCATTACGCAAAGCCCCTGCCATCTTCGTCGGATAGCTAGTCCTAGTGGAAAGTAAATAAAGTAGCAAATTGTTCTCTATACAGATTCTTTCAGCAGCTTTTCCGTAGGCGAAAATATAGAAATACAGCAAAGCACTATAGAAAGAGGATAGTTAAAAGTATGACCGCAAGTAAATTGATTATAAAGGCTATAATCTTGTTCTTCAAACAGGAAAATACTTTGAGATCTTGAGATACCTATTTCACCCTTATTCCCTAGACCAAACTACTATAGATACTCAAGAATTTTGATCATATATTGTATTTGTACAAACGCTTATAAAATGCCTCCAAACCTCAAACCATAAAACAACAAATAGATCACACTTCATGTCTCCAGGGAAAGATGAATGAGAATTCTATACTACCCAAAGATGAATGAGTTTTATACTACCCCATGATCACCACTGGCTACAAAACCACGGGTACCTTTAGAGATGCTTTCAAATTGGATAGCAAAGAATCCTATCATCGAAAGAGAGATTAAGCCATCAACTTTTTTAGCCTTTGAGGGAATATGGTTCACAAAGTCTTGTTCATTGAAAGGTAGTACTCCCTCCGTCCCAAAATGAATGACCGAAAATGGAGTATATTTCATGAGCACCAAAGAAGTATCATCCACCTATAGCATCATCATAAAGAAGAAGAATACCAGACGTAAAAGCCTCAAACAATTAACTCAACCAAACACATCAAGAAATTGGAAATCAGATATAGTATTAGTATGAACAATTCCTCTCCAGTGGTCTGTGAGCGTAGCTGCCAAAGTATAGTAGCTAAATTTCTATCATAGAGCTCTCAACTACCTCCAAATTACCTCCTATGAACACAATATAACATATACTACCTAGTACCTATGTCCCAAAATATATTTGCATTTGACTCAAACTATTGAAGGACGGTGCTTTGCTTGTTAGTTGTTAGTACCATTATAAATTGCTTAGCTAAATTTCTATCATAGAGCTCTCAACTACCTCCAAATTACCTCCTATGAACACAATATAACATATACTACCTAGTACCTATGTCCCAAAATATATTTGCATTTGACTCAAACTATTGAAGGACGGTGCTTTGCTTGTTAGTACCATTATAAATTGCACAAAATTTATTTCATGTTTTAGAAATGCAACTAACTTTTTGGGACGGCATGGCAACGTTTTTGGCTAAGGAAGTATCTTATGTGGCAGCCCATTTCTACAGCTGCTTATCCAATTCTTTTTAATGAGAGTCCTTCATTACACTTTATAACACCTTGTCTCATAGGACAGGGGATGCGAATTGGTCTACTCCTGAACTCCAAAAGCCTATGAACTACATTGAAAGAGCGTCAACAAACGCTCTGGAGATTTTTTTATGGAAATATCAACTATGTCAACCAATGAAATCAATGTCAAATTTGCACTGCTGATAATCCACACTTTTCAGCAAGGGCAACTACATTTACCTGAACCTCAAATCAGAGAATACACTCTGCTCTATGAATCAATACCAAGATGAAATGCTATCCCCAGAAGAAACAACACATTTAGGAAAGTATTCAATGTATTCCATCACTTATCCATAGTAAATTTAATCACACCACTTGACCAAACAATAAACATAGTAAATCCCGAAGCATCCAGATTAAAAACAGATTCAAAGAAAATAAAGAAAGGTAATGGATCCCAATTCTGAAAAAAAAAAAAAAAAAGATTAGAAACATTGAGAAAGAATTTAAAACCAAATTCTTATTTTCCAAATTAAAATTCCTCACAACTACCAGAACAAGAGTTCCTTGAATAAGCATAACCAAATTACAAGCAATTATACCACCCATGGCAAACAGATACAGTAAATACAAACTAAAAACCAATGAAACCCAAATTAACATCCAATTATACAACAATCAATCAAAGCGGAATAAACGCTCTTAAACCCTAGCCTCAAATAACATATATATGGAATTTTAATAACGGAAATCAGGTTATAAATATCAATTTGTGTGTGTGTTGGAATGTAGGGAGAGAGAGACCTTGCCGTCAATGACGACCCAGCAATCGTCCTTGGAGTTGTGCTGGGCTGCTTCCTTCATACTGTATAGCTTCGTTAACGTCGGCATTCTTGATTCTACTTCTTCTTCTTCTTCTTCTTCGTTCTACTCACTGTGTGTTTGTGTGTGTGTTCTAAGTTCTAACACTTAACAATGGTGGTCTCGTGTTCCCCACACAACCAACTTTACTCTGTTGAATGGTCATTGGTCAATTCGTCCAGCCCTAAACTATTTCAAATGTTTAGTAGGCCGGGCCTTAAAAAACCTTGACTTGGGCTAGGCCCAATAACATACCCATTTATCATGTTTTCTTTAAGGCCCAATTAGATAGTAAGAGTCTTAAATTTGTGACTTTTTGATTTTTGATTTTTTATTTATGCCAATGCAAAGGATTGGATTAGACATGTTCAAATAGAATCGGGAATCGACGGAATCGGCGGGTAGAATCGGAATCGGGAACCGGCGAGAACTGAGAACCGTCGAAATCGGAAACCAAACGTAACCGGGAACCGGATTGAAACGGTTCGAATACGAATCCACCATATTGGGAACCGAGGAACCGGCGGAACCAGGAATTGGCGGTTCCGGAACCGGGAACCGAAATCGGGAATCGAAACTCAATGTAAGTTAAATGTAATATTTAGCATTTATTTAGCATTTATTTAGTATTTATACTTGTAGTGTAGTGTTGTTTTATTTAAATTCTAAAAATATTGTTAGAATTTTTATTCTATCTTTAATAATATACTAATCAAATTTTGTCTACTTCTCATTATTTCCAAAACATACTCCCCAAGTGAAAAAAAAAAAAAAAAAACAGATTAGTTAGCGTCTTTATTGTCTTAAGAGGTTTGGATTTAAAAAAAAAAAAGTTAGATGGTGATGGAACCGTTGGAATCGGAACCGGCGGAAAGAATCGGGAACCGGGACCCGGATTAATATGGTTCGAATACGGTTCCGACTATTTGGGAATCGGGAACCGACGGTTTCGAAACCGGAAATCGAAACCGAAACCGTCTGGACATGTCTAGATTGGATGGGAATCGGGCTATCGACCTTTCTAATGAAAAGAAATTTTTTATTTTAATCTGAACTAAACTCATTAGTATTAGTAGGGATGGTAATTTGTTCAAATATGATCCGAGCTCGAGAATGATCGACCCGGAAATGAAAAAGTAGGGTTTAGTGGCAATTTTTATGATCGTGTGGGTTCGTTTCGGGTTCAGGCATTGGTCACTATTAATCGGGTTACATAGACTTATTAATTAGGTGGCGCGGAGCAATCCGTTGAGCTTACAAGTGTAACGAGAAACTGTTCTAATATCATATTAAAATTAACTTATAATCACTTTAAAAGACATTGTTAAAGGGTGAGAATATTCAACCTTATATATTGAATCTGATGATGCCAAAATCGTCAAATCAGCCCAAATCCAAGCGATGAATGCTCCGGTGATTGCAAGGCATGAAAATAAGAGAAAACACGTAAACTAAGCCGGGGCGGATCCGGCTAAAGGCCCTCCGGCGTGAGAGTAAGTTCACGATTTGTATATGAGAAACAAAATTGACAGAGTTTCTGTATTGTAAAAAGTAACGTACCAAATAATGAGCCATAGGGCTTGTATTTATAGGGATGGATTGATAGAATCCATGTTGAAGTGAACTTGTAAAGAGATAAGATATAATCCTAAGAGAATTATATATGTTAAGGAGTCATTGTTTGATTGGATCATAACTGTTGAATCCTTGTTGGAATAGGATTGTATGATCTGCTAGCCGGAATGCCGAGGAGCAAGAACTCATCTCCTCGTCATATGTTGATATGCCGAGGTGCGAACTTTCCTCTCCTCGTCATACATGGCCGTCTCGGTCCATGATGAGCCGGGGAGGGAACGAGCCGGGGGAGAGAGGCTCCTCGTCCTCGTCTCGAGGGAGGCCTCCTCGTCCTCGTCATTTGAGCAGGGGGAGAGAGGCTCCTCGTCCTCGTCATTTGAGCAGGGGGAGAGAACGAGCCGGGGGAGAGAGGCTCCTCGTCCTTGGAGGGAGGCCTCCTCGACCTCGTCATTTGAGCAGGTGAGAGAGGCTCCTCGTCACTGACTAGGTCGTCAATATTTCAGGGTCCTCGTCGGAGGGATGTCTCCTCGTCCTCGTCCTTGGAGGAAGGTCACCTCGTCATTGTCTCCTCGTCGTCAAGGGGGCTCACCTCGTCATTCAGACTTGGTCATTTCGCCTACTAAGTCTAGGTCGACCTAGGGGAACGACGAGAAAGCTTGATTCGAGGAAGGAAGAGAAGCCTATTCCCTTCCTCATACATCATACTTGGGATTATGTTTAGGGACCAATCCACTTGGGCCTTGCCCGGACAAGCCCATGATCGTACTTAGGTTTATACCGTTCAGTGGCCTCCGACTTTCTAGCTCGGCTATGCCGAGTAGGAAGTGATGCTCTACCTCGGCCTTATACGAATATGAAAGGGCGTCAACGTGGCAAAGTGTCGCTTCAGTTGTCCATCTAATTTGTACAATGATGATGCGCAGTCCACGATGTCTGATTCACCTTGGGAACCTCATTATTGGATTCCTCCTACTGATCACGAAAATATCAACTCCACCATTGGATGGATTGAGGATGAGGTACCTAGCACGGCGGAAGACGATGAGGCTGACGCAGTGGCGCAGGCCGAGGAGACTAATGTCGAGGAGGAAACTCAACCCAACAAGTCACCATCCCGGATCCTGGCAAGGCAGAAGACGATGAGGCTGATGCCGTGGCGCAGGCCGAGGAGACTAATGTCGAGGAGGAAGCTCAACCCAACAAGTCACCATCCCGAATCCTGGCATGGCAGAAGATGATGAGGCTGATACCGTGGCGCAGGCCGAGGAGACTAATGTCGGGGAGGAAGCTCAACCCAACAAGTCACCATCCCGGTTCCTGGCACGGAGGACTTGTCTTCATTTATTGCTTTAGTATAAACTTGGGGAAGCCGAGGAAGATCATCTCGTACCTTTGATATTGTAGAACGAGGAGGTTAGCTCGGTTCTAGATGTTTGGCAAATTTGCCTGTTTCAAGTCATTAGGCCGAGGAGGATTCCTTGGTCTTGACCGATGTGCCGCTTTAGTCATTTAGAGCCGAAGGGTCTCCTCATCCAGACGTTGGGCTTTCTTCTTTTTTCATCTCTCCATGACGAGGAAAGATGACTCATACATGGGTCGTAGATGGTTTTGCTCGTTGTGCCCGGTCCCGTTTGGGGGATGAGGTAGAATTTGAGCTCAATCCCGTAAGTGAGATGATCTTGCTCGTTGTGGTCGAGCTCAACCCCGTAAATGGGATGTCTTGCTTTGTTGGCGTCGAGCTCAACCCCGTATATGGGATGTCTTGCTTTGTTGGCGTCGAGCTCAACCCCGTATATAGGATGTCTTGCTTTGTTTGAATGTCGGTATAAACTCTTGGAAAGCTATGCTGAGGAAGATGACTCGCACATAAGTCGCAGACGGTTTTGCCGCTTTAGTCGTTGGATAGAGGGATTTCCTCATCGTGACGTAGGGCTTCACTTCTTTTTCATCTCTCTATGACGAGGAAGGATGACTCGTACATAGGTTGTAGATGGTTTTGCCGCGTTAGCCGTTATAGGCGTTGGGCTTTCTTCTTTTTAATCTCTCTATGGCGAGGGAAGATGACTCGTACATAGGTCGTGGATGGTTTTGCCGCGTTAGCCGTTGGAGGCGTTGGGCTTACTTCTTTTTCATCTCTCTATGACGAGGAAGATGACTCGTACATAGGTCGTGGATGGTTTTGCCGCGTTAGCCGTTAGAGGCGTTGGGCTTACTTATTTTTCATCTCTCTATGACGAGGAAGATGACTCGTACATAGGTCGTAGATGTTTTTGCCGCGTTAGCCGTTGAAGGCGTTGGGCTTACTTCTTTTTCATCTCTTTATGACGAGGAAGATGACTCGTACATATGTTGTAGATGGTTTTGCCGCGTTAGCCGTTGGAGGCGTTGGGCTTACTTCTTTTTCATCTCTCTATGACGAGGAAGATGACTCGTACGTAGGTCGTGGATGGTTTTGCCGCGTTAGCCGTTAGAGGCGTTGGGCTTACTTCTTTTTCATCTCTCTATGACGAGGAAGATGACTCGTACATAGGTCGTGGATGGTTTTGCCGCGTTAGTCGTTAGAGGCGTTGGGCTTACTTCTTTTTCATCTCTCTATGACGAGGAAGATGACTCGTACATAGGTCGTGGATGGTTTTGCCGCGTTAGCCGTTAGAGGCGTTGGGCTTACTTCTTTTTCATCTCTCTATGACGAGGAAGATGAATCGTACATAGGTCGTAGATGGTTTTGGCCTCTCCCATCCTTGACGAGGAGAAAACTTGCTTGGTAGTTGACTTGCACGTTGAAGAAGTAAATTTCATAAATCGAAAAGATTTCATCAGATTGCAACCCTACCTTGCTAGAAAAGTAAAAACTAATAACGATAAACTAAAAAACTAAAACTAGAATTAATTAAAGTACTTAGCTCTTGCTATGATTTGAATTTGAATTTCATTGACTGTCTCACTTCCACTAGTTCATCTATGTCCCGCAGCTCTCCTTATCTCTAGTCATGGCTGGCCCCCGAGTTCTGGCCGTATGACGAGACTAGGGGCTATATCTAGGACGGACAGAACTGTGCATAGGAGAAATTAGTGGAGCTTGGCCCTAGAAGGCCTGTCGTCTTCATCTGTATCGTTGTCTTCGCTGGCTTCCTGCCTTTTTCGCTTGCCGTCCTTCTTCAAGACATAACGATCTAGTTTGCCTTCATCAACCCAATTCTGAATCGTCTTCTTGAGGGCAAAACAGTTCTCAGTGTTGTGACCATAGTCTTTGTGGAAATCACAGTGCTTGGACGGGTCACGTGGATACTTTGTGTGGTCACCGAGTGGACGGGGGTTCGAAAGATTCACCAGTTGCATGATTTCTGAAATGGGTTTGGTTAGGGGGGTGAACACCTCAGGTTTTTCTGTGCCTCTTGTTCTGTTCTTCCCCTTGGATCCCTTACCGTTCCCATTATCATTCTGGCGAGTGCCCATCGTTTCTGTTTCCGCCTTGTCGGTTCCCCTTTTCTTTGTTTTATCTTCAGCCATGGAAATGGCATAAGCCACCTTGTATAATTCGGACTTGGATTTAGGTTCCCGGGCTGAGAGTTCATAGATGAGGGGACCAGATTTTAACCCAGAGTTGAAACAAACAATGACCTCCCTGTCAGTGAGGCTCTCTTCAACTTGGTCTGCCATTTTTCGGAGCCGGTTGTAGTAGCTGAGGGTGGTCTCTCCCTTTCCTTGCTCGATGTTGGCCAAGTCGGCTAGTCTCATCTTCCTCTTACCAGCAGTGGCAAAGTGGTCCAAGAACATTCTCCTCATGCCCCTCCAGCAATCGATGCAACCTCTTTTAAGCTCACGGAACCAGGTCAAGGCTGTTCCGGAGAAGGTGCTCGCAAAAGCTTTGCAGAGCAAGTCATCAGCAGTGGTGAGGAGATTCATGGTTTGTTCAAAACCTTGCACGTGGTCTTTTGCATCAGTGGTGCCGTTGTACTTTTCGAAATTCGGGAGCTTGAGGTGAGGATTGGGTGGTGCCGCAGTTAACCTCAAGGAGAACGGACGAGTTGCCCAGTCATAGTCATCATCATTGAACTTCTTTCCTATCTCCATGTCATCAAGTCTTTGCTTCAACAGCTCCCATTGCTTGGTTTCCACTCCCTTGTCGCTTCTAGAACGGGTGCTTCGTTGGGAGCTTCTGGTTGATTTATCCTTGGGGCGACCATTCACCCTGCTGCGCTCCGCGTCATGTCGGTGGCTGTCCCGTTTGGATGGAGCCTTATCACGCCTTGGTTCCAAGTCTTGGCAACCAAGTATCATCTTATACGGCTCGAGAGTTCTAGGCCGCACAAACTCTCGGTGCCGAGGACGAGGAGAATCTGGTCGACGATGACGAGGAGAATCTGTTCGACGGGGTCGAGGAGAATCATGGCGAGATCGACGAGGACGAGGAGAATCAGGACGCCGAGGTTCTATGACTAACCGAGGTGGTGACATTCGCCTGTTTAGACTGAGCCTTGTTCTTAGGTCCCTTGAGTTCACCTCCTCTTCCCTGGGAGTTAATTGGCTTCTCAGGTCAACCACTTGATCCTTCTTCTTACTGTCATGCCGAGGACGGGTAGGTTCTCGGGGGGCTTGCTTTGTTGGTCGAGCAGGTTCGAGGGGAGGAGCTCAGTGCTCACCTTGTTCCCTTCCAAGAGGGTTGCCCATAGATGGCCTAATGAATTCAGCCATGGAATGATCTGGGTCCAATTGCAAAAGAGCAGCCTGTGTTTCATACATCCTTTGCAATGTCTCCACTTGTTTATGTAACAAAGTGCGTCGGTCAACGGGTTGAGTTCCTCCTGCTTGACCGGCGTCGGCATTCTTTGTCTTCTTCCTTCCCACTTGCTTCCCGCGAGCACGAGTAGGGCGAGGAAGCTCAGCACCCTCTCCCTCGGCATTCGCCTGACCCTTGGAACGAAGAGTCATGGCAAGGGGAGGAGGGGCGTCTGGCTGAGGTAGAGGAGGGGGAGGAGGTAGCTCCTCGGTACCTGGGTTAACCCCATTCACTTGGGTTTGATCCTCAGATGTAACACTTGTAAATTGTCCGTCCATTGCGAATCAACAACAAATTAACAATTAAGCAAATTTCCCAAAAATCACGATTTCCAACCAAATTCAGAGCAGAATTTGATGCAAACTAAGAAACTGCAATTTTGCAATTTTGACAACGCCAAATTTTCCGGACAAAATTGGGACAAAATTCCACGCCAAACGATTTCAACCAAATCTGGGCAAATTCACGTCTGAAATTTGCAGATTCCGGCCGAATCAAAAACAGATCTAAAACGGACCAGAAATTTCCGTTCAAAACTAGAAAATTTCCGGCGATGAACAGTAATTCCAGTGAACAGTAATTCCGGTGAACAGTAATTTCGGTGAATAGTAATTCCGGCGTGAATAGTACTTTCGGCTGTGAATAGTGTCTCAGACGTGAACAGTGATTTTCCAGGCCAAACAATGGTGTTTGAATCGATTTCCCGACAATGGAACCAATTGATGATGCCAAAATCGTCAAATCAGTCCAAATCCAAGCGATGAATGCTCCGGTGATTGCAAGGCCTGAAAATAAGAGAAAACACGTAAACTAAGCCGGGGCGGATCCGGCTAAAGGCCCTCCGGCGTGAGAGTAAGTTCACGGTTTGTATATGAGAAACAAAATTGACAGAGTTTCTGTATTGTAAAAAGTAACGTACCAAATAATGAGCCATAGGGCTTGTATTTATAGGGATGGATTGATAAAATCCATGTTGAAGTGAACTTGTAAAGAGATAAGATATAATCCTAAGAGAATTATATCTGTTAAGGAGTCATTGTTTGATTGGATCATAACTGTTGAATCCTTGTTGGAATAGGATTGTATGATCTGCTAGCCGGAATGCCGAGGAGCAAGAACTCCTCTCCTCGTCATATGTTGATATGCCGAGGTGCGAACTTTCCTCTCCTCGTCATACATGGCCGTCTCGGTCCATGATGAGCCGGGGAGGGAACGAGCCGGGGGAGAGAGGCTCCTCGTCCTCGTCCTTGGAGGGAGGCCTCCTCGTCCTCGTCATTTGAGCAGGGGGAGAGAGGCTCCTTGTCCTCGTCATTTGAGCAGGGGGAGAGAACGAGCCGGGGGAGAGAGGCTCCTCGTCCTTGGAGGGAGGCCTCCTCGACCTCGTCATTTGAGCAGGTGAGAGAGGCTCCTCATCACTGACTAGGTCGTCAATATTTCAGGGTCTTCGTCGGAGGGATGTCTCCTCGTCCTCGTCCTTGGAGGAAGGTCACCTCGTCATTGTCTCCTCGTCGTCAAGGGGGCTCACCTCATCATTCAGACTTGGCATTTCGCCTACTAAGTCTAGGTCGACCTAGGGGAACGACGAGAAAGCTTGGTTCGAGGAAGGAAGAGAAGCCTATTCCCTTCCTCATACATCATACTTGGGATTATGTTTAGGGCCCAATCCACTTGGGCCTTGCCCGGACAAGCCCATGATCGTACTTACGTTTATACCGTTCAGAATCAAATGTATTTTTGAAATTGATGCGGGACAAATAAAATTCTAACAAAGTACGGTTTGTATTCTGATATGCACAAATTAAACAAATGATTACAGTATAAATCGAGATACGAACATGGGCTTGACCGGGTCAAGCCCAAATGGATTGGGCTATAAACATAATTCACATACAAGTTATAAGAAGCCACCATGGGCCACCTCGGTCTCGTACCTCGTCATCAACATAGCCAGCCAAGGCCCAATATACAATTACTATTTCCTCGGCATTTCACGCTACGAGATGTCATAATGACGAGGAGAGAAAAGTTCTCACCTCGGCATATCTTTATATGCCGAGGAGACAGAATCACACTCCCCGTCATACCCACAGGCAGCTAGATCATCAATGTATGAGGAAGCTGAATCATGCACCTCGGCTTACAAGTAAACGTCGAGATAAGACATTTACGCTCCTCGGCCATCCGGCAAGCAGATTGAACAGTCCTATTCAAACAAGGATTCAATAGTTATTATCCAATCAGGATTGTAACCGTCTACATCAATTCAAATCAAACAGTGACTCCTTAACAGATATAATCCATTGAGGATTATATCTTATCTCATTATAAGTTCAATTCAACATGGATTCTATCAATTCATCCCTATAAATACAAGTCACATGGCACATTATTCGGTATGTTACCCTTTACATACAGAAACTCTGTCAATTTAGTTTCTCATCACAAAACCGTGACTTATTCTCACACCGGAGGGCCTTCGCCGGTCAAGTCCCGGCTTAGTTTACGTGTTTTGTCTTATTTTCAGGCCTAGCAATCTCTGGAGCAGACGATCGCTTGGATTTGGGCTGATTTGACGATTTTGGCATCATCAATTGGTTCCATTGCCGGGAAATCGATTCAAACACCCTTTGTTTGGCCTGGAAAAAGCTCGCTGAAAGCCAATTTTCTTGCCGAAAATTGTATTGAATTGAACGGAAATCTCTGTTCCGTTTTGCTCTGTTTTCAATTTCGTCGAATTTAACAATATTCGGCCGGAATCTGCAAATTCACGCCGGCAACAATCGTTTTGGCCTGGAGCAACGTTTTCTGCCAAGAAATTTTGTGTTGGAAAAATCGCAATCTGCAGTTTCTTGTTTGCGGTCAAAATTTACCCCAATTTTGGCCAGAAATTTGGGTTTGTTGGAAATTCTCACTTTTGGTAATTTGTTGTTGGTGATTCACGAAGTTTCAATGGAAGAAGGAAGATTTACCAGTGTAACTGCTGAGGAGCAGACTCAAGTGAACGGGGTCAACCCCAATTCCGAGCTGCCTCCTCCTCCTCCACCTCAGCCTGACGGACCACCTCCCCTCGCCATGACTCTTCGTTCCATGGGGCAGGCGAATGCCGAGGGAGAAGGAGCTAACCTTCCTCGTCCTACTCGCCCTCGCGGGAAATGAGTGGGAAGGAAGATGGCGAAGAAGGCCGACGTCGGTCAAGCGAAAGCACTCAACCTGTTGACCGATGAACGTTATTACAGAGACAGATGGAGACATTGCAGAGGATGTATGAAACACAAGCTGCTCTTTTGCAATTGGATCCAGACAATTTCATGGCTGAGTTTATGTTACCATCGATGGGCAATTCTCGTGGAAGGGAGCAAGGTGAGCGACGAGGTCCTCCCCTCGATCCTGCTGTACCACCTAAGCAGGCCCTCCGAGATCCTCCCCGTCCTCGGCATAACAATCAGAAGAAAGACCAGGTGGTCGACCTGAGAAGCCAGTTGAGTTCCAGGGAACAAGAAGTAAACTCACGGGACCTAAGGACGAGGCTCAGTTTGACCAAGCGTTTATCTCCTCCTCGTCTTGTCATGGCACCTCGTCATCCCAGGTCTCCTCGACCCCATCGACCTCGCCATGATTCTCCTCGTCCTCGAAGGGACTCTCCCCGTCCTCGTCCTCGTGAATTTGTACGGCCGAGAACTCCCGAGCCATACCAAATGTTACTTGGTGGCCACGAGTTAGAGCCAAGGCAAGATAAAGCACCATCTAAAAGGCGGGACACCCACCGAAACGATGTGGAAAACAGTAGGGTGAATGGTCATCCCAAGGATAAATCGACCCGTAGCTCCCAACGCAGCACCCACTCTAGCAACGATAAGGGAGTGGAAACCAGACAATGGGAACTCCTGAAACAAAGACTTGATGACATGGAGATGGGAAAGAAGGTTGATGACGATGATTTCGACTGGTCAACTCGTCCGTTCTCCCAAAGGATAACCGCTGCACCACTAAATCCTCACTTTAAGGTCCCGAACTTTGAAAAGTATAACGGAACCACTGACGCAAAAGACCATGAACCTCCTCACTATAGCTGATGACATGCTCTGTAAAGTTTTCGCGAGCACCTTCTCCGGAACAGCTTTGACCTGGTTCCGTGAGCTGAAAAAAGGTTGCATCGATAGCTGGAGAGGCATGAGGAGAATATTTTTGAACCACTTTGCCACGGCTGGAAGGAGAAAGATGAGATTGACCGACCTTGCCAATAACGAGCAAGGGAAGGGGGAAACCACCCTCAGTTATTACAACCGATTTCGCAAAATGGCGGACCAGGTGGAAGAAAGCCTCACTGACAGGGAAGTTATTGTTTGCTTTAACTTCGGATTGAAATCCGGTCCCCTCATCTACGAACTCTCCACCCGAGAACCTAAGTCCAAGTCTGAATTGTACCAAGTGGCTTACGCCATTGCAATGGCTGAGGATAAAAGCAAGAAAAGAGGATCTGACAAGGCGGAACCAGAAGCGACTGGCACTCGCCAGAATGAAAATGGGAATGGTAAAGGATCCAAGGGGAAGAATAGAACAAGAAGCACTGAGAAGCCCGAAGTATTCACCCCTCTTACCAAACCCATCTCGGAAATCATGCAGCTAGTAAACCTTCCTCCACCCCGCCCACTAAGCAGTAAACCAAAACTCCCTCGTGACACTTCCAAATTCTGTGATTTCCACAAGGACCATGGTCACAATACTGAAGGCTAATGGGCCCTCAAGAAAATGATCCAACGGTGGGTAGACGAGGGAAAGCTAGATCGCTACGTCATGAAGAAGGATGGTAAGCGAAAACGGAAGGAAGAGGAAAGCGACGATGATGATAAAAGCGAGGAGGGAGAACAAAGGCCTCCTAGAGCCAAGCTGCATGTAATCCGAGAAGAAACAGTCTCTACTAGACAGCTAAGAAACCAAATCCATGAACTAAGCAAAGTGTACCATGTTCCTGCTTGGGTTCATAAAGCGGAGGAGGTGATTAGTTTTTCTCCGAACGAATTAACTGGGAGCCGTGCTGCCCGTGAACAACCCTTGGTGATAAAGGGTCGAATTGATAACGTGGAATCGAAAAGATTGCTTGTTGACACGGGGGCCTCCCGTGACATTCTGTACTATTCTGCCTTCCAACAGATGGGACTGAAAGATACATCGCTGGAACCTTATCACGGAAGGTTGGAAGGATTCACCAACCACAAAGTTGGTGCTAAGGGAACTGTTGAGCTGGAGCTGGAAATTGGCGAACATCCCTTCCGATCCACGGCTACCGTCACATTCGTAGTCATGGATCTAACAAGCGACTATCATGCAATACTGGGCATTCCAAGTCAAGCAAAACTTGGGTTGGTTGCCTCCCTTCCTCACCAACGAGTCAAATTTCCTACTCGTTCCGGAATTGGATGCGTGAGGGCGACCGCCAAGGACTTCTTGGAACATGTCGTGAAGAGTCAGAAAAAATCAAAAAGTGTGGAGATAGACACCCCTGAGGACAACATCAAAATCTCTAAGTCTCTGAAAACCACCCATACCAGCTCTAGGGTGAGCTATATCCGTGAGGTCCTAGACGAAGAGCCTATGGTCCTAGAAATTGCAGGTGACCAGGGCATAGTTCCGCCCGTCTCTGAATCCCATTCTCGTCAACGGTCAAAACTCAGGGGCCAACCATGACTTGAGGAAGGTCGATCCGCTCGACGTTGATGAACTGATGGAGGAAGAGGGCCTCAACGTGAATAACAATGAGGGAAGGAGAATTAGAGAAATTATCATCGAGTCCCTGGAATTTCAAGATGGTCCTGAAATGGAGCCTGTAGACAAGCTGGAAGAGGTAGTCATTAGCCCTGACTATCCTAAACAAAAAATCAAACTCGGGGGGCCAGTTATCTCCAGAAGAGAAGGAAGAGATCACCTCCCTCCTAAAAAACAGTCTCGACATTTTTGCTTGGAAAGTCGAAGACATGAGGGGGATCAATGAGGAAGTATCACTCCACCGCTTGGAAGTTGACCCATTGGTGAAAACTATCTCCCAGACAAGGAGAAATTTTGCAAGGGACAAGGAGGAAGCTATTAAGGAAGAGGTGCAAAAGTTACTAAGCGCCGAAATTATTCGTGAAGTCAAGTACCCCGTTTGGTTGGCCAATGTAGAAATGGTGAAGAAGCAAAATGGGAAGTAGCGAATGTGTATCGATTTCACTGATCTCAACAAAGCCTGCCCTAAAGACAGTTACCATCTTCCTAGAATTGACAAGCTGGTTGACTCCATTGCTGGACACCGTACACTCAGTTTCCTAGATGCCTATTCAGGCTATCATCAAATCAAAATGGCGGAAGAGGACATTGAGAAGACGGCTTTCCAAACACCCGGGGGAAATTATTGCTATGTTATGATGCCTTTTGGGCTCAAGAATGCGGGTGCCACTTACCAACCGATGGTGAATCAAGTATTTGGCGCCCAAATAGGCCGGAACATGGAGGCCTACATCGATGATATGGTCATCAAGACCAAGGAGGGTAGCCACGCCCCTGACTTGGAAGAAACAATAAGCAACCTCCGAGCCAACAACATGAAGTTAAACCCAAGTAAGTGTGTATTTGGGGTGACAGCTGGAAAGTTCTTGGGCTTCATGGTATCACAGAGGGGAATTGAGGCAAACCCCGAGAAAATCAAGGCGCTAATTGACATGAAAGAACCTACCAACATCAAGGAGGTTCAAAGATTAAATGAAAGAATAGCGGCACTGGGAAGATTCATAGCCAAATCCGCCGAAAAATCATTACCTTTCTTCAAGGTCTTGAAGGGTACCAAGAGCTTCTACTGGACTCCTGAATGCTCCGAAGCATTCCTCCGGTTGAAGGAGTACTTGGGTTCTCCTCCCTTGCTTAGTAGTCCAATTACCGGTGAGATGTTGTATGTATTCCTAGCTGCCACTGATCATGCAGTCACAGCTGTCCTAGTTCGGAATGAAGAAGGAACGCAGAAGCCCATCTACTATGTCTCCAAAGCATTATCTGATGTGGAGAGCAGATATTTCAATGTGGAAAAGATAGCATACGCCCTAGTCATTGCCTCAAGGAAACTACGTGCCTACTTTTCTGCGCATCCTATCGATGTTTACACCAATGAACCATTGAAGAAGATCCTGCATAAGTTGGATGGCTCCGGACGTCTCCTAAATTGGTCAATCGCTCTTACTGAGTTTGATATCACTTACCAACCAAGGAAGACCCTCCTGGCACAGCCTTTAGTCGACTTCATGGTTGAGACCGCCTTTATGGGTGAGCATCTCCCCACTTCCCGTAAGCAAAACACTACTGAAGAGGAAGAGTCTCCCATCGAACTCCCCTCCAACTGCTGGATCTTATACATAGACGGATCAGCCACAAAGGAAAGAAGTGGAGCTGGAGTCGTACTAGCAAGTCCAGAAGGAGAGTACACCATGCAAGATATCATCCGATTCAAGTTCCCTGCCTCTAACAATCAAGCTGAATACGAAGCTCTAATATTTGGTATCGAGTTGGCTTCCTTCTATGGAGCAACCAAGGTGGGGGCATTTTGTGACTCCCAACTAGTTGTCAAACAAGTGAAGGGAGAGTATAACACCCAAGACCCCACCCTTACCAAATATAGAGATCTGGTCCTAGATATGACAAAGAAGATGGAATTCTTTGAACTTAAGCAGATTGGCAGGGAAGATAACCAAATCGCAGACGTTCTATCCAAACTAGCGACTATGGATGTGTCTAAGTCTAAGACTAACCCATACGTAGTTTATGCAGAGGAACCTGCGTATGAAAGATTACAAATCATGCTTTTGGATGAAGAGGAGAGGTGTTGGATCAACGACTACATGGACTACATCGAGAAGGGCCAACTTCCGGATGACGAAGCACAAGCCAAACTTATCAAGAAGAGGTCCCCAAGGTTCACAGTTATGAATGGAGTCCTCTACCGAAGATCTTTCACTAAGTCCCTGCTAAGGTGTGTCTATCCAAAGGAAATTGAGAACCTCTTGGCAGAAGTACACGAAGGTGTTTGCGGCGGACACCCGGGGGCCAGAACCTTAGCCGACAGGATCATCTCGCTAGGTTACTATTGGCCAAACCTGAGGGAAGACGCGCACGCCTATGTTAGAAAATGTGACAAGTGCCAAAAGTTCTCCGACATTTCTAGACTACCGGCAGTCGAGCAGACACTTGTAATACCTACGTGGCCATTTGATATGTGGGGGATCGACATCATCGGACCCTTCCCTCCCACCCGTGGTAATTGCAAGTATGTGATAGTAGCTGTTGGTTATTTCTCCAAGTGGATAGAAGCCAAGGCATTAGCTAAGATAACAGAAGAGAACGCAATCAACTTTGTCCACGATTGGCCTCCCCCACACAATTGTTTCGGATCATGGACTCCAATTTTCTACGGCATTTACAACAGAATTGGGAAGAGTCAAAGTCCGTCATGCAAAGTCATCAGTTAGCAGACCCCAAGGCAATGGTCAAGCAGAAGCTGCCAATAAACTGGTCCTAACAGCTCTTACCAAGAATCTTGAGGGACGCGAGGGTAGATGGTTGGACAAACTTTCCCTAGCCTTATGGGCTATTCGCACAACCACCCGGGGGCCAATCGGGAAAACCCCATTCGCACTAACCTTCGGTTTTGAGGCTATGGCACCAGCCGAAATGGCCATCCCTACTGTGAGAAACTCCCATTACGATGAGCAAGTCAACAAGGTTAGTAGGCTCCTAGACCTAGACCTGGTAGATGAGAGACGGCTAGCTGCACAGATGAGGATGGTAAACTACAAACAAAGGACCAAGGCATATCATGACAAGAGAGTCATCAGAAGAGTATTCCAAGTCGGCGATTGGGTACTTAGAAAAATCGAGGCAACTGGTCGGAAGACAGAACAAAACTAGCTCTCCCCAAATTGGGAAGGTCCCTATATCATCACTCAAGTCATTCGAGAGGGGACAGGGGACCTACAGATTGAAGACTAAGGAGGGGAAGGATCTCAAGCATCCATGGCACTCCGACAATCTTCGAAGATACTATCATTAGTCTAGTTCATTTCTGTAATAGATTAGTTTCCTATTTTCAGTCTTTTACTTTTCAGTTTGATAGGATTGCAGTTTGATGTAATCACGTTCTAGTTTATGAAAGCAACTTCTTCCAACTTGCAAGGCAACTATCAACTCCTAACACAAGCACCGGAAGACGAGGGTCTTATCCTCAACTCTTCAAAACACATACCTTACGTCTTGACAAGGGTCCGCCTTGACTCAATGTCTAAGTTCCTAACAGCCAACACGAGGATCTTCCCTCGACTTACTGGCTTACCTTACATCCTGACAAGGGTCCGCCTTGATTCAAGAATCAAACAGTCAAGAACGAGGACCTCCCCTCGGCCTATTGACTTGCCTAACATCAAGACAAGGAAACACCTTGTTACTACGGCTAAAAGGCATCACGTCGGAAACCTGTGCACGAGTCATCTTCCTCGACATAAGGAGACGAAAAAGAAGAAATCACCTAACAGTCAAAGACGAGGAGCCTCATCTTGTCCAATACGACTTTGAGAACAGTCAAAGCCTAGGAGCCTCTCCTCGGCCAATACGACTTAAAATACAGTCAAAGCCGAAGGACCCCACCTCGGCCTAGCAACTTGCTTTATAACCGGGGATGAGGGACCCTCCTCGACTTCCTCCTCACAAGCCTTGTGCCTATGCGTAGCATACAAACAAGCATTCAAAATAATTCATTTAAACAACATGAATTAAAACAAAGGGACTTTTTCATTAATATTCAAGAGAAATTACAAAGCCCTATCCGCTATTACAACAAAAGAAAAATGGGGAATCCTAAGATTGTTGTGCATCTTCAAAGGGTTTATCCAACCAGTCATCCGTGGCGACACCAGGAGGAGGACGAGGGATAGTTTGTTCAACTCTAGCATCAGCCTTCTTGGCCTCTCCTCCCTCGGCCTCGACCTCCATGTCCCCATCTTCAAGGGCCTCCACCAAGGCTTTGAGGTTGTCGGGGTCAACAGAGGGTGGTACCCAAGCTTCTCGGCCTTCCTGGGCATCTTCCCCGGCCATTATGTCTAAGTTATACTTAGAAAATGGAACAAGGTGGTGAAGAGCCCTAGCCTCCTCGTCATACTGATTCTGGCTAATCAGCAGAGCAACCTTATTGATGTCCAAGCCTGTGGAGGGGTCAGCCAAGATATGACAGGCCAGATGAAGATAACCATCCTCAAACATGGTGGCAATCTTCTCATCCACCGCATCTTGGAAGGCCTGGCTCTCCTTAAAACGGATCACCGCTTCATCTTCCCTTGAAGGAAAGGTGGCCTCCATACCCCGGCACTTGGCCTTGGCCTCCTCGCCTCACTAGGACCTCGGCCTTGAGCCTTCTCTTCTCGGCCAGCTCGGCCTCCTTCTGCCGGAGATGTTCCTCGGCTTGGGCACGGATCTCTTGAGCTTGCTTACGAGCCTCCTCGGCCCTCTTCACATCGGCCTATACCTTGTCTTGAGCAGCCTCCAGGTCGGCGTCCTTGGCCTTCAGCAACTCGGCCAGAGCAGACTTCTCGGCCTCTCCCTTCTCTTGGGCGGCCCTAGCTTCATGCAATAGCTTGGCATTGTTCATGGCCAAGACATTCTCATAGGCCGTAATCGAATCCCACTGCAAGATAAATCAATGTCAGGTATCTTATAAAGTATAAATTATGTAATCAACAACTGAGAATATGAGATAGTTACCTCGGCCATCATAAGCCCCTTTTGGCAGAGCAAGTTCTCTTGGATAGGCTTCTCTCGAACGAGTGCCTCATAAGCCTCCTCGTCCAAAGCTCTTTGAACAGGAGCTTGGCCCAGCCTCAATAGAGGACCCTTCCGATTCTGAAGAGGAATGCCCCTCAGACGTGGAACATCTTCAGCTATGCGCCGAGCAAGTTCCTCGGCCTCTTCGTGGGTCTTGATGGTTTTGACGGTAAGGGAAGGAGGACCTTCAGAGCTGGAAGGCTCCCCGACAGCACGCTTTGCTTGGGGCTCCTCAGTAGATGCCCCTTGGGGCCTTTTCTGGCCCGATCGCCGGTGAACGAGATCGGTCTCCTCGGTCGACGGAGTTCCCGTCTCTACCTCGGCAGCATCAACATGGAGGCTATGCCCCTCAACAGTTGATGGATTAACAGGTTCCTCGGAGGCCCTCTCCTCGGCTTCAACCTCCTCATGTACTTTGAGGGGAAGGGGATGATCACCCTGAGCATTCAAAAGGAGGTTGCGACTGTTGGCATCCTCCTTTCTGTCCTTCAAGGACGAGGCTTTGGCCAAACATCTCTTCTGCTTGATCAATTCCATGGCGCTCAACTTCTTCATGGCTAGCTCCGCTTCTTGATAAGGGGTTAAATCTGCAAAGACGAGGAAGAGATGGTTAAATACAAGGAGAATGAGAGTTAACATTAAAAACACAAGTATCAAAGACAAAGGGTAAAGCATTTACATCCTGCCACATTTTCTTCTTTAAGGCATTGGTCAAGTGGAGGAACCTTACACCTCGGACAATCCTCGTGGAAAACGAGGCCAGGATGCATTCTCCAATCATTGAAATGCCTCCCCCTCTTCACAGTGACAAGGGGAATGACCCCGTCCCTCGGTCCCGGCATCAAGCCTGCCTGGACGTAGTAATGATCTGAGGCTTCTAATGCCGACCAGTCAAGGAGCCCCACCTCGGCAAACTCCTCAAGGCGCTTGATCAGGTCTTGAGTCCATCCATACTTCTGAACGGGACCCGATGAGGTTGGATCGTCAAAAGGGGATTGGAACTCCCAACCTTGTCGGCTCTCAACCCTAATCACATGGTTATCCCAACCTCCAACCTTGCTAGACATTGGAAGAAGAAGTTTTGGTGTTTTGGGGGCACTCCGTATGACGATGAGCCAACTATCCTTTACATAGCTGACCTGGTAGAAATGACGGAAAGTTCCCATGGTGGGCTCGAAACCTAGACTTCGGCAGAGCACGATAAAACTAACGAGGACCCGGGTACCATTAGCTCCCAACATGGCCAGGACAGCCCTCATGTCACCTAGAAATTCGTTGATGAAGGGGTCCAAAGGGAGACGAAGACCCTGTTGAAATTGTTTGAAGTAAAAATGGACGTGGTTATCGTTGTAGTAGAATCTCCTCTCTTCCTTGTTCGTCTTAAAAACAGGCTTGCCTATGTATGTTAGCCTGAACTCAGCTTTATCAACCCCATACGTGGAGTATAACTTCTGCAGCATAGGGTCCCCGGCCTTGGGTGGCCTCTCTCGTACTTGTCCTCCACCTCGGCCTCCTCTTCCTCGGCCCCTCCTGCCTTCAGCATGGGCTCCTTCAATGAAGGCATCCACTATCTTGGTTGACGAGGAGGCCTCTCCCCCTCTTCCCGTCATATCTGCAAAAAGACGAGGAGCATAAATTAGTGTCCTCGTCCATAACTGATCTTAAGACGGGGAAGAGGGATATCCCCCCCCTCGTCATTTTAGATAGGCCGAGGAGGGAGCCTTACTACTTAGACGCTCACGAACTATGCAATCCGAGGAAGGGTAGAATAATTCGATGTGCTCCATCATCTCGGACCTATCCTCGAACAAGACAATATTGAGGGACAACGAATCAATCCTATCTATCCTTGTGGTATCTGGGTATTGGATGAACAGTTTGGTACGGCCATATTTCCTCAACATCTCTCGTATCTCTGCCAAGGTTACCAACAACCATGGTCCTCTCTCTCTCCGGTAAACCCTCAAATTGCCTGTGTGGTACCCATAACGAAATCGGGGAGAATGATCCCAAGAGCGAGCCATTTCTAAGGGGAATCAAAGATCAATGGGGAAGTTTATGCAACATTCAAAGAAATTCAGACAAGGCAGCCAAGAAATTTACACAAGATTCCAAGATAAAACATAGTTTTCAAGAGTTAAAATTAAAGATTCATGAAGAAAAGCTTCAAGCTTGACAATGGCAGTGTTCAGCACCAAAATCCCTTCTAAAACCCTAGAAATGGCAAAATCCCAAGCGAAAAAGCATAAAAAGGAAGAAAACGCATACCTGTTGGTTGAAATGCGGTCAGAATTGGACAACTGAAGCAGCTTCACCGGAGAATTCAAGCTCGCCGGAAACTGGGCTCTGGAAAACCAAGATCGCCGGTGGGGTTTATCGCCTGAACCTTGCAATTCGCTCTCAAATAACTTGGGTGTGTAAAGGTTAAACTGAGAGGGGTTTTAGTTTTTAAACTCACCAAAACCGGGTCAAACCCGAAAGAAAAACGGGCCACCGGGTATGGCGCCACCAACATTAAATGCCACCAACAATTTTCGAGGACCTGTCAGGTTTGGGGGCCCACCACTCATCATCATGGCCAGTAACCGGCGGATAATGAAGCGACGCCAAAAATGAAGCATCTCTGACGCGTCTCAAACCCGTTCGTATCCCATAAGCCGAGGACGAGATGACTTTCTCCTCGTCCTAGGCCGAGCTAGAAAGTCGGGGGCCACTGAACAGTATAAACCGAGATACAAACATGGGATTGGCCGGGTCAATCCCAAATGGATTGGGCTATAAACATAATCCACATACAAGTTATAAGAAGCCACCATGGGCTACCTCGGTCTCGTACCTCTTCATCAACATAGCCATCCAAGGCCCAATATACAAGTACTATTTCCTCGGCATTTCACGCTACGAGATGTCATAATGACGAGGAGAGAAAAGTTCTAACCTCGGCATATCTTTATATGCCGAGGAGACAGAATCATACTCCCCGTCATGCCCACAGGCAGCTAGATCATCAATGTACGAGGAAGCTGAATCATGCACCTCGGCTTACTAGTAAACGCCGAGATAAGACATTTACGCTCCTTGGCCATCCGGCAAGCAGATTGAACAGTCCTATTCAAACAAGGATTCAATAGTTATTATCCAATCAGGATTGTAACCGTCTACATCAATTCAAGTCAAACAGTGACTCCTTAACAGATATAATCCATTTAGGATTATATCTTATCTCATTATAAGTTCAATTCAACATGGATTCTATCAATCCATCCCTATAAATACAAGTCACATGGCACATTATTCGGTACATTACTTTTTACATACAGAAACTCTGTCAATTTAGTTTCTCATCACAAAACCGTGACTTATTCTCACGCCGGAGGGCCTTCGCCGGTCAATCCCCAGCTTAGTTTACGTGTTTTGTCTTATTTTCAGGCCTAGCAATCTCCAGAGCAGACGATCGCTTGGATTTGGACTGATTTGACAATTTTGGCATCATCAGATTACAAAATTTCAAGAGTACAGTCAGCAACCATCAATTATTTCTACTAGCTCTTCATTTTTATAGTCCATCGAGATCAAGAGTTATCGCTCTGTCTAAAATAAATATTTATTTTAATTATTAATTTGGGGTTGTAAATATTAAAGAGGATGAATCTCACAAATGTTAGAAGTAACAAACTGCGGATATAGTCAAATGGTAAAATCTCTTTATGAGTTAATTCATTCAATTTTAGGCTCCGTTTGTTTCACCGTAAAACATTTTCCGAAAAATATTTTCGTAAAATAACTTATTTTACGGCGTTTGCCAAATGCAAAAAAAAAAAGTCAACGAAAAACATTTTCGGGTCAACGGAAAATATCTTGTTTTACCCCGTAAAACATCTTACCGTCCTCGAGGTCAGTAGAACATTTTCCGTGGCTCTTGGGTTCTCTCTCGTTTCTCCAGCGCCATTCTCGTTTCTCCAGCGCCATTCTCCTCTCTCTCCTTTCTCCGGCGCACTTCGTCGATTCTTCTCCTTCCGCTTCTCATCGTCATCGATTCACGCCGCTGTTCTCTCTCGTCTCTCCAGGTACGCCGATTTCTTTCCCTTCTTCTCCTTTCTCTTCCCCTTTTTCTTTGATTCTTCTCCTTTCTTTCTCAGATCTGTGCGATTTTTGTTTTTGATTTCTCAGATCTGTACGATTTTCGAATTTGATTTTGGGTTCCATTTGATTTAGGCATCTGGGTTTTTAGGTTAGATATGTTGAAATGAATTTTATGTTAATTTTTTGAACTGCTTGTTTTGATTTTTTGATTTCTCGTCGTTTTTGAACTCGTATTAGTGACGTGAAGAGGGATTGGCCTACTGTTGTTGTTTAGTTTATGCTCTATGTATGCTCTGTTGGTAAAGATACCTTAAACCCTGCTCCATGTATGTTCTGTATGTAAAGTGACCTTCTAGTAAAACTCTCTTTTCCTTTCAGAAAAGAAAAATCATGGTGAGGAAGCAATATGAAGGCTGAGACAATAATTTGATTTCAATTTTTCTTGTACCTGTTTCAAATTGTCCAAACTTATGTTTATATTGGTGTTAATATTTGATTATCATGGTTCATCAACATATTTGTAATTAGATGGGCAAGGTCAATTGGTTTCTTGGTTGGTTGTTTGAGAATTAATGTTTTTTTGATCGAATTAAACCTATTTTTTCCAGTGAATTTTAATTGAATGTATTAATACCGTAACTATTTTATTTATGTAGATGGTACGTAAGGTTATCCGAGCATCAGTATTAGGGGCAGCTGCTTCGGTCATGGGTGTAACTGCTGTAGTCCTAAAAAGAAGAAAAACCTCAACTACATTTAGACCAAGGGAGCCAAAAGAGGCCCAAGAATTTGCGAGACAGAGATATATGAATAGTATTTTATGTAGAAGCGAGCAACACTGTATAGATCAAATTCGTATAAAGCCACTTGTGTTTTCCAAGCTACGTGAGACCCTTGAGGAGGACAATTTACTTAGAAGTACCATAAACATATCTACAAGAGAGCAATTGTTGATATTCCTACATTTGATAGGACATAATGTGAGATTTAGAGTGATAGGTGGACGATTCTATAGGTCCATTGAGACTGTTCATCGACACTTTAAACTTTTATTAAGAGCAATTTTAAAGTTGTTCAAGCTTGTGGTAAAACAACCGAGTGACTCAACTCCCCCAGAAATTAGATATAACAACAGATTTTATCCATACTTCAAGTGAACAATTTTTATTCATATATTTTAGATGTATATATTTATTTAGCTATTGAAAATAATTTTGAGCACAAACATGTCACGTATAGGATTGTGTAGGGGCAATAGATGAAAGTCTTATACGTGCAAAAATTTATGATCAATGAGTGGCAAGGATAATAGTGTGTATGTGTGTAAAACTTGTTATTACTATTATGATATGATGTATTAAAAACTTGTTATTACTAACAATTTTTGTTGTACTCTCATGCTAGTAATAACAATTTTGGTAGTAATCTCTTGCTAATTTTTTGGTCCCCTTGTTCCCACTATTGCAAAGACTTGTAGGCATTTCATGTGGAGCAAGACATAATGTTAAACAGGTTTAATATATTCAGCAGCAAATGCCTTTGTTGCTTCTCCAGGTGGGCATTTATGCCATTGTGTCTGTGTGTTATTTTTAGATATTTTGCCATTAGTAAGAAAATGTCATTAGTAAGAAAATGCTACTTAAAATTTTGTTTACTTCTTTAGATATTTTGCAAAAAAATCAAAGTGTATGCATGCTGACAATTGATTCAAAAAAAAAAAAAAACCCCCCGAAAAATATTTTTCGGAAAACATTTTACTGTGAAACAAACAAGTTTATGTCATTTTCCGGCAATTGATTCATCAATTTGTCAAACGCCGAAAAATATTTTTCGAAAAATATTTTACGGTGAAACAAACATTTATGTCATTTTTCGAAAAACATTTTTCAAAAAAACATTTTACGGTGAAACAAACGGAGCCTTAATCTATAATTTTTTTCATTTTGGTGTCTCAGGGGTCGTCTGGTACACAGTTTTATAAACAGAGAGTTTTTAAAATGGAGCTTATTTCTGGACGCTATAATTTTGAGCGGCCAAAATGTTCCCAACTTTTTAAAATTCAACCGTCTAAAACTCTTGACTAACACGCTTAATTAAAAAAAAACTGAGTTTTTTTATCTCCATTTTAACAAAAACGCTCGACAAGACAGGGCCTCAATCAAAGAGATTCGGGCACCGCTAATGCAAGCGTTTAATAATTCGTGACATCACCTCGTTTTTCTGTTTGATGAACGGAAAAAGATGACTTTGAATTCGGTAGCACTCGCTCGGAGTCTACTAAATCAATCTCAACTGTGTATAATTATTGATCTCATTCAAAATTACAAATTCTCATCAAGAAATATAAA
The DNA here is from genome assembly GCA_022495995.1 of Adenophora triphylla var. japonica. Taxonomy (NCBI): domain Eukaryota; kingdom Viridiplantae; phylum Streptophyta; class Magnoliopsida; order Asterales; family Campanulaceae; genus Adenophora; species Adenophora triphylla. Next base: position 196,815 of record JAFEMH010001521.1, on the reverse strand, counting down.
GCATGTCTGTATAAAAAAAAACTGAATTTTTTTATCTCCATTTTAACAAAAACGCTCGACAAGACAGGGCCTCAATCAAAGAGATTCGGGCACCGCTAATTCGTGACATCACCTCGTTTTTCTGTTTGATGAACGGAAAAAGATGACTTTGAATTCGGTAGCACTCGGAGTCTACTAAATCAATCTCAACTGTGTATAATTATTGATCTCATTCAAAATTACAAAGTCTCGTCAAGAAATATAAAGCCTGTTTGTATAATAGAAAAATAAATAAAATAACACCAACGGTCTCCTGGCGTATCATGGCCGGCTTCCCTACGGGGAGGTCGGGGGTTCGATCCCCCCTGGGGGGATCTTGTGGATTTAATTCTTTCATTGGGTTTCAGGAGCCTTGGAGTCCCCCGGTGCACATCCGTGCAGTTAAGGAAGCAGCATTGCTGGGCTTGCAACCTCAGTGTGAGGAGTTCAACTGCCGCGTTGTAGGAGGGCTCCCTTGGGGCCAGGAGTATAAGGGGTGCTGCCACCCTGGCTGCCTCGGGCATATACCGCGATTTACCACCGCCAGCATACTGAAGGGCCGGTACCTGGTGGTTCAGGATTGATCCGTGGCCGGGAAACCTGGGTAATAAAAAAAAAAAAAAAAAAAAATAACGATGGAAAAAGAAACCACTTGTGGCCTATACATGGCAAGGAAAAATTGTAAAGAATTTAGCATGCAGGCCCTAAACCACATGACTAGCTATTTACAGAATCTTAATTTTCAACATGTAAATGAAGAGATTGCAAAGGAGATCCTATCTATAGTATAAAAGAATCTTAATTTTCAACATGTAAATGAAGAGATTGCAAAGGAGATCCTATTTATAGTATAAATCACACCATGGGTGAACTGTATTATGAACAGTATTAAATGTCAAATTTTTCATTTTGCCCTCACTAAGTTGTTCCTTTCCTATTTTAGCCTTTAAAAAAAAAAAAATTAACTAAAAAAAAAAAAAAAACACGTGTCCTCAGACACAGACTTTTACTAGTGCATCCATAATTGCGAAGGAACAAAATCAAATCAACCACAAAGGATATACTCCCTCCGTCCCGGAACAATCTTCACACTTTCCCTTTTGGGCGTCCCAAAACTTACTTCACACATTTAAAACTTACCTAAAATGGAAATGAATCTTTACTATTCCCTCCACTCATTCTCTCTCCTACATTATTTTAATACTCACAACACCATTATAATTTACTATTCTCTCCACTCATTCTCTCTCCTATTTTATTTTCACACTCACAACACTTTCAATATAATACTCTCTCCTTAAAACCAGTGCAAACAGTGTTTGTGAAGTAAGTTCCGGGACGGAGGGAGTATATAAACATTTATTTATTGGAACAAATATTCTAGAATGTTTGGTGCACTTTTCCAAAACAAAATATACTCTATATTTTATGTTAGGTGAAATTTGATTTTTTTAAATGTGAAGTATGATAAATGACTTTTCTATAGTTATTTATAGCATCTTATCTTTAGTATTGACTTAGTTTTTATTTTTTTTTAGTCTTAAAATAGTGTAAATTAGCTTTCTTTATTCCAATTCTTCAATTTTACACTTGTTGGTATAGTTTTAGCATTTTTCACAGATTTAAGGCAAAACTTAAACAAATGAGGCTTTAGGAACGTTAAGGGATCAAAGGCAAGGAAGGACAGCTTTAAAATCATCATTCAGACCAAAACCAAGCTGGAGAGGCCGTGCACTGTGAAGAGGAGCGGCCGTGCACCTACCAGGCCAAAATGGCCCCAAATCAGTGAAGTGGCCTGCCAAACCAGGCCAGAGCGGTCGTGTAGTGTAAAGTGGAGCGGCCGTGCATATTGGCCAGTTCAAAATCCAATTTGGTGCCAAGGCTGGAGCGGCCGTGCAAGATTATAGTGCACGGTCGTGCACTTGCTGTTGCAGTCATGGAAATGTGCCTTTTGAAGATGGTTGTTTGAAGAAATACAACCCTAGCCTAGGATGCCTATTTAAAGGCCCATTGTATCAGTCAAAGACATGCAGAAACTCTGATTTACATCGGAATTACTTGAAATTATACTCTAGCAATTGTTACTTCATAAATCTCTTGAAGATCATACTTGTGTTCTTGAAGTTTTTGAAGTATCGAAGCAATAAAAGATCGAAGTGGTGGTAGTAGTGGTGGTAGTAGTAGTAGTAGTGGTAGTAGTGGTAGTGGTAGTGGACTAGTAGTCGTAGTGGTAGTAGTGATGGTAGTGGTAGTAATAGTAGTGGTGGTGGTAGTGGTATTGGTGGTAGTGGTGGTGGTGGTGGTGGTGGTAGTAGTAGTGGTGATGGTGGTGGTAGTAGTAGTGGTAATCTGGTCCCATGAAGCCAGGGCTACATGGGACCAGATTACCAATGCCTTCACAGAGAAATATAAGGCCAACTTGGAGTGGGAAACAAATAGGGTTGACCTACAAACAACAGTGCAGCGTCCTGATGAGAATGTTGGGGACTTTTACAAGCGGTGGAATCAAACTCGGTGAAATGGCCATCCCTCCTTCCGAAGAGGAACAACCGGACATCTTCCCGGTCATGCTTGAAACCACATCCGAGAGCCTCCTCGGTCACTTCCCATACTCGAGACTTACGGGCCATGGTTAACTCTGCAGCCTAAGTTTGAAAAGGCCTACAATCCAACCGGCCGCCGCACTCCGCCTACGATATCGGGCTCCTCCCGCAAACACGCCCTGCTCCCGCTAAAGGCAAAGAGATGATTCACTATACGGGATAGGAATGTAATAACACAACTCCTTTTGCTCCCGTAAAACCAGTGAGCCTGGACCACGGGTCATGAACCTCGAAAACTTTGGGATGCCTCTAAATGACATCTTTAGAGGACCGGTGAAGGAAGGCTTGCTGCGGCCTTTGGAGAATTTCCAACCCGTAAATCCGAATGCTCCCGTGGATACTACAAAGTATTGTGCTTTTCATCAAGCTCACGGACATCCGACCGACAACCGCTTCACTGAAAAAGGCAATTCGGGGGCTAATAGAGCAAGGAAAGTTGGAAGGCCCCGAGGGGCCTAACACGATCAAAAATCCCCGCCAAGGAACCATAATCAGTGAATATGATTGAATGCGGAGAATCTTCGCATGCCCGGAAGATGCCGATGAAGGTCCCCAAATACCCGTGTGGCCAACCTCGTCGAGGATCCCGACCCGGATTCCCCTCGGCCTTGAGGATATCGAACGAATCAACCCATCTTGGTCTCATGTCGAGACTCCTTGCAAGAATACGAGGCCCGCTATTTCTCGGATGAAGGGAAGGCCAATACCGAAGAGCCGGGGCTGTTCCTGGCCAAAACATGAGAGGACCATTTACACAAGATGGTTAGAACAATCGAGAAGAATCGAACAAGAAAGCTTCCTGGCGGGCGCTGACTGGGGCTTATCAAAGAAAGAGGCCGAAGAGCATCCGGAACTAGTACACTTCGCAAATTGGCTCTGCAGGAGAGCCCGAATATGATCCCGAGAACAAGAAGAATCGGAAGAGGAGGATTCCTTCTACATTCTACACAGTGTTAAATACGTGCCACCCTCTCACTCTTCCCCCGCAATTTCGGGAAGAGAAGCTGAGTCACAATTGCCACTTCCGGGAATGGGAACATATGACAATTTTTGCGGCTGCACGCACCCATATTCCCCCAACGGGTTTGATCGACGTTCCCTCTCAGCCGAAATCCCGGTAGTATGGGAAGAAGATTCCGATGACAGCGATGATGATGATGATGACGAGAGTGAAGAGTCAACCGAGGCCCCCGATCCGGAAACAATCTGGAACCATCATGCCGTAAATGAGCCCATGGGAGCCGTGCACAATGGCCGGTTATCGGCCAAGCGACGGCGAAGAAACTTCGGAAGACGAATATGAGACCGAGGACATGAAGGCCATGAAGTTTCATGGATCCGAGCACGTGGATGTCTTAGAATTCAACACCGCCTACCATGCTTTGGGGAAAGGGTTTTCAGTGTGTCCGATCCAGCCGATAGTCGAAGATCCGATCGAAAGAGGAAAATTAACTCCCATCCGCCAAAATAAGAAAATAACCATGGTTAGATCAAATCCACCCCGTAACAAAGTAACACTCCTTGTCGTGGTTACCCAAGAAGAGGTCACCTTCCCGAATGTATGTCGCCTTTCGAGAAGTCCTAGAAACTCGGCATGATACCGGATGCGCCTCCCACACGTAACGCTATAATCATCTCCAACTCGAGTATTACGTAAGGGAATCGTAATGGCCGCACTATACCGGGATGAGATCGAAAAGCCGCCGAGTCCCGACAATAGCGACTCTTGTTGCATGATAACTATGAGCAAGGCCGGCCATGAGAGTGAATCGGAGGACGCCCTAGCTCGTGGGCCATCCAAGGGGCAACAACACAACCCCAAACCCAAAGGCTTGTGACACGGGAAGCGATTATAAGGGCCGCCCGGGGAAGGAGCCAAGATCGATCTCATCCGTTGCTAGGCTCCGTCTGTAACCCGATGGCCAATAGCCAAAAGGGCTCCCGTTGACCTTAGCAAAGCATTGAAGAAATCCATCAAGAGACAACCGATGAGGAAGTCAATCGGTTGACCCGATCCGGGCAACTCTTCCAAGGGAATCCCAAGGCAGATAAGAAGGCAACAGATCAAACACCGCAAGAAGATCGCCGCCCCTATGCTAAGACAGTGAAACCTGCATCCCGAAAAGAGGATCCCGTGCTCACCCGTTGAAGCAAACACAGCCAACATTTCCTCTCGGTCTCTACTCACTTCGTCCTATCCCCATAAGCCGAAGCCGGAAGAAAGCCCGGCCCGCACTCTAGTCCCTATTGATGCTACTCCCGATGACGTGGTACATCCGATTGGAAACATCCACTACGGGAACATAATCACTTTCACCGATCTCGACCTCCCTCAATTTGGGGCCGATCATAACGAGCCTCTCTTCATCACAGTCCACTGGATGAACGACGCCTCCTCGGGTCCTGGTTGATAACGGGTCCGGAATGAATATTCTCCCTGCAAAGATCATGAGCCCGCTTGATATCAAGACTACGTACTTGAAGCCTTCCTCCCTCACAAATCAAAGCTTACGACTCAACATCCCGAGCGGTCCTCGGAGTTGCTACTTTGGACCTCCGGTTTGGACGTAAATTGATACCTGTGGAATTCCAGGTTATCGACATCCCGATTACTTTCAATGCCTTATCGGGAAGACCTTGGCTCCATCAAGTCAAAGGGGTCGCCTCAAGCCTCCACCAGGTGTGAAATTCGCCTCGAATGGGGATCTCGACGACCATTTACGGAGATTTAGTCACTTTAGAGGGCACGATACGGGCGGAATACCTATTCTCGGAAATCAAACATGACGAGGAAGGTCACATGCTAACGGGCTTCACGGTCGACCCTCCCAAGGCCCAAGTGTGCAACATAGATCTGACGGTCACTCGGGATAAAATCCCACCGGTCTTGAAAATGATGAGAAAAATGAGCTATCTACCCGGCCTCGGTCTGGGGAAGCACCAACAAGGAACTCCCAAACTCATCGAGGCGACAGGACAGAATACTCGCCACGGCACTGGGATATGAGGCCTCCTCAGCTGACACCGCAAAAGGAAAAAGATTTGAAGCCGCCACAGAAAGGTCCCTGGCCGACAACCCTAAATCTCTCTCTTTCACCCCTAATTTGGCCGACTACTTTGTAAAGGGTCCCACACAACCAGGAAACATCACAGCCCACTCCTACGGCAGATGGCTAAAGCTACAGGATAGCCTCAACAAGTTTAGAGGAACCAAGGCTCACCCGGTCCGTAGAATGTTCCTGGACCTACCCAAGATACCCGGGGCTACCACTACCCTGAAGAGCGAGTATACCTTCAGAGGCGTGCTCGACTCCGGTGGAACAGCTCGAGAAGCTCACAACCACTATTCCTACCGCCCAGAAGATCCGAAACCCGAATTCGAACCGACAAAGGCCAAAAGCTAAGGCCACGAAGTCTTTTCGAGATGATTGGGATGGTCCGATTATGCAATGAATTATTCGAAGAAGAGATCCAGTGCCAGACCCGATTGATCTCGGCTCGGTCCAAGAGATGATAGCAATGATCGAGAAAGGAAAACAAAACAAAGACATTCCCGAGTCATGAGGCCACCAACAAAGAAAGCCGCTAAAGAATTGGGAAAACCTCTCGTGCCCGTCCGCGACCAAGGAGGAAATGATCACCAAGCTTGGATTGGTCCCCCGTCCCTTTGTGTCAATCTAGGACAAGTCCTCCCAGCCTCTCTTTGTTAAGATCGAGTCTCTAGGGTCGTCCGATGGCCTTACGCCCGAAGACTACGAGTCCGTAGCAAGCACCGTATTCCTTTTCGTTTTCAATGAAATGACGAACCTTTCGAGTATCCTCGATTGCCACTTTAACTAATGATGAATTAATTAAAAAAAAATTTTAATAATAACTCATTAGATAAAGAAGCGTACACATTAAACGAAAAAAAAATCAAACAACAAAAAAAATCTTTAAGCTGTTGTCCTGAAAGAGGAAAATCGAGCCCAAGCCGCCGAAGAGATTTTGACGAGTGTGAATTTGGGAACTGGAAGAGCCTAAAGAGACGCAGATTGGTGATTTCTTCGAAGGAATCGGAAAGGATGCTGCGCAAAGTCCTACAAAATCCTCAACTCAAGGAAAGTAGCCCTCTTCATCAAAGAGAACATCATATGCAGATACGGGTTGCCACCGAAATCATTTCGTATAATGGATCCCACTTCGAAGGGGAATGTGAAAAGCTGGCGTAATTCCGAATAACCCGTCACAAGTCATCTCCTTACAGCCCCAAACCAACGGAGCCGTTGAGGCAAAGAAACAAGACTCGGGAAAATATCATCCGGAAAATGGCCAGTCCAAGGCGTAGATTGGCCCGAGAAGTTACACCCGGCACTCGGGGCTACAGAACATCGATCGAGAACGGCAACTGGGGAAACACCTTTTGCCCTCACATACGGAATGGAAGCCGTACTCCCAATCGAGCTAGAGATCCCATCGCTCCGTATACTGCTGGAGAGCCAGATCAACGAGGTCGAATGGCTCCGCAGTCGCCATGACGAATTGGCCCTACTAGATGAACGCCGACCGAAGGCCATGGAACACATCCGAGCCTACCAAGGAAGAATGGCTGAGCCTTCGACAAGAAAGTAAAGCATCGGGAGATCCGAGAAGGTGATCTCGTTTTAAAAGAAAAGCCCCCACCCGTATCAACCCCTCGGCAAATGGGAGCCTGTATGGGTCGGGCCATATGTCGTCCGTAAGATCTTCTCCTGAGGAGCCATGCAACTTGTGCACCTCGACGGAATCCCTTTGTACACCCAAAGTGAATGGTGACAAGCCGCGCAGATACTACGCGTAAAAAAAAAAAAAAAAGAGTGCTAAAAGAGTAATACCCAACTAGGTTGAAAACCCGAAAAGGGCGGCCTAGGTAAAAACAGGGTTGCACCAAAAAAAAAAACAAAAAAAAAAAAAAAAAACAAAAAAAAAAAACAAAAAAAAAAACAAAAAAAAAAAAAAAAAAAAAAACAAAAAAAAAAAAAAAACAAAAAAAAAAAAAAAAAACAAAAAAAAAACAAACAACAACAAAAAAATCGGGTTGAACTACGAAGACCCGAGCTCCTCAAAATGAGGGGAACGTAGGCAAATGGAAACGGTTCGGTCTAAAACACAAATAAAAGTCATACTTTGACATCAATACAATTGATCGACCATGAAAGCGTCTCGAAAAACTCTAAAGCAATTCAAATATTCATTACAAATTAAAAGCTCTTCGATGAGTCTAAGCCCGATTCATTCCTACAACCGGCAACCTCGCTAAAAGAAACTAAGATACATAATCAAACTAATGTGTCTCGCTATGACAAGAAAGGGATACTCGGAAACCTCGTAGTCACTCCAAGCCACTCGCACCGGCCTCTCCCCTCTTCTTCCCCTTCGAGTCTTCTTTTTCTTCGAACCGGAAAATGCCTGTCTTCCTCCTACCAAGCTCGGTATAGGAACAGATCTATCAAACCAGCCTCCGTCAAGGCCTTAGTAGCCCTAGCGTCATCTCTCATCTCCCGTAGCCTAGCCGGTAGCATAGGAGCCCTCCTCTCCTCGTCTCGACGTAAGCCTCATAGTCGGTCCACGCCGTCTCCGCTCCTATCATGAGGGTTGGCCCTCGCCTCGGCCCTCCTCCTCTCGTAAATGCCAGTGTCCTCCGCACCCACAATGGCCTCACGCCGCCTCAAAATAGCCACCCGAGTCTCTCCTGCATGCCTCTCATACCAATCCAGTACCAAGTGGTCGTGAACACCGGTCTCTGACGCTCGAGAATAACCCGAGGAGGAAAGGCATCATACCTCCATGCTCGGGAAAGAAATGGAAACACCGAGGGATCATCCATAGAAACAGGAGCCACCACCCCGGTGGCTATATCATCAAAGCCCTCCAAAGGAACCTCGCTCCAAGCCAAATTGTCTCGTAACTAAAGCCGAATGTAGAAGCCGGACCGAGAAAGCCCCTAAGCATAACCACATGGGACCCGCCCCGAAGCACTCGCGAGTCTCCACCCGCCAACAAGGCACCGACCATCTCGATATCCTCTCGTCCGGAGACCAGCCATCCAACGCTCCCATGAGCCCCGATCATCGAAATCCACCGCAACCCCCTCCCGGCAAATGTCCAAGGCTTGATCATATCGGAGTTTCCCGAAGAACCCCCAAACGCTCCATCGCCCATGTGGTCAAGAGGAACGGGCCGCCCCCGCGCATATACCGTCTTCCGGTAGCGCCCTATCAAGAGCATGAAAAGTCTCCCCGTAATCAAAGGAACGACATCTCTCGCCTGTGCGACAGTGAACGACAACATCCAAGAAAGACCGATGACAGATCCCAAAGGAATAGACCATGAACAGGGTGCCAAACATACAAAGTGCAAAGGCATCCCAATAGGCATCATCCAAGCCTAGGCCCCTAAACCTATCGGGAAGACCGGAAATATCGAAATAATCGGGACCGCAGATCATACCTTGCGCTTCCTCCGGGGAAAGATGAAGGAGGACGCACAATCTGTCAGCAAAAGAAGCCCTCCGGCAAAGGAACCGCTATCTCTTCCACCTCCGACCTCCAAGCAAGGCCCGAAATTCTTCGACAATGGAACAATCTCGTTGAAGGAAAGGCAAAAGACATGCCTTCTAGTGTCCCAAAATGAGGAAGAAGCCCTCAAAAGCTCATAATCCGGAATCAATTCCTTGAGAGACCATAAGCACTTCACCTTATACCTTTCTTCAAAGAAGGACCTCCTCTCATGCATAATCTCCCGGGACCAATCCTTGAACTTGTTGAAGAATGACATTTGGGATTCTTGGGACAATTTTGATGGAGCTTTTCTAAAGTTTTCCATGGTTTTTCTCTTTCTCCCGAAAATGGCTGTTTGACCGGAGGTTGAAGAGGATATTTGAATTTGAAATAAAGTGAGACCAGATCTCGTAGCAAAATTAAAGGACAATGTCGATGCGCCCCTATCCGCGCGGATAGGTTTGTTTTCCATCGAAAAATCTGCAACCCAAGCCGCTACACCAAAAGAGGAATATTCCGTCCCGGTTGCTCGAAACCCGTGCAAAAACCTCCCCAAACCACCCATATACCAAACACCCTTGCAAAAAAATCAAGGCTCATGCAACACTGCATTCATACTGCATTGCATTCATAAAATAAAATCCTAAATTATTACATTCCAAAAAAAAAAGAGTGTGCATAAAAAAAAACAAACAAACATCAATAAAATCCTAAATTATTACATCCAAAAAAAAAGAGAAAAAAAAATGTGCACAAGCCGTACAAATCTCAATCTCAATCTCAAATCTCAAAAAAAAAATCAATCGGAGTCTCTAGCGCCCGATGTCCGCCCGCCCTCTTGCGACTCGGCCCGCTCCTCAGAGCCCCGAAAATCTCGGGCTCGAATCGTCCTCGTCTCCGTAAAGAGGCTCATCAGACCAACCGGCACGCTCCGATAGGGCAAGCCGAGATCTCGCGAAAAATCATATCCGAAGGTGAAGGCGTCGGACTCCCGGACGTACGAAGACGAACCACCATGCCGCCAAACGTGTCCCCGCCCGTGTGGATCCTCGAGAATGACGTGATCCGAAGGCGCACCGCGCTGGGATCAAGGAGAGGAGACAGAGGAGTCTCTCAAGAAGTCTCCCGAGCGAATAGGGAAGCCTCCCGTCCGATGTGCGCCGGCCGTGGTCGCTCGCTCTAGCTCGAGGAGCCCCGCAAGCGACCATCCTCCCGATGAATCTCTTAGGCTCCGATCACTTGCTTCGCGCCTTCTCGACGACCACCTCCGAAAACCGCACAAAAGCAAAAGCGTCAAAAAGGAAGTGATGCTAAAGATGATGAAACAAAAAAAGAAAGAAAGGAAGGGGAAAAGCGTAAAAGCCATACTCTTCATACTCCTGACGAGGCCGGAAAGCTCGTGGAAGCCGCTCAGCCGAGGGATCTCGCACCCTCAATCGGACCCCATCCCGGATATATGAAAAATCCGTCCGAGGGTACCGCGGGATCCCAAGCCCCTCTCTATCCGTAACCCGAGGCATCCTCGCCTCCTCAAGACGAATGTCGCATATGGCTCAATCGCCACGAAATCCGAGAAGTGCCGGCCGGCTCGTAATCATCCCAGTCACTGGACCGATCACTCGGGTGCATCATATCGGCGGGAGGCTCCACCGGTGTCCTCAAAGGCGAAGTTCACGCCATGCCGACGCGTCACCCTCTCTCCTGCATAATATGCATCGCAGTCGACCTCTCGTAATCCTCCGCCGCACAGCCCAAATCTCGCCGCCTTCACCGCGCCACCTCTAAGCGATCCTGTGGGAAGAATATCATCCCCTCATCCGTCTCGGCCTCCGTCAAAGGAAGGCAATCCGCGTACCCGAGAGTCGTACGCCCCGGAGCTTATCTTCTCCCGGCATGCTTGGGACCAAGACCGCATAGCCGGATACGCCCGACGTACTCCGCCGGCCGCCGCCACATCGTGACGCGAAAAACTCCAACGCCCATACCGCGAAAGGTAAAAATCAAATCAATCCAAAGGTAAAAAGAAAAGTGTGTGCTCAAAAAAAGAGGGAAAGCAAAAAGAGAGCTTATACCTCCAGTGGCAAACTCAAAGCAATACAAGGAGCTCACAGCCTTCCGCCGTACCTATCGAGAGCAAAGTAAAGCTCGCCACCCGCCTCTCCCCACGAGACATCTCCGACCGTCTCCATGTCCTCCAAGGACCTCAACAAGGCAAAGACTCGCCGTCCCCTCAAAGATGCCCAAAGAGGGTGCTCGAGAAAGGCAAACCACAAGAAGGCCCTAGCGATCCGCTCGGCGCCTATCCTCTCCTCCCCACCTCATAGCTCACAATGGTCTCCACGATCTTACCGTAGATCACGGCATACTCCATCCCCATCCCCTTTTTGGGAATAGGGAAAATCCCGTAAGAGCCTCGTAGATCCGCATCGCCGTAGCCATCCCGCCACTCAATGCCGCGCCCATTAAAGGACAGCCCGTGATCGCAAAGATAGTCGGAAGGGCGTAACCGTAGCCTCGCCCCGTAAGAAGTGAAAGGTGTGGGTCGCGTCCCACCAATGCCGCGCTAAAGCGAACATCAAGCCCTTGCTCTGTGGAACTTGACCACCCCCTCAAGCACTCGACGAACTCCCAAAGCCCCGTCTCGACAACAACTGTCTCTGACTCGGCAAAGCTCCTCGGCCCGCATTCGGAAGCCTGGTCCCACAAGTCAACCACGGACTCCACCGATCCTCGAGTCTTCATTTTGTTCACCGCTCCGTCACAAAACGGTTTCCGCCCGCAAAAAAAAGAGAGAGAAAGTGTCAAAAAAATTGCATTTGCATTTACACAAAAAAAAAAGCATACACATGCATTAAAAAAATTCGGCAAAGATAACAAAGCATACAATGAGCATAGCCCCATTTTTCTCGCACAAAAGACAAGCCAAAGAAATCCCAATGCATTCATCAAAAAAATGCATACATGCATATCCTACAAGAAGTCGACGGAAATAAAAACTCCGTCCCAATTTCAAAAAACAATGCATACATGCATCATCCATCTTACATGCAACGGGAGGAAAAATCCGTCCCACTTTTCAAAAAAAAAAAATCCTAAACATACATACATCTCATATTGGCAAAATGCCCATTCTTTCCAAACAAAATGCATGCATTGCATCATTCATCAATATCAATATTCAATTTCAAAAAAAATCATCATCATCAACATGCAATATTCAAATTTTTTTTAAAAAAAAAAATCAAAGTCACAATTCACAATTTTCGAATTTTCACATGCAATTTTCGAATAAAAAAAAATGGCAAAAATGCCAATTCTTTTTCCCAAGCAAAATGCATATTTTGGGATACCCACATAATCATTGCAACATGCAAAGCATCCAAATCAAGATTCAAAGCCAAGAACATCAATCATTCGAATTTTCAAAAAAAAAAATTTCAAAAATCACCCAAAATTCAAATTTCAAACAAGAAATCAACAAAGGGATCAAAGGGTTTCAAAGTATACCGTTCGGAGATTCGAATCCGAAGCCCAATGTTGCCAATCATCGGGTAATGCTCCTCCGCAACCGATTGCGAAAGATTGTAATGCCTCCTCATCCTGGACGAGCTCCAATCGTCTCCGCTATCGGGCCACGCCCGCCTTGAAAAGCGCCTTCCCGTGTTCCATCGCTCGAAAAATCGAAGAAATCGGAAGATTTTCGAAGCTTTTTGGCCTTCAATGGAGGTTCTCCTGCTTCTCTCTCTCTCGTCGTGCAAAAAAAATTGAAAAGATCGAGGAAGAAGAAGAAAAGGGCGTTGGCCCTCTTTAATACCCCGATTTTCAGTGTCCTCTCCGCGCGGATAGATTGTCGGGTCAAAATGACCCTTTTGCCCCTTAAAATTCCAGGACTCTGCAATTCAGTCCCCAATTGGACAGAGTTAACCAAAGTTAACCAAAGTCAACCCCTTGTCAAGAAAATCATTTCCGGCCGTAAAACGTAAGACCGAGTGCCCCGAGAAAGATAACGGATCCCGTATCTTTCATCAAAATCATTTCCGGCAGTAAAACGTAAGACCGAGTGCCCCGAGAAAGATAACGGATCCCGTATCTTTCATCAAAATTACCCCTAGCAAGAAACGTAAGACCGAGTGCCCCCGAGAAAGATAACGGATCCCGTATCTTTCATCAAAATTACCCCTGCAAGAAACGTAAGACCGAGTGCCCCGAGGAAGATAACGGATCCCGTATCTTTCATCAAAATCCTTCCCGGCAAAGAAACGTAAGACCGAGTGCCCCGAGAAAGATAACGGATCCCGTATCTTTCATCAAAATTATCCCCTAAGCAAAGAAAACGTAAGACCGAGTGCCCCGAGAAAGATAACGGATCCCGTATCTTTCATCAAAATTACCCTGCAAGAAACGTAAGACCGAGTGCCCCGAGAAAGATAACGGATCCCGTATCTTTCATCAAAATCCTTCCCCAAGTAAAACGTAAGACCGAGTGCCCCGAGAAAGATAACGGATCCCGTATCTTTCATCAAAATCATTCCGGCAAAAGAAACGTAAGACCGAAAGTGCCCTCGAGAAAGATAACGGATCCCGTATCTTTCATCAAAATCATTTCCCCAAGAAACGTAAGACCGAGTGCCCCGAGAAAGATAACGGATCCCGTATCTTCATCAAAATTATTCCCTACAAGAAGAAACGTAAGACCGAATGCCCCGAGAAAGATAACGAAATCTCGTATCTTTCATCAAAATCCTTCCCTAAGCAGTCCAAACGTAAGACCGATTTCCTGCACGAATATGTCTCGATTTTCCCCAAAGAAAGGCTAACAAAATCCCCAGCAAAGTTAACGGAATCCCAAAAGCCAACGGAATCTCGAGTAGTACTCGAACTACGAAAGGGCTTGATTCCCACTAGGGATACGTAGGTAGCCTATCATTAGGTCCAGCCCCTCGACCAAAACGGTCACCCTCTCCTTCGGCAGCAGACGAAGTCCACCGAAAGGCCATTTCAAATTAAGGTCCGAGGCGCCTAAAAAGCCATCATCATCAAGGTCCGAGGCGCCTAAAAAGCCATCATCATCAAGGTCCGAGGCGCCTAAAAAGCCATCATCATCAAGGTCCGAGGCACCTAAAAAGCCATCATCATCAAGGTTCGAGGCACCTAAAACGCCATCTCCAAGGTTCGAGGCACCTAAAACGCCATCTCCAAGGTTCGAGGCACCTAAGACGCTATCACTAGAAAGCGATAAATCGCAATCATCCCCAGCAGAGACCGAAAATGGTCATTCCTATCCCCAAGATACCATCGACCGAAAATGGTCATCTCTTATCCCTGCAGAGTTTCTTTCCAAAGAACCGACCGCAGAACTCGCTCATCGTGTTCGAGGCACCTAAAACGCCATCATCTCCGTGGTCAAAGACCCGAACTACGATCGGCTTGATTCCCATTCGGGATACGTAGGTAGCCTATCGCTAGGTTCACCACCCGATCACTCGATCATCCCGCCAAATATGGAGCCTTACTCTTATCGACGACCCCGCTTCCTTCTCGAAGCGCCGTCGCCGAGGGGCTACCGTAAGTGCTCTAATTTGAGCTTGTTAGAATTTTCGTTAGAAAATTAACGAAAGTTATAACATTTCTAATAATTCCTAACAATCCTAACATTTCTAACAAAATGAGGGTAAAATGGGCATTGTTATTTAAGGTTAAACCTCAAAAAGAATCTCAAAAAGTAAAACAAAAGGAATAAAACCACAAATAGCAATGGCCGGAGACACATAAACTCGGCCGTTAATTTGAATTTTGAAAAGAAATATTTCTTGTCCAAAGCCCGAAGCCGCATTTAATGAACAAAGGCACGCCGAAGGGTCTTGTCCGCGCGGTTGAGTTTGTCATTTCAGGAGGGCTATAAATTGAGCCCTCCAAATACAAAAATAAGGAGGAAGAACACCAATTGCACCGAACCTCGGCGAAATATAGAGAGAAAACAAAGGAGAATTCTTCAAGAATTGTCACCTTTTTCTCTCCAATCTTTCCCAACTCACACTCATCCACTCACTCTCATACTTAAGCCTTAAACACTCATACACTCAAGCCAAAAACTCAAGAACATAAAGAAGATTGGTAAACCCTCCTTCTTCCTTACCCTAAACTCCAACCATGCATGCATTTGCAAACTACAAAATGTAGTTCTTTCATCTTCTTGCTTTAGATCTAAGAAGATCACCATGGAAGACCATCTCCATGGATGATCTTCTACAAAGATCAAAATTATTTTCAAGTTCTCTTACTTTCTTGCAAAGAAAACTCATTTTCAAAACCCTAAAAATCATTTTCAAGCATAAAATCTCATTTTCAAAGGATAAAAATCCCCTTCCCAAGCAAATGAAATGCTTAGTCCTAATGTATCCCAAGAATGGTTTGGTATAGTTGATTCACCACTAAAATGTCAAGTGATCACTAACCAAAACCTAGGGAAATGGGGACAAGCATGGATGCAAAACCCCCCTTAAAATCATATTTTCTCTCTTGGGAAGTTGCTGTCCAGTAGCAATTTTCCCAGACCTCAGTCCATGGTCTAATTTTTTGGACACAGATAAATGTGGAATTTGGTGTTTACTACAAAACACTTTTTGTAGCCAACATCCAGATCTTTCCATACATATTTTTACTTTATTTTTTGGGTGAGTAAAACTCCTCTTTTCAAATTTTCTTTCAGAGGCTAGTTCATCATCTTCTGGAAATCCAGATTGCATATCAGAGATTTCCAGAAGGTTTTGACCCCTCAAATCTTCTCCAAAATGGAAAATTCCTTCGCACAAATCTTATTTAAGGTGTCTAGAACAACTTTCATTCTCTGAGTTTATCCAGATTATGAAGTTTTAAGACCCTTGAATCCATTTCAAAATCAAAGGTCCACTGCCTTTTTCATTCTGGCAGAAATGGCTCTCAACTTCAAAAGGTCTTTTGAGTACCAAATCTCAATCCAAAAATCTTCCAAAAAATCATGGAATCAGTTTAAAGTCTTAAAAAGATATCCCAATTTTTACTTTTCTGAGTTTCAAATTATTTTGGCCAAAACACACACACACACACACACACACACAAATGATTTTCAGCTTGGAAGACTCGTTTTACGAGGCGCGCCGGGTGCACACTAACGTCCTTCCCGACGCGTAACATGACCTCCGAACCTAAATCTCTGATCTCGGGCTTTTTTCAAAGTTTTGGCCCTCAAAATAAAAATGGCGTGGCGACTCCGTTTTCGTTGATTTTTCTTCAAATAAAAAATGGGAAAATTTTCGGATACGCACATCATCACAATTAGATTCATGGATACTTGTTAGAGAACAAGGTACTGGAATTGACCCATTATGAGATTTATGTCATGGTCAAATGTCATAATTAAATCTCATATAGTCATATCATTGATATCCTTTGACCTGAGATTATCATCGTCTTCGACTCGATGAATATTATGTTTGATATAGTTTAACGTTGTCATTAACCGGATAACAATAAGGGCTATTATTGGCATGATAGGATTCTTGTTGGGAAGAATGATAAGTCAAGATGGAAATTTGTCCCTCGTAAAGAGAGATGTTTGCTAGGCCACTCGTAAGTAAGATTGATGATGTACATGGCCATGTCCGAATGAATTAATGTGATTAATATCATTCGATTGATCAATTTACTTAGTAACGAGAAAGCATTGAACAATATGAGTTGACGTGGACCATGACTCATGTTCAATATAACATCGTGTGACAATGGGATTGTGATATGTTCTATGTAGGAAATCGAACTTGATATTATATTATTTGGGTAGGCATGATGGCTTGCTAGAGTCCGCTCATGTCTTATGAGGATCGATGTGATCGAACTCATTTCCAACATAATATAGTCCTATGGGGTCACACGCATCGAACGAATTGTCAAAAATGAAGAATATGGAATTTTTGTACACAGGGGACGACTCGTCCCCAGGCCAGAACCAACTATTCCCTTGGCCTGGGACGAGTGAATCTGAGGGAGTGTCCTGAGGGACGACTCGTGCCCATGGGGACGAGTCGTGCCCATAGGGACGACTCGTGCCCTGGGCTTGTACTAACTATTCCCCTTAAGGGGGACGCCTGTATCAGAAGCTTGGTGAAAGGGGACGACTCGTGCCCTGGGGGACGAGTCGTCCCGTCGGCGCTGGACTGATACGTAATTGACTTAAAATTAGGGTTTTCGCGAGGGGAAAATATTTATAACGTATAAATACAAACCCTTGGTTGCCCTAGCAGTCATACTCACGTTTTGGGTTTAGAGAAACACAAAAGAGAGAGATTTTCAATTGTGAATTGAGAAATCAATACAATCCAATTCCATAATTCTTCATTGATTGAAAGGAGTTTCAATCAAAGGATCTAGCAATCCACCTAGAATTGTTCTAGGGTTCGTTCAACGCGTGGATACACATAGAGGATCTTCGCCAATCAAGATCTAACGTTCGTGATTCAAGGATCGTTCATCGAGGATTCACTAGTTCTTCAATCTGGAGTTGGAATGCGTTTATCAACGACAAAAGCACACAAGGTTGGTTATTCTATTTCATCCTTCTTAATTAATCATCTAGAACGGATCCTAGGCTCCGGGTTTTCGAGTTAATTTGCATTCTTCCGCTGCACATGGACCCTCGAAACCCAACAGAATTGAGGCATATTAGACAGGCAGTTGGATTCTTGGTAAATATATACTTCAAGGGATTTATGTAAATAACTCTCACGCATTACAATGACATATATTGACATGCCCTTGTTTCCTTGTTGTATGAAATAACCAATGAGCTTTGTCCTGTGCATTTTTTTTCGTTATATGTTCCTTTTTTCCTATTAATGATCTCCTTTTCATGTTTTTATTATTCTTTCCCTTTTTTTCTGTAGGTTCTTAGCATACAACAATTGTATAGAATCAGTACAATGTATTGGGATGACAAATATGGCACCCACAGTGTTTCTTCAAATGTAAGTTACCTGTTGACTACGACTAAGTTATGGTAATATGTTGTCTGTTCTGAATAACCATCTTGAATTCATGCATGTAACTTTGCATTCTTCAAATCTTCTTGTCATGCCTGTATTCTTTGAACATCCAATAAATTCCTTTTAATACATGTCAGTTCAAGTATGAGAGTATTGATGACTGAGGACTCAAACAATGCTGTTAGTAGTTCATTCTTGTTGGATGATGACTCAAGGTAACTAGACCAGTACTTTTTACATTCTAAATGGCGGATTTAGGTTCTATTTTAATGACATGAAGGCTTTCAAGGCTTTAAAAGGATTACTGAGCTGCTGTTTGACTAACTTATGCGTAGAGTTTTCATAACTAAAAATGATCTGCTGGTTCTGTTTTCTTTAGGAGACAATCTTCCGCGTAGCTTAGGCAGTGTTAAGCACCCTGCTAAAATCTCAAAATATTGATCAGACACACTCTTTGTTGGAAATTTAGGTCCCATATGAACATAGGATTGAACAATTAAACACTTAACTGCTTCTTGGCTGTATGAGTTTAGCGTTTCACTTTTGCCCTAGTATCTATAACTTGATTCAACTTCTGCTCCTGTCAAAAAAAAGGGGCGAACTCCTTTATCATACATTGTACTCACAAGTGTGTTTCACTTTCACCAATTATTACTCATTCAAGCTGTTTGATTTAAGTTGTTTTACTGAATGAGCTCTCTTTCTTCTTTCTCCTTTCAGGTAGAGAGTGATTAAGATATGAGCTAGTTGGAAACTTTTGGAGGTTGGAAAGTTTTGGAGGTATAGACATTTACTTCCTTTTTTGAATCTAGTCGAGGTTTTTAACTAAGTACAAGTAATATTTAGCTTAGGGTAAAAAAATGATTGAAGGGACCAAGTCAAGTTTTTTGAATCTTGTTCTAATTTTATTGCATGTTTTAACTTATAGGTACATTGTGATGCATCATTTTGGTGGAGGCCAATCTGAATGTGTTTTTTTTGTTTTTGCATCATTTTGGTGGTTGAAACACATGGAACAATATGTATTTGGCACAAAACTTATTAATGTAATTATTACACTATCTTTTGTAATGGTATTTGGCACGAAACTTGTTGTATATATTATGTTACTTTTTATGTTACTTTTTATGTCAATATTATGTTTTTATACTTAATGATTTATTTAGCATTTATTATTATTCTAATCATTATTATTAATATTACAAATATGTAGCCGTTGCTTTAGGTCTAATCATTATTATTAATATTACAAATATGTAGCCGTTGCATCAGGTGTTTTGATAGCCGTTGCAATAGAAATGAAGCGTTGCATTAGTTACCAAATAGTTGCAAACCAGACCGTTGCATCAGATTTCAATCTATTGCAAAGACATGGTAAAGGCATTACATCAGATTAATTTGTCGTTGCACTAGACCTAATGCAACGCAATCGTATGAAACAGTCATTCATTTTGCGTTGCATTAGAGCTAATGCAACATAAAATGGCCCCTAACGCAACGATTTTTAGTGTTGCATTAGCTCAAAAATGTAGTAGTGATTGCGGAAACAATCATACTTGTCAAAGGCCAGAGGCGGGCGAAACGAAACGTACATGAAAGAGGCGAAAGGCAAGGTGAGACGCGGGCGGCAAAAAGGCGACAAACCTGAAAAAATAGAAAAAAAATAGTGAAAAATAGAATATATATATATATATATATATATATATATATATATATATATATATATATAAACAAAGCTTAAAACATGTTATGAATTTGAGAATTCCACATAATTAAAACCACCAAAATTAAGAATTCCAAGACAAAAGGCGTATTAATGCCACGACGTTCAAATCAACAAAACAAGTACCAGAATACTAGAGTACTAGTTTGTGAAAGTGAAATAAACATCAAGTCTTTTAATGAAATAAAATCAAGAAAAACAAGCATAGTCATCATCTTCCTCATCCTCAACGATTTGAACATCTTCAACATCGCTATCTGTAAAGTCATCCTCCTCACATACATTCTCTTCGAGGAGCTCAACTTCTTCCTCTTCTTCTTCATCAACAAGTTGTAGAGTTGGGGGTGGTCTGATAGGCCTTGGACATAAGACTAATGGTGTGCATCCTCCCCCTCTAGCATATGTGTTTGTCTTTTGCCTCGAGTCACTCGCACCACCATCAGTTCCATGAGCTGACGTTGATTTGGTTGTCTTCTCTCTAGTAGGATAGGCACGCTCCTCAGCCCCCACAAACATCACTAACCATTTCCCAAGTTAACATCATTTCTTCATCACCATCTTCTGTAGTCACAATCATTGGCTCATCATTATCTTTAGTAAACCACTCATTATCCTAATCAAACTGATCCAAACATATTGGATCAATTGTATCTCAACTTTGATACCTCCGTCTCAATGCCCTATTATACTTCACAAATACCAAGTCATTTAACTTACTTTGTTCCAACCTGCTTCTCTTCTTAATGTGAACCTTACAAAAAAAAGTACAGGGCTAACGTTACGAAATACAATTTAAACTGGAATTCTTTTTAGCACGTACTTACTGACTTGTCATTTTTCCGTCACTTGTCTTGCCACTCAGTTTGGTTGACTGGCTATTTCTATCATGAACTATTGGTCTTTTGCCTCTCTCCCATTGTTGTTGTTCCCGCCATCTACCATTTTTCTATATCAGTCAAGTTGATGTGCGCCACTCCTTTACTCTTCCTTCAAAAGATTAGAGCGAGCTACTACATTCCTCTCCTCTACCGCTTACTGCTTAGACCGTGCTAGTTGTACTTCCTTTGACGGCGGTCGGATCGGGGCCGCGATTGATAATGGCACAACCAGAAGAGGGGTAGGGGAGACAAGGTTACGCGCTGGGTAGCGCAGCGCATCTATTTCGGGTACAGAGGCGATGAGGGGTGTGAACCCGGGTCGTGGGCTCTCTTTCAATCAAAAAAATTGAAATGGGGGAGAAAGAAAAGGGGCGCGCTAGATGTAATCAAAGTCAAGCGCTAACGAGCAAGAACATAGATAGCGCTTTACTAATAATAGTGGGCTTTTTCAGGAATCGATTCTATGATTGAATAGCAGAAGTGCTACTTAGTAGTAGAAAGTCGGGAAAGACAGAGACGGGAATCTTTCATACCTGCTAACTCCTAGGATGAGAAGTGAACGGACACTTTCTTCTTTTTATTCATTTCATAAACCTTCCTGAAATCCTGGTAAAGAGCTTCAGATTTCTTCAACACTACATACGAGATTTACATACGAGTTTCTAGTTTTCCTCGCAATATGCCTTAAGTCTTGGGCGTAAAAACGTCAGATCCTAAACTGATATGTCGTGATTACACAATATATTTATACAAGAGATAGCCCTAGAGTTATTGTTGTACTAGAATACATATGAATATAGACTTACCTAAAATTATGCAATCAAATATTCACAAGACTAATATACGTTCCTATCCTAAAATACAATGATACACCCAAATCTCGCCTTATACCCCCTCAAGCAAGACGCCCATACGGAAGTTGCAGCTTGACAGAAAGTGCTTGAAATCGGGGTTTGGACAGACCTTTCGTGAATATATCGTCGAGTTGATCATTAGTGGAAACATAGTGTAACCTTAGAAAGCCACGTGTGACTAACTCGCGGATAAAATGGTAGTCAATCTCAATGTACTGAATGCGAGCATGAAAAATTGGATTACGAGCCATATGAAGCGCAAAGAGATTGTCACAGAGCAAGGAAGGAGGAGTGAATGGAAGACGGAGTTCACGAAAAAGATACGAGAACCACCTAAGTTCTGCAGTGGTAGTGGCAAGAGCACGATACTCTGCTTCGCTGCTAGAGCGAGAGACTGTAGTTTGCTTCTTGGCAGTCCAAGAAACAAGATTTGGACCTACAAATATACATGCTCCAGTAGTAGAACGCCGATCATCAGGATCACCACCTGGGCCAAGGCCAAAAGGCACGAATGGAGTGGTTTGGAGAATGAAGAAAATTAATCCCAAGAGTAGTTGTCCCTTTAACAAAATGCGGGATGCACTTGGCAGCCACCAAGTGTGTACTACGAGGTTGATGTATAAATTGACACACTTGATTAACCGAAAAAGCTATGTCAGGCCCTGTAAGAGTAAGGTATTGTAGCCCGCCAACAAGACTTCGGTAGATAGTGGGATCTGATAGTGGGTCTCCATCAAGAGCAGAGAGCCGAGTGTGAAGGAGAGTAGGGGTCGAGGTAGACTTGCAGTGCGTCATGTTAAACCTAGTGAGCAGATCATGCGCATACCGGGATTGACACAGCCTAAGAGTATCACCAACACGAGTTGATTCAAGCCCCAGAAAGAAACTTAAGTCAACCAGACGACGACTGTCAAAAGTGACACAAATCTCATCAATAACGGACGAGACAATTACCGAAGAAGAGTCGGTGATGATTATATCATCGACATAGACCAAAAGAATAACAGTAGCTTCGGATGAATGCCGAATGAATAGAGAAGAATCCGAGCGGCTGTTGAAAAAACCTTGTTGAATAAGAAAGTCGTGTAATCGTTGAAACCAGGCACGAGGGGATTGCTTCAATCCATATAATGCCTTATGAAGCTTACACACGTGTTCAGGAGAAGATGGAGCAATAAAGCCCGGAGGTTGCTTCAAATAAACTTCCTCGTGAAGAATGCCATTAAGAAAGGCATTGCGAACATCAAGCTGCTTGATATCCTAGTTTTTAGAATGAGCCAGGCTAAGTACAATATGGATAGTTGAGGGTTTTACAATCGGACTAAATGTCTCATCAAAATCTAGTTCAGCTTGTTGAGTGAAACCCTGAGCAACTAAGCGATCTTTATACCTGTCAACTGAACCATCAGCCTTCCTTTTGACCTTATAAATCCATCGACACCCAACAACGTTCATATGTGTCTGATATGGAACAAGGGACCAGGTTTGATTTTTATGGAGAGCATTAATCTCGTCCGACATGGCTGTCTGCCAATGAGGAACATTTGATGCTTGCTTGAAATTACGCGGTTCATAGAACGAATCATCTTTAGAAGCAATAAGACTTTATCAATGGATACCGAAGAAGTGGTGTCCAATAAATCCGTTATGCCTCGATAACAAAGTGGGGGTGTAGATGAGGTATTCGAAGAAGAAGATGGGGTCTGCACGGTAGAACCAGGAAGAATAGGGACTACAGAAGGCAGCCGAACAGTACCAGGAGTGTAATTGGCACTGAACTAGAATGGAGGGGATCTGCTGACAAGGACGGTAACTCGAAGGGCACCGGAGAGTTGTGAAAATTTGGCCTGGACTGATTTTGGGCAGTAAGCTGCCCGGGTAGTGGAGGCTGTCCGAAAGGAGGTCCATCAGCACAAGTGACTCTGGCAGCCCCTACATTTGGTCCAGGAACAGTAACATGGCCGAAATGATGATCCAAAAAAGAAGAAGCAGGAAGTGGAAGCCAACTTGTACCTGCTAATAATATATTTGTCTATGCATCTTGCCAAGGAAAGTGAGATTCGTCAAACAACACATGTCTTGATATATAAACCTTTTTGTTAGACAAATCCATACAACGATAGCCTTTACGAGCATTATCATAACCAAGAAAGATGCAGTGAGTTGATTTTGGCATTAATTTATGTGCATTGGTAGGGACGATGTATGGAAAACAAGAACAACCAAAAACTTTAAGGAAGCGATAGTCAGGTTTTCGTTTCCAAAGTTTCTGATATGGAGACACAAAACTATGTTGACGCATAGGAAGGCAAATTATGAGATACACTGCCGTATTGAACGCCTCTAACCAAAAATTATATGGGACTTTGGCTTTTGCCATGAAACAAAAACTCATCTCCACAATGTGACGATGTTTACGTTCCACTATACCATTTTGTTGAGGAGTGTAGGGACAAGTAAGTTGGTGTTTAATGCCAGCAAGTTGAAGAAAAGAGACAAAAGCTTTACTAGTAAACTCACCCCTGCATCTGTTTGAATGGTTTTAACAGTGTGAATAGCGGAAATTTTATGAGAAAGTTCATTTTTAATTTGTGACTTAAAGGTGGAGAATATTTGCGTCACATTAAATTTATGAGTCATAGGAAACAACCACACAAACCTAGAAAAATCATCAACAATGGAAAGATAATAGCGAAAATCATTAATAGAATCAACGGGGGCAGGGCCCCATACATCTAAATGAAGCATGCCAAGGGGACGCAAAGCATTAAAAGTTCGATAAGAAAAAGATAACTTGCTAGACTTTCCTAGCGGACACCAATGACAACAATGTTGTTCATTAAACTTGCTACTTAAAGGTAAACTAAATTTCTGACACAAAACTTTAAAAATCGGTATGGACGGATGACCTAAGTGAGCATGCCAAGTATCTTGACTTGAACGTTCTCCAAGAAGAGCAACAGGATTACTGGGAGACTCGGAGTTGAAAGAAATCTTGTAGAGGCCTCCAACATTACTGCCAGAAAGAAGAATCGCTTTGGTCCGGTTGTCCTTAACACGAAAACCACACGAGTCAAGTTCAAAAAAGCAATCATTATCCTTAGAAAATTGACGGATGGATAATAAAGGTTTATGAATGTGTGGAACATATAGCATATTATGAAGAACAAAAGACCGATTATTATGATGAACAGAGGAACTACCAATGCGAGCAATTTTTAATTTAGAGTCATTACCAACAGTAACTACATATTTACCTGAGTATGGATGAGAGCCGGAGAAGGAGTTCGGATCAGCCGTCATATGGTTTGTTGCTCCAGAGTCAAGAATATAAGGATCCGCATATGCCATGAATGCTCCAGTATCCTGACAGTCCCGTGCGCTATGACCCCTTTTGTAACACCGCTGACAAGTGATCTCTGGAGTTTGGAGAAGACCACGATCCATATGACCAGAGAATTGACCATGGTTTTGTGACCCATTACCATGACTTTGATTGTTTCTATTACCCCGTCCATAGCCATTATTGTTGGGGTTGTACTGGTTCCATGACCCATTCCATTGACCACGCGAACCATTGTTCCCACTGTTGTTGTGATTTCCTCTGTTGTTACAGTTTCTACCATGACCATTACCTTGATTCTAAATACCACCACCACGCTGATTCCCAACTCTTGCCTCAGAAGAAGCGGCAGCAGAAGGAGTGGCAGCCACTAGGTTCGCGGCCTGTTGAACAGGTGTTGCAAATTTTGCTAGCAACATCTCCTCTTTTAAGAGAAGATCAGTCAGATCATCAAGGGAGAAGGGATTCCTAGCATGAATAGCAGCGCTAGAGGTAAGAAACTCATTGTACTCCTGACCAAGGCCTCCTAAAATCCGCTGAATGAGAATTGCATCATCAACTGGAGCGTCGGCGGCTATGAGAGCATCGAAAATAGAGGAAGCGCACAGAAGATAATCTGCAATAGAAGTTTTTGTGGCCTTCTTAAGGTCATGAAGCTTCTCTCTCAAAGTTTCAATCTGGAGATCCGAGGTTGCACCAAACCTTTTTGCTAACGCAGCCCAAGCAGCCGGTGCTGTATTACTTGAATTCAGGTATGGTTGAATTGCAGGAGTTACCGTTCCTTTAATCCACCCACACACGAGATCTGTAGCATTCTTCCATAGCGCATGTTGGGGATTCTCTTTTCCGTCGGCTAGGGTTGCAAAGGGCTGCTCCGGATCAATGACAAATACGAGATCATGAGTACGTAGGAGAGTTTTGAAGAGGGTACTCCAGTTAACATAGTTTTCATTAGTAAGAAAAGTTTGTCCCATTATTGCGTTCGGATTATAGAACACAGGTAGGGCACCAGCGGAAGCATTATGATGAGTAAGGTTGGATTCAACCGAACCTGGAGTAGTAGATATATCTCCAAAGGACAATGGAGAAGAGAGGTAAGCCTAGAAGGATTGAATTTAGACTGATACCATGTAGAATTATGAACACGACATAGAGAAGAAGGAAGATAGATGAGTAGGAATAATATCTCAACTAAATTGATATGTCGTGATTACACAATACATATATACAAGAGATAGCCCTAGAGTTATTGTTGTACTATAATACATATGAATATATACTTACCTAAAATTATGCAATCAAATATTCACAAGACTAATATACGTTCCTATCCTAAAACACAACGATACACCCAAATCTCGCCTTATACCTTCTACATCTCTACTACTCTACTATAAATCCTTCCAATCAGCTTTTTGAATGAAAAGAGCTATACTAAGACCTCTGTCCTATGCTCGTTACTAAGTACCTGGTGAATAGGAGAAGGAAGAACTCTCGTTAGAAAAAGACCAGGGATCAGCTACAGCTTACCATCCGAACTAGTGCCTTAAGCAAGTAGATAAACCAGCCCTCGTACCCCTTATGAGAGGAGGAAGTTGAGGTGAAAAGGCTGCTTTTAGGCCTAAGCAAGCAGGCATTGGAAGAGGACATGGTGGGTAGTCAAGAGGCTTCTTACCTGTTCAGCTCGCTGCTCTTTATTTTGATAGGAGTAGTTGCTTGCTGCTCGCTGTCTACTAAATGAGCCTTCACGGCCCTTAGAGAACGGAATTCTTTAATTCATTTGAAGGAGAGTTAAGTTCACAACGAACCAATTAGATTCGTAAAATCGTAAGAAGAATCTAAAGATACCCCACATGCTCTCGGAACTAGATTAACTCGTTCTTGTCTCTGAGCTAAGGAAGAAGGTGCTTGAAGAACTCCAGTTTCTCTCGCATCCTGAAGCACTACAAGTCAAACTTGTGATCTTCTGGGCAAATGCACTACAAGTCAAACTTGTGATTTTCTGGGCAAATTATTGCAATTCTGGAACTCCTCTACCATAAAGCCTCTACCACTCTGTTGCAAAATAAAGTTCAAATTATATTAATATTTAATACAAGTTGTTATAATATATAAATAAATATCAATCATATTATAAATTAAATATTACCTGGAGAGAGTCAGTTTTGTGGTGCCTTTTAGCCGGAGGTGATCTGAAACCACCTTCTGCCACCGTATAAACCTTTAATTGCTGAATAATTGAATCTTGAGTCGATACATCAGGTACCAACCTCGGATACAAGTAAGGAACCCATCCCAAATATCTTCATCCTTACGAATGATCTCATTTGTGTAGTGGAACTCTGGATTTAAGTAGTAAGCAGCTGCGTGCAAAGGATGATGTCCGCTTCTTTGTTTCCAAAATTTTGTGCAATTTTCTCTTTCGTTCTATCTATAGCTTCATATATATATATATATATATATATATATATATATGGCATAGAAGCCTTCTTCTCACCATCAACTAACCGAAGAACCTTGAACACATAAAAGAAAATAATAATTAGAATAAAGAAACTAATATTTTTAATTAACTTATAATTAGTTGCTTGCTCACCTTGAAAAGTGGATCAACAACCAAATAGCTTCCTTAGCAACATTCCAAAATCTAACATCCATGATAGTCTTAGTTGCTTCTTTACCTTTTGCTTCCTTTGCCCATTGACTTTTCTTACATGCATCCGAGAGAAACATTGCCCTTAACCCTTTCTTTACCTTAATGAACCTTGTGAGAGTAAGAAAGGCTGTGGAAAATCGGGTCTTTGACGGCTTCACTAAATCTAATTGTGTGAACTTCCTCATCATTCTCACTAACCCCGGGCGGCCATAAATGTAACTGTTTGAACTTCATAGCCCTCTCAAAACATTTCTTCCTTCTAGGAATGTTATCCTCCAGCATCAAGTCCATGCAATGAGCAGCACATGGTGTCCAAAATAGATGTTTATATTGTGACATTAACATATCACCTGTGAAAAGGAGAAGAAAATAATTATTAGAACAATTCAACAATCACATAATCATAATTGATAATAGTAAATAACTATTAATTAGAGTAACAAATTATTGCTTACTAGCAGCCTTCATGATGGAAGCATTATCAGTAATCACTTGTACAACATTATCTAGACCAACTTCCTCCACAATATCTCTAAAAAGTTCCCATATTCTTTCTCTGATCTTGCTATATTCTGAAGCGTCAACTGATTTCAAAAGCATACTCCCTTTTGGACTGTTAACTAGAAATTTAATCAAAGTTCGCTCTCTTCTATCCTTCCACCCATCAGACATAATGGAACAACCATTATTTTTCCATTCTTACCGATGATCCTCCATAAAATTATTGACTGCTTCTACTTCATCCTTCAGTAAAGGAACTCTAACTTGATGGTAACTTGGGACTTTTATGCGCCCACATTTAGCAACATCACTCATTGCTTTTTGAAAGCTGTCATAATTTACCGCATTAAATGGAATACCAGCATCATACATCCACCTGACTAAATACTTCCATGCTTGTTTTTCAAGCACATTATGTGCTTCCTCATTCTCGCTCTTTTGTTTTTTATGTTCTTTGCAGTAGGGCCGCCATAACTAACAAAACTATCCATAGGCCCTCTAAATGTGAACTTTGCTTTTTTCATCGCATGACCCTTAATCGCTTCTTTATCTTCCACATCAAACTCAGTCCCATAGCTTCTAAGTGTTTCTTCCCTAATTTTTTGATGATGGATAGTTCTCTCAAGCACCCGTTTTTCATTTGCTTACTTCTTTGATCCCATAAATGAAGAAAGAAATTTCTTCCTTCACATCATCAACCACTTTATCGCAACCCCTTATATTGGGAAATCCTCTCAACAATGTGTTGTTTCTCCCTTGATGTCCCTCCTTTGAATTCAAGGTTACAAAAGATGCACGTTGTATTGATTGTGTTCAACGGATCCTTGAGAGTTACATACTTCCAGCACAGATCCTTCCGTTTAGTAGATGATGTGTTAGTGCTAGACATTGTGAATATCCTGAAACAACAACATTATTAGGTTAGGAAACTATTATCAAGCCAATAATTAATTATTTGTTTTTTTAAAAAAAGTGATAAACAAAGAACATAATACTATAATACAACAAAATTATTAGGTTTGACATAACACTAAGCATATTTTCAGCGGCAATAGAGTACATAGGAGTAGAAAATAGTGAAGAGGATTAGAAAAGAGCACATAATCAAATGGAGATTGGAGAAATAGAATAACAAAAAAATGTACAGAGTACTCTACAGATTACCAGAATAAAGGAAGACGGAGGAAAAATCTCACCTGAATAGAAGAAATTCAGCCTCACCAAGGTTGATGGAGATGATCGTTGGCCAATCGTCTTGGGTTTGCGACCTTTCCCCTTTCCTCTTTCCTCTTCTCTTCTCAACTGAATGAACTTAGGGCTAGGGCACAACGCACGTAATTAGAAAATAGCATTGAGGAATTTAAAAAAAAATACAAAAATGACGCAGTTTCATTTAAAATCGACATAGGGTTAAAATTGAAGCAACTTTCACGCCTTTTCCATCAGGCGACGCCTGTCACGCCTCTCGCCTTAAACAAAAAAGTGACACCTCTTATAAAAAGGCTATCACATGCCTGCCTTAACACCGAGAGGCGACAAACCCAAAAGGCGACTAGAAAGGCAAGGCGGGCGACGCCTTTAACAAGTATGGAAACAATACTCTATTTCCATCATTTCCGATGGATATTTTTTGTCTTGGGAATCTGATAGAATGAAGCAAAATGACTCATTAAACTGTCTGCATTTTTTTATGAAGCTGCAGTCAGTCCATGTAATTTTCGACGCAATTTTTGTCATGGGTCATCCAGAAACATCTGCTTTGTATTTAATACAGGTGCAAGGCTGCGTACATCCGACCCCCTTTACCCCACCGTAGGTGAAAGCCTTTGCGGCACTAGGGTAATGTTGTTGCAGAAACAATACTGCCAAAGGGTAAGAAGTGAGGAACGCTCCACCCCTTCACCTTAAAAAGGATGGTTTACCATAGTGCTATGCTTCTCAGGCCTCTCCTACAGAAAGGGAGTGAAGTGACTACTAAAAAGATTAAAGGAATGAGATTTTTCTTCTCATAGGATACCTTTTTAAGAAAATCAACAAACCGGGAAGAGAATGAATCCCCCATCAGGGGAAAGAAGTTTATCCAGAAATCAAACCTAAATGACAAGATCTACAAACTGAGAAAACTGATGGCACAACAAGGTACAAGGCGAGAACGGAACTTACCTAGAAATCCTTGCACTTTCTTGTCAACCATGAAGAGACGCTTCCTCTATTGTAAGGGCCCCAAGCTTTAGACTGTCAAATATAATCAAACCCAAACACAACAAATTGCTTATACCTACACCTAAAATAAGGGCTCAGTTCAATCCTAAACTACGTGATATGAAATTTCCATCAACTCAAAATATAAACATTATATACCAATTAGTCAAACTGCATCACGACAAGCCGATATTCTAAGCACCCACTGGTTTCTTACTTAACTAAACACCAGTAATTTGTCATCACCATACTGATATTTGTGCTTTAAACATTAAACAGAATGTCTATATCTAGTGCTAACAACATATTACGAAATCCATATCAATTAGGAATTAGTTTCGACAATATAAGTCTGCGGTAGCTTAACAAACCTTTCCTGGATTCATTATCATCTCAAAGCCTTTGAACTCTCTTCTTTGCACAGTATTGCCTATCAACGATCAATATTTCCAAGAAAGAAATACAAAAATAAGTAATCACACCCATAAATTTCAGATTTAAAACCCATAAAATGCATAAAATTAATGGAAATTACCCAAGTGGATCGACATTGTTTGATATATTTCTCTCAAGGTTTCTTGCATTGGGCAGGAAAGAGCAACCTTACTGACGCGATTTCAGTTAGCTTCTTGCCTGATTCATTCTCCAAACAAGCGTAAAATGCCTCACGAGCCTTGTGATTTCAAAGTTTCAAAAAAAAACAAAAAAAACAACAGGGATTCAATAGAATATTAAACTCCATAACGAAGAAACGAAGCGACTAGGGTTAAGTTTGAGTAGCTAAAATTGACAACTGAAAACAAAATTACCTTGCGTGAGTATTGGTGTGATAGCACCAACACTATCACCATTACAAAAATCAGCGGAAAAATAATTTAAACAATGTAAAACATAGATTTAAACACTTATTTACATCAACTTCTGTAAACAATAAAAAGATTTTATTTATAAACCAATTTGGTAACGGTTACACGAACAATATTAACAAGAGAAACAAAATAACCAAACAATTTCTCACACTAAAAACTCTTTTATCCTTTAGAACTTTAGAGATTTAAAACATAAAAAACTGTACATCTGAATGACCCGGGCGGCATGAATTTATAGGCAAAGAGGTCATTGTTTGTAGGGTGATTTGCTTGATAAGATCTTCCATAATTAGACTTCTACCTTTCTTAGTCAACCAAGTCAATCCTTCCTTAATATGTACTATTTTCTTGTGTGAGAGATACGTACAAAATAACCAAATATATACAAAAAGATATTCGAGATTTGATTAATAGGCTAGTTAATAAAATACACCTAAACTATAATATATACAATATTTACCTATTTTAACTAATATTAAGAAAATAATAAATCTGACTTAAGTCAACCTTTGACTTGTTAATGTGTGTGTGACATCACACACTTTCAATCCCCCCCTGGTTTGTTTCTTTCTGGTCAAAACGAATCATAAGCCAAGATCATATATCGTAAACTAATTATCAAATATTAAAACTCCCCCTAAACATTCAAGTGTCAAGGTAATTAAAAAAAAAAAACAATTCACCATTGTTTCTAACACACACAAAATACGAAATATTGTTTCAAAAGCAATAAACAGTTCATAAGGATCATTTAATCAGCTTTCTCCATTTAACCCCTGGTTTTTCCAAACAGCTCCCATCGAAAATTTTGGTTGATGTCATCAAACTTGGCTTGTGATAGCTCCCCCTTTTTCTCCAGAAAGACTAGCCTTCGCTGCCAACAACCTATTCCTCCTAGCTGCCATTTCCTTGAAATGCACACAAGCCACTACAAGAAAACAGGCAGATACCGACGGATTATTCCGTCAGTAAACACACAAAATTCGTCACTAAATCCAATTAGCGACGGATTAGTGACGGAAAAAATCCGTCGTTAAAACGTGCGTCGGTAAAATTTCAACGGAATACCGACGAATTTTCATTTGATTACCGACGGATATTTCCGTCGCTGTTGTTTTAAAATTCGTCGGCAATTTCGTAAAATAATAGACGAATTCAAAGCATATTGCGATGGATTAGCGATGGATTGTCCGTTTCTATTTAAATGGTCGTTTTATTTTTTAACCATTTTAGCGACGGATTAGTGACGGATTATTCCGTCACTATATTTATTTAAAAATTTCAATATTTTTTTATATGCTAAATTATTGAGGGCTTTCCCGACGGATATTTCCGTCACTAAATTTGCTTTTTATATTAACAATATTATATATATAAATATATATCTAGATATACATATATATACATATATATAGATATATATCCGAAATATTTTTATCAAAAACAAATTATAATGTCAATCAATTTAAATCAATCCCTTAATTTTTCTTATTCTCAAATCAGTCATTTTACTTTTATTAATCTTAAATCAGTCCTTGATATTTTACAGTTACACTTTGCTCCCCTAAACTTCTTTTATATTCAAATCAGTCCTTATATATCTATATATATATATATATATATATATATATATATATATAGAGAGAGAGAGAGAGAGAGAGAGATCAGAAAGGAGAAAAAGACGATCGCTGGCTGTTGAAATGGCTAGATCTAGAGCACGGTGGCCGGAGGTGTAAAAGGGAGAGGAAGGTTTTCGGAGAAGAAGACGATCGCTGGAGAGGGAGACAGTGGCCGGAGAAGGGTGCAGTTTGTTGAGAGAGGGAGAAGAAAGAGAGAGAGAGAGATCAGAAAGGGAGGAGGGAGAAGATGACGGAAATGGATATGGAGTCGCCGACGGCTGTTGAAATGGCTAGATCTAGAGCAAGGTGACCGGAGGTGTAGAAGGGAGAAGAAAGTTTCCGGATAAGAAGACGATCGCTGGAGAGGGGACGGTGGCCGGAGAAGGGGGCAGTTGGTTGAGATGATTGAGAGAGGAGAGAGAGAGAGGGAGAGTAGGTTGAGAGTGTCGATTGAGTGTGTGTGTGTGTGTGTGTGTGTATATTTTTTTTCCTGGTATAAGTGTGAGAGGAGGGAGGGGAGGGGTAGGGATTGTTGGGTAAAAAATGAGAGGGAATAACTTTTTTTTGAAGAAGAAGAATTATGGACCATTGGATTGAATTCAATGTTATGTATTGAATGGTTAAATATGCTGCTTTAGTTCATGATCCATGTGAATTTTTGGGATTCAATAAAACAATACCACATCACATGCTTATATTTATTTTACACTACTCCCTCTGTCCCGCTAATATTAGCACACTTTCCTTTTTGGGCGTCCCGCTAATATCCGCACACTCCCAAAAAGGAAACTTTATATTAATAAAATATTCACCCAACATCACTCATTCTCTCTCCTACATTATTTTAATACTCACAACACCATTATAATTTATTACACCCTCCACTCATTCTCTCTCCACTCATTCTTTTACACTCACAACATTTTATTAAAATATCATATTCCTTAATTCCCGCGCAAACAGTGTTTGTGCTAATACTAATGGGACGGAGGGAGTATATGTTAACTAAAATATTTATGCCTAATATCAAGAATAATAATATTTACTATCAATAATATTTATTGAGTTGGTCTTATAAAAAACTAGTTTTTTCTTAAGATAAGGAAAAATGTGTTTTCAAAATAAACGGTGGCAATTTTGTAATTACTGGCAACCATGTTCAAAATAAACGGTGGCATTTTCGTAATTAATGGTTCCCCCGTTTATGCCGGTGCTGTTTAACAAGCTGCCGGTGTGACAAAGTGCCGATGCATATGTAACAAAGTGCCGGCGAAAAAAGTGCCGATGCCGGTTTAACAAAGTGCCGGTGTAACTGGCGAATGCGGCACTTTGTTAAACGAAACCGACACTTTTACATGGGCACTTTTAAATACATAAACCGACACTCTTCACAGCTGGCACTCCGTTACACTAACACGGCACTTTGTTACACTAATATTTTCTTTGGCTCTCAAAAACACAAGCACCGGCATTCAAAAAAACATGGGTGGCATTCAAAATCACGTACACTTGGCACTCAAATACACATACACCGGCACTCAAAAATGCTGATAATCATTTTTGCTGACATTCAAAAAAACATGGACTGGCATTCCATAAAACATGGACTGGCACTCAATAAAACAAACACTGGCATTAATATACACTAGAACTGACACATCAAAGCAATGTTTTATTCGTACATACAATGATTGTGCGGCATTCCACAAAACATAAGCGGCATCCGAAAACTATAACACTGTCATTCAAAAACCAGAACACTGGCATTCAAAAACCAACGAAACAAATTAGAAACAAAATTTCTTGAATTGAGGACGGAGAAGAAATTGTTGCTGAGGACGGTACCAGAAACACCAAACAAACACAAATTCCAGTGACGATCAAGGAACGGCCGGTGGGGATTTGGATGGAAATTGAAGGGGAGGGATTTGGGCCGGAGAAGACGGAGGTTGCTTGGCCAGAGTAGGAGGGCGTCGGCTTAGGGCTAGAATAGGGCCGGAGAAGATGGTGGAGAAGGTCAGTTGTTGGCGATTGAAGGAGTGTTGGAGGTCGCCGGTTGGTTTCAGGGATCGGAGAGGGGATTGGTGTTGCCGGAGAAGGAGATCGCCGGTAATGGATTTGGTGAGGACGAAGAAGACGCATAACTTCCCTTTGCGTATAGAGAGAGAGAGAGAGGAGAGAGACTTCCCTTTGCGTAAAGAGAGAGAGAGAGAGGTGTTATTATATGTGTGTAACTGTCCGTTGCGGTAAAACACGTTTTTTGTTAAGTTAACAAAAAACGCGTTTTTTATAAGTTTTTGGCATATTTATTAATGAATTATTAATTATATAACTGATTAATTAATTAATATTAATATTAATTATATAAACAGTAATAATATTAATAATAGTACTAATAATAACTAGTAATTTTTTTATTTTTTATTGACTACATCACAAATCTCATATACTTATACCCTAAACTCTAAACCCTAAAGCATATACATATACCCCAAACCCTAAAAATATGATTTATTGATAATAAGTAATAATTGGCATTTTTCATCTTTCCTTAAATCATATTTCTACCTCTAAACCCTCATTTATATATTATAATAATTAGTAAAAATAATTTATAATAATAATAATTAAAAATGTAAAATAATAATATATCATACACATAAAAAAAGTTAAGAATTTTTAAATAAAATAATTTTTAATATATCCAATCCCTTAAACATATATGATACTTACCCGTGCCACTGACACGATGACACTACACAAATTAAAGAAATGATAAAATCGCCTTTCTCCTATCCCAAAAAAAATATACCCAATACCTTGATGATTACTTTGTTCCATAATCAACATATGATGGAGGGTGATTTGTTTGTGTAACTACCGTAGAGAATATGAGAAAGTCGATTATCCGGGACCGTTATCCATAGGTTAGTAAAAAAAAATTCTTAATCCCCATTTTACCAAAAATTTTTCGTAACCCCAACCCAACCCATTAATCATATAAATAATTAATAATACTTATAATCCATAACCCATTCCCCATTGTCCTTTCCTCTTTTTTCTATTATATACTTTCATTTCTTTAAAATTCTTAACTTTTTTTATATAACTTTTTGTAAAAAAAAATCACTACTAACTACATCTCAAATAGTTTTCTTTTTCCAAAAAAAACAATATAAAAAAATTTAAAAAGTATATATGCTATTGTCCGTCCCTCTTCTATTATATACTTTTATTTTTTTTAAATTCTCCACTTTTTTTATATAACGTTTTGTAAAAAATTTCACTAATAACCAACATCACAAATAATTTTATTTATCCAAAAAAAATAAAAAAGCGTATATAATATTGTCTGTCTCTCTTCTATTATATACTTTCATTTCTTTAAAAATTCTTAACTTTTTTTATATAACTTTTTGTAAAAAAAAATCACTACTAACTAACATCTCAAATAGTTTTCTTTTTCCAAAAAAAAATATAAAAAATTAAAAAAGTATATATGCTATTGTCCGTCCCTCTTCTATTATATACTTTGATTTTTAAAAAATTCTTAACTTTTTTTATATAACTTTTTATAAAAAATTTCACTAATAACCAACAACTCAAATAGTTTTATTTATCAAAAAAATTTAAAAAATAAAAAAAATATATATAATATTGTCCGTCCCTCTTCTATTATATACTTTTATTTCTTTAAAAATTCTTAACTTTTTTATATAACTTTTTGTAAAGAATTTCACTACTAATCAGCATCTCAAATAGTTTTATTTATCCAAAAAAAAAATATAAAAAAAGTATATATAATATTGTCCGTCCCTCTTCTATTATACTCCCTCCTTCCCATAACAACATACCCATTTTGCCATTTTAGGCGTCCCATAATAACATACCCCTTTTCTAAAATGGCAAAAAATATTTACTATTTCCTCCACTCATTCTCTCTCCTATTTTACTTTTATACTCACAACACACAATCAACTTTACTATTTTCTCCACTCATTCTCTCTTCTATTTTACTTTTATACTCACAACACTTTCTCTATTATCCACTTTCTTTAATTCTCGCGTCGAACAGTAAACGGGTATGTTAATTTGGGACGGAGGGAGTATACTTTTATTTCTTTACAAATTCTTAACTTTTTTTATATAACTTTTTGTAAAAAACTTCACTAATAACCAACAACTCAAATAGTTTTATTTATCAAAAAAAAATAAAAAAAAAAGTATATATAATATTGTCCGTCCTTCTTCTATTATATACTTTTATTTTTTAAAAATTTTTAACTTTTTTACATAACTTTTTGTAAAACATTTCACTACTAACCAACATCTCAAATAGTTTTCTTTATCAAAAAAAAAATATAAAAAAATTAAAAAAGTATATATGATATTGTCTGTCCCTCTTCTATTATATACTATTATTTTTTAAAATTCTTAACTTTTTTATATAATTTTTAGTAAAAAAAATTCACTACTAACCAAAATCTCAAATAGTTTTCTTAATAAAAAAAAATATAAAAAAAAAATTAAAAAAGTAAATATGCTATTGTCCGTTCCGTTCCTTTTCTATTATATCATATACCCATACATCAGACACCCATTCCCTATACCCTAAACTATAACTCATATCATATATATCATATACCATATATCCCACACATCAAACACCCATACTTTATACCCTAAATCATATACTCCGTATCATATACACATATCATATTATCTAAATCATAACCCATATACATATACCCTAAACCTTAACCTATGCCCTAAAACATAACCCCAAACCCTAAACCCTAAATCATATACATATACCCCAAATCCTAAAAATTCTTAACTTTTTTATATAATTTTTTTTAAAAAAAAATTCACTACTAACTAACATCTCATCAAATAGTTTTACTTATTTAAAAAAAAATTAAAAAATTAAAAAAGTAAATGCTATTGTCTGTCTCTCTTTTTTCTTTCATATACTTTCATTTATTTAAAAATTCTTAAATTTTTATATAATTTTTTTTTAAAAAAAATCACTACTAACTAACATCTCAAATAGTTTTATTTATCAAAAAAAAAATTAAAAAAATTAAAAAGTAAATGCTATTCTCCGTCACTCTTTTTTCTATTATATATTTTCATTTCTTTAAAAATTCTTAACTTTTTTATATAAATATTTTTTTAAAAAAAATCTACTAACTAACATTTAAAATAGTTTTATTTATTCAAAAAAAAATTAAAAAAATTAAAAAATTAAATGTTATTGTCCGTCTCTCTTTTTTCCATTATATACTTTCATTTCATTAAAAATTCTTAACTTTTTTTATATAACTTTTTTTAAAAAAATTACTACTAAATAACATCTCAAATATTTTTATTTATCCAAAAAAAATTAAAAAAGTAAATGCTATTGTCAGTCTCTCTTTTTCTATTATATACTTTCATTTCTTTAAAAAATCTTAAATTTTTTATATAACTTTTTTTTAAAAAAAAAATTCACTACTAACTAACATTTCAAATAGTTTTATTTATCCAAAAGAAATTTTTAAAAAATTAAAAAATTAAATGCTATTATCCGTCTCTTTTTTTTCTATTGTATACTTTCATTTATTAAAAAATTCTTAACTTTTTTATATAACTTTTTTTAAAAATTTCACTACTAACTAACATCTCAAATATTTTTATTTGTCAAAAAAAAAATTAAAAAATTAAAAAAGTAAATGCTATTGTCCGTCTCTCTTTTTTCTATTATATACTTTTATTTCTTTAAAAATTCTTAACTTTTTTTATATAACTTTTTAAAAAAAATCACTACTAACTAACATCTCAAATAGTTTTATTTATTCAAAAAAAAATTTAAAAAAATTAAAAATGTAAATGCTATTGTCCGTCTCTCTTTTTTCTATTATATACTTTCATTTCTTTAAAAATTCTTAACTTTTTTATATAACTTTTAAAAAAAATCACTACGAACTAACATCTCAAATAGTTTTATTTATCCAAAAAAAATTTTAAATTAAAAAAGTAAATGCTATTGTCCGTCTCTCTTTTTTCTATTATATACTTTCATTTTTTAAAAAATTCTTAAATTTTTTTATATAATTTTTATAAAAAATCACTGCTAAATAACATCTCAAGTAGTTTTATTTATCCAAAAAAATTAAAAAAAATTAAAAATTAAATGCTCTTGTTCGTCTCTCCTTTTTTATTATATACTTTCATTTCCTTAAAAATTCTTAACTTTTTTATATAATTTTTTTTAAAAAATAATTCACTACAAAATAACATCTCAAATAGTTTTATTTGTCCAAAGAAAATAAAAAAAAAAAGTAAAAAAGTAAATGCTATTGTCCGCCTCTCTTTTTTCTATTATATAATTTCATTTCTTTAAAAATTCTTAACTTTTTTTATATAACTTTTTTAAAAAAATATCAATACTAACTAACATCTCAAATAGTTTTATTTATCCAAAAAAAATATTAAAAAAGTAAATGCTATGTTATTTATTTACTAACGGATTTAATCTGTCGGTAATAATATGTAATTTATTTACCGACAAATTTTAATGCATCGGTAATTAAATCCGTCACTATTCCGTCGCTACCCTAAAATAAAAATTTAATAATTATTTTAAATCATTTAGCAACGACTCAAATCCTTCGGTAATAATAAGTAATTTATTTACCGACGAATTTTAATCAGTCAGTAATTAAATCCGTCAATATTCCGTCGCTACCCTAAAATATAAATTTAATAATTATTTTAAATCATTTAGCAACGACTCAAATCCCTCGGTAAAAATATCCGTCGCTATTCCGTCATAAATCCGTCGAAAAAAAGTGCGCAAAGTTTTGACGCCAAAATAGCAACGGATTAGAGACGGAAGTGAATCCGTCGGCATTTCCGTCACTAAATCCGTCGGTATTCTTGCCCTAATTTCGTGTTTTGTTTTCTAGGTCGTTGCTATTTCGTTGCTAATTCGTCGCCATTCGCTAATTTCCGTCGGTATCTGTCAGTTTTCTTGTAGTGAGCCTAAAGCATAGCCTTCTCAAGATACTTGATCTACTCATCATAAACAACTGCTGGATTAATAATTGGTGGTATTGGAGATGTGGTCACATCATCATCTGCATCAACCATATCATCTTCATAATCCTCATAAATCTCAATAGCTGGATCATCTGAAAACTCTACTGTAAGATCAATTGTACGCTTGGTGCATTCCATAACAGGTTGAATCCCAAAGGGTTCAACTTTCTCCCATAGCCTATTAGAATGAATAATGTCCACACCTTGTTCCAAGCAGATACCAGAAATCGGGCAGGGAAAAGGAAGATCGGAAGGAAGCTCCTTTTTCTGCAAATATGACTATACTGGCAAACACTATTTCCCCAAGATTGAACTCAACACCCCTGAATATCCTATAGATGACGTCTGCATGGGCTGTGGTTGTAGCGATGCGGAATTTCTCCTCTTTTATTTATTAATTTGTTTATTAGAGTCGCCACCTATATTATTATGAGGAAATATAGAAAAACCAATTTAAGAGATTTGGGTTCGGGGCTTAAGTGATGGATTTGGAAGGTCAGGGAGTACCGCATCCACCCAATTCGAAAATCAGTCTTGCTTAAGGGGGGTTTTAAATAATTAGTTATTTTTAAAAAATAAATGAATAAAACATCCATTTAATTAGATTAAATGGAATATGGGATCGATTGCTCTAAGACCATCTTCATGATTTGAAGAGGCTCTAGGCCGATCCCAAATTTGATATTTTTATACCACTCTAAAGATCAATTAGAATAAATAAAGAAGAAAGGATGATTACCTTTAGGTCGAGAAGTGATTTGGACATAGTTTCGCCTTGATTCGAGGCTTGAATCTTGATGTTCGTCGATCAACAAGGTTGGTAAACGAATTTGTATGATGCTTTAGAGTGATTTGCAGGAGTCTTTCAAGGAGAGAAACCAGCAAATTGTGTGTGAGTTATGTCTCTGATTGGGACCTTAACCTCTTTTTTTTTTAAATACTGAACATCATTTAGTATTTATAGGGATTGATTTACTTGGTCACCAAGTTTAGGAGACTCAAGAGGTTTAGGATATCTCCCAAAGAAGGTTCCAGATCTCTACAATCAGTATAGACCCGGATTGGATGAGTATTGGTCAAGAAAAGAGGTCGAAATCGACAAGGGAAGTCAATCTGCCCCCTCCTGTAGAGGGGTAGTATCGCGCGAGACACGCCATGTCCCGCACGGGACAAGGCTTCACAAATGACATATTTGTCCTCCCCTTGTTATCTCGTATGCACTTCTAGTCCAACTAACGCCCGTTAGTCAAAACTTAACATAACATGACGAAATGGTGGATTTCTACTCTAAAATTGAAGGCGAGACTTAGAGTGGTATAACTCTGTTACGATAGGTTTAGAATGGAGCGTCTACAGAGCCCCTCGGCGACAATACTTATGGAATAAGTCATGTCGTCGATAGAAAAGACATCATTCTGAACATCGGGATGGTCGTGCCGCATGACTGCCTACGTATCTCTATCGGAGAATCAGACTAAAACGTAGTTCGTCTCTAAAACACTAAAAGGCCGTTTTAGGTATTTTGAAAATTATTTTGAAAATCAAAGATTTTTTTTGTAAAGATAAAATCATACCGAGGAATCAAGTCATGACTCAATTCTGAATATACCTGCATATCTGAAGATTCGCCTGTAAGAGCTCCGAATTGGGCTTTTGATGAGATGACGGTCTGTATGGCATGGGACCGGGCTATTTGATGACAATTCATCTGTAAGGGCACTGAACCGAGCTTTTTGATGACGATTCACCTGTGTAAGGGCGTTGAACCAAGCTTTTTGATGATGATTCACCTGTAAGAGCACTGAACCGGGCTTTTTTATGACGATTCACCTGTAAGGGCGTTGAATCAAGCTTTTTGTGACGATTCACCTGTAAGGGCTCTGAATCGAGCTTTTTATGACGATTCACCTGTCAGGGCGCTGAACCGGGCTTTTTGATGACGATTCACCTGTAAGGGCGCTGAATCGAGTTTTTTGTGACGATTCACCTGTCAAGGCGCTGAATCGGGCTTTTTGATGACGATTCACCTGTAAGGGCGCTGAATCAAGCTTTTTGTGACGATTCACCTATAAGGGCACTGAATTGAGCTTTTTGTGATGATTCACCTGTCAGGGCGCTGAACTAGGCTTTTTTATGACGATTCACCTGTAAGGGCGCTGAATCGAGCTTTTTAATAGAGTGGTTTACTGTCTTCGACCAATCAAGAGATAATTCTCCTATTTGGGTTCCGAATTATGCGGGATGAATTGATCTTTGGATCAATTATTTTGGGTGACATGACGTCGTATCGGGCAATTATGCGCATGTCACATTCGGCTCGTTCTGTGACTTACGGTATCGATTTTTCTTTGTTTCCTTGCTAGGGTTTCACTTTCAAGGGTAAATGTATCAAAATTTTGAATTTTGATGTTGCGTAGATGCTTATTGCCAAGGGCATTTTTGTCTTTGTCCAGTAGGGTTGTCTCGCGCGGGACACAATGATTCGCGCGGGACAAAGGCTGTCGAGGCATAAATTCAGCAGGCGATGTTCATTTGGAACATATTTGTTTTCAAACTCTTTCTCTCAAACTCGAGCCAAGGCTTCCTTCCCTTCGAAATTTCTTCAATTTCTTGTTGATTTCTCCTTCCTAATCAACTCTAATCCTTCCCTAAAACACATAATCAATGGCTCAAGAACAAAGGAATCCGACATTGGATAGCTATTTGTGCCGAAAGAACTACCCTCGTGACGACCTCACCTTTGATCGTCCTAGGCACATTTTGCATGCCATTCGCGAAGGTTTGGTATGAATTTCCTCTTCAAACTCATTTACATGATTGAATTATATCAATTCCATGGTTTTAATCCATCAATTTATCAAAATTGGACATTTCCCCCTTTTTATCAAGAAATAGGTTAAATGCCAATGCATGCTAGATTCCCTAGGCTTTTGCTGATGATTGAAGATGCTTTTGGCTTTTCTTCATTTTGCATCCGTATAGGTCGACCAAGAATTGTCGGGGTAGTGTCAAATTTGCCAAGGCTGTGTGGGACAAAGTCAAAGTCCTGAACGGGGTCCGTGCTAGAGTGGAGCAAACGGGGCTTCATACTTTTATAGATAACATCCGCGGTATGAGGCGGACTCCTCAGGTTCTACGGGCTATCAGGGAGAGATGGTGGGATACTACCCACACTGTTCATTTACACTTTGGGGAAGTGACCATGACTCCGACCGATTTCTTGGCTATCACCGGGTTGGAGTGTGCTGGCGATCCTCTTCTGGCGATTGGGGGTTACAAGCCGGCAAGCCCAACCGAGTGGAAGCAACTAATTGGTTTTGTAACAAGATCAAAGGATTTGCTATTGAGCTTGCTCCCCTTCGCGGCCAGATTGAGGCTTATGTAGATAAGGCCAACGCGGTCGTGGACTGAGTCGTGAGGGGTGCCCTCTGGTATATTCAGTCAAAAAAGATCTTTGCCAACCGTTCTTCCACCACCCGTATTGCTCTTTTGGGGATGCTGGAGTATCTTGACATGGTGAGTACGTATGATTGGGGCTCAGCTGGCCTGGCCTTCTGTTACCATGCTATGGATGAGGCATGTAGGCACACCAGAGATACCATGCAGGGGTATTCTTATGCTTGGGAGATATTCTTGACTTTATCTTGTCGCTTATTTATATACTGTGTATTTCATCCATGCTTTGTACTGAACCCTGTTCTATTTTCTTGTACAGGTATGGGGGTATGCAGTCTTTTCTTTGCACAAGTTTGAGCTAAACGAGCGTAGGGCTCAGTTTTCGGATATCAAGAGATGGAGCCACTCCAACTGTACCATGGATTATGAGGAGGGAGAGGATTGGACCTTAACCGTGGAGGAGGCACGGGCCTTGCTGGACGGTTTCGGCTTTCAGTAGCAGGGTTTATATTCGTGAACTCTCTTGGAGAATGAGATGCATGGCGCGTGGACCGTCACAGATACTCAGAGGATCTTGGTATCACTCGAGGGTGATACTATGTATTTGGGTAAGAGAGTCTTCCCTCGGCATGATAGGGGTTCACTTGTCAAGAGAGTACCAGAAGATCTGCCCAGAGAGATGTACTCTACTTTTTCTGTTTCTGCTGAGGTATACGTCAATTATGTGAATGGATATGCAGTAGAGGACTGTGTGGCCCCAGGGGCTTCATATGAGGAATTCCTGCCCCGTTTGATGGGTCCCCTTGTGGTAGGTGGTAGGCAGCCACGTGCATCTGCTTCTGCTTGTGGCTCATCAGCCCTAGGCTTTTCTTCTTTTCCCAAACGCTTTGGTGGAGATTCGGATGATGAAGTTTTCCATATTTACAAACGGAACTTCTTGGCTCTTTCTGTTTTTGGAGATGTATTGTTCACATGTAGGGGTAGTTTGGTTGACTCCCAATTGGTGGAAATTGTCTTGCAAGCTAGGAGGCGTTCTAGGAACATCCTTCCTTTAGTATTGGGTGAGACCCTTCATGGTCTTGATGAGCTGCATAGGACCGGTGCCATGACTCAAGGGAGTCCTCTCTTGTTGACTTTTTGGCTTAGAGGACATCTCAAATTGGTAGCCCCTCCGTTGGAGTATTCCCCTTTTATGTATCACATGAGGAAGATTTTGATCAAGAATCTTTCGGAAGATGAGTAGGCTCAATTGATTGCAAAGGCCACTACCACGGATATTATTTGGTGTCCACCATTTTGGAGATTGAACAAGTATGTTGCCAATACCAGGAGTTTTGATAGAGTTGTGCTTCCGGGTTTACGAGATTCCTCTTTCTATTTTCCCAAGCGGGTGCTCCGTCAATTCAGTTAACAACAGGACACTTTTATTTCTGAAGGAGCCTCTCGTAAAGTATCTTGTATTGGTCCAGAGTTTGCAAGGGTGCTAGCTCAATATTGGGGTGGAGGGACTAGTCTAGATCGTTAGACGAATCTTCGAAGCTTTGATGCAAGCGTTTTCTTATCAGATAAGTACTTGGATTGGTTCCTCCATAGCGGCAACCCAAATGCGGAAAAAAATTG
The DNA here is from genome assembly GCA_022495995.1 of Adenophora triphylla var. japonica. Lineage (NCBI taxonomy): Eukaryota > Viridiplantae > Streptophyta > Magnoliopsida > Asterales > Campanulaceae > Adenophora > Adenophora triphylla. Next base: position 151,915 of record JAFEMH010001521.1, on the reverse strand, counting down.
ATGAAATGTGGCGTCCATTGTTAGGAAACTCTTTTGTGGAGAGCAGTGTTTTGAGAAGGAGCGAGGCTCAATCGGATCCTGCTAATGTAAGAACTGATCCAACCCAAGATTTCCTTGATAGGGATTGGTATGAAAGAAGAGGTAATGGTCTCCATGGAAAGATGCAAGCCTTGGATAGGCCCAATGTCTTCAAGAGGCTTTTAAATCTGTTTTCACTCGCCTTGATGGATGTTCTTCCTTGAAGGGCCCGATCGCAAAAGAGATCGAGACGATGGTATTGATCATGTCCGCCGGTCTACAAAGTCAATGAAAGGCTAGATCCTAGAGAGTGTCAAGAGATTGCTTTGATAGATCAAATAGTTAAAAAAATTTAAAAGTATTTTCTTTTCAAGATTCTTTTAGCTTAGCAAATTTGTCGTTGTCATTAGAATTTTTCTTTTGATATCAGCAAATGCATTCAATTAATACAAGGAAAAGATTTGATTTTATTTTTGGTTAGACCGAACCCGAAGGCTGCCTACTTTCCTCTTTCACATCAATTAAATAAGAGGCTCAGGTCAACGTAGTTCATTTTTTAGAGAAATTGGAAAAAAAATCATTTTCTGACAGAGGGGTAGTCTCGCGCGAGACAAGGCTTTTTTTTTGTGCACACCCTGATTTCTGCCTAGACCGCCTTTTCAGGTTTTCAATCTAGCAGGCTTCTTTTCTTGTGCGAGCTCTAATTTTTGCCTAGGCCGTCCCTTTTAGGATTTTCAACCAAGCGAGCGTTTTTTTTTATAAGAGGCCAAGTCACGCGAAGTACTTCTTGAGTTTGTCCATGTTGATCGGCTTTGGTAGTTGATCTCCGTCTAAGTCCACCAGCCGAAGGGCTCCCCAGAGAATATCTTCTTTACGATGTAGGATCCTATCCATCTTGGTCCCCATTTGCCTAGAGGGTTAAAAGGTCCAGGGAAGTATTCGCGGAGAACTGGGTCGCCTACTCTTATATTCCTTGTTTTGACCTTTTTATTGAAAGCTCTTACCATTCTTCTTGGGTAGGCTTGAGTGTGCTCAGCTGCTCTCAGTCTCTTTTCGTCTAGCAGGGCTAGCTCTTCATATCTGTTTTCCAACTAGTCGACTTCATTTACTTGATTTTCTAGGAGAACCCTAAGTGAAGGTATCTCTAGCTCTATAGGTAGAACGACTTCCATTCCGTATGTGAGGGCGTATGGAGTTTCGCCGGTGGTTGTTCAGACCGAGGTGCGGTATCCCCAAAGTGTAAAGGGTAGTTTGTCGGGCCAATCCTTTCCAGTGACTGCCATTTTCCTGATGATGGTTTCGATCATTTTATTTGCGGCTTCAACTGCTCCATTTGTTTAAGGCATGTAGGGGGAGGACTTGTGCCTTACGATTTTATATTCTGCCAAGAGACGGTCGATTTTTTTCTCAAAGTGGGATCCGTTATCAAATATCATCTCTTGTGTCACCCCATATTGGCAAATGATGTTGCGTTTGATAAACTCTGCTACCTTTCTGGCATTTAAGACTTTGTAGGTGGCGGCCTCGATACATTTAGTGAAATAGTTGATGGCTACTAGAACGAAACTGTGCCCGTTGGTTCTTGTGGGTGTGACCTTTCCAATCTCATCTATGCCCCCATGTAGAGAAGGGCCAAGGGGATGTCACAGGGTACAGTAAGGACGACGGTGCATGCTGAAGGTTAGCATGTATCTGGCACTTAAGGCATTTCTTGACCATGTTGGTGCAGTCTACTTCCATGGTTAACCAAAAGTATCCTTGTCTGATGATCTTCTTGGTGAGCATGCTTCCACTCATGTGGGTTCCGCACACTCCTTGATGAACATGGTCCATTATCTCTTGGGCCTCCTCTTCGATAGCGCATAGGAGTTTCCTTTTGGAGTACTTTTTGAACAAGCGATCAGCAATGATAACATAATTAGCTGCTAATATTTTAAGGGCAACCTGAGTTTTCTTATCGGCCTCAGGCGGGAAGGTTCCATCTAGGATGAAATGCCAAATGTCATAGTACCAGGGTTTCTTATCGGAATCATCGATGGTGGCGCATTTGGATAACCACTCATCCTTGTAGTCATGGAGGTCTATAACGGCGCAGTAGGCAGGAGTTGCTCGCCGAGTTACTTTGAAGGGTTTTACTGATTTCCCTTCAGGGATTTCGACCAAGGAAGCAAGCGTAGCCAATGCATTTGCAAATCGGTTTTTGTCTTTAGGGAGGTAGTGGAACTAGACATCTTGGAATTATTGCATCAATTCTTGGAAGTATGCATTGTATCTTTGAAGGGTCGGATCTTGGATCCTCCACTTCTTCAATGTCTGATTGATGATCAACTGAGAATCTCAATACACCTTGAGTTCAGTCACATTACGTTCTAGGGCTGCTTCGAGTCCTGCTATACAAGCTTCGTATTCGGCAGTGTTATTAGTGGCATCAAAGTCGAGGCATATTGCTAGCGGAGTATAGATGTCGTCGGGATCTACCAATAACATTTCGATGCCATAACCTTTCTTATTAGTTGCGCCATCAAAAAATAATTTCCACATATTTTCTTCCTCTATATATACTCATGATGTCTTCATCAGGGAATTGTGGGTCTTCCCCCTTCACTTCGTCACAAGGAAATTTGGCTAACTGATCTGTGAATACACTCCCCCTGGCGGATTTTTGAGTGACGTAAGTGATATCATATCCTGCGACCATGAAATATCATTTGGCCAGGCGCGAAGACATGTCGGATTTGTCAAGGATGTACTTCAGAGGATCCATTTGTGCGATGAGGCGAACTGGAAAAGCTTCCATATAGTGTTTTAACCTCTGCGTTACCCAGATGAGCGCTGCACAAGACTTATCGAGTGGAGAGTAGCTAACTTCACTACCCTGGAATCGACGGCTGACAAAGTAAATTGTATTCTCTGTGTGGGAATCTGGCTGTTCTTGAGCAAGCATAGCCCCTAGTGCATTGTCAGTAACCGTGAAATAGAGTTTTAAAGGTTTCTCCTTGTACAATGGAACTAGGATGGGTGGGGAAGTTAAGTAGTGTTTTACTTCCTCGAATGCTTCTTGACATTCCCCGATCCATTCTTGTGGTGCGTTTTTCTTAAGTAACTTGAAGATAGGATTGCACATTGTAGTCAGTTGATTGATGAATCGAATGATGTATTGGAGTCTGCCCATGAATCCTTTCACCACTTTCTGTGTTCTTGGCAGTGTCATGTCTATGATAGCCTTTATCTTGGCGGGGTCTGCTTCTATGCCACGTTCGGTGACCATGTATCTCAAGACTTTTCCTTTGATCACCTCAAACGAGCATTTTGCGGGGTTTAGCCTCATCTTGTGGTGCCTCAGTCTATTGAAGAATTTTCTGAGATCCATGAAGTGTTGACCATCTATCCCTCTGGAGTGAATAATCATGTCGTCTTGTGGATCATATCATGGAATAGTGCTGTGACTGCCCTCTGATATGTAGCCCCTGCATTCTTTAGACCAAACGGCATGATCGTATAACAAAATGTTCCCCATGGTGTGGTGAATGCTATTTTGTGTTGGTCTTCTTCTGCCATAAGAATTTGGTTGTATCCTGCGAAACCATCCACGAATGAGCAAACTTGATAAGTTGCGGTAACATCGATCAGCATGTCTATATTTGGCAATGGAAAGTCATCTTTAGGGGATGCCTTGTTCAGGTCTCTGAAGTCAACACAAACTCGTATCTTCCCATTTTCTTTGGTCACCTTCACTGTATTGGCTAGCCATTCTGGGTATTCGATTACCTTGATAAACCCTACATTCAGGAGCTTCATTATCTCTTCTTTCACCTGCATCTACCATTCGGGCTTATTCTTGCGCATTTTCTGTTTGACTGGTTTGGCATTAGGTAGCAGCGGTATTTTGTGTTCCCCAATCAATTGATTTAACCCTGCCATATCTTTGTAGGACCAAGCAAAGATGTCGACATATTCTCTGAGGAGCTGTATTTGGGTTTCTATGTCTTCCCCTTTGAAGAAGTTGTCGATTTTGGTTTCTCTGGGGTCTTCTATTGTCCCTAGGTTAACCGTTTGCATTTTCTCATTGTCAACAGGGCCATTCTTTCCACAATGACCTACTTGCTTTGCTAATTTTTTCAAGATTTGTTCGTTTTGTTGATCTATCTCATCATATGATTCATTATTAACTAGTTCGTTATATTTATTATTATTAATTAATTCATCATTCACGATGTTAGCAATCTCAGGGTACTCGGAAAGATCAAAGTTTTAATTAAGGAAGTAGGGGAATACATGCTCTGCCACCGCCTCAATTTCCTCTTGAGTGAGTTCAACAGAGGCGGAGCCTGACTCTAAAGTGAAAGTTATAGGGCCTATCTTCCAATGGGGATGGGGAGTACAACCAAACTCTTTGATCATGAAATCTTCATTAACAACTGGTCCCCCCGGTGGTGTGCCAGTTTAGAATTGGCTTATCACATTTCCGGATTATCTTCGTGTAATCAATAATTGGAGAGTCCCCCTTGGATATTGCGTGGATCTGGATATCTTCTAGTCGGTACATATTCTCGAATTGTCGCAGCATGTCTTCTCCCAACACAAAGTCCCATTTGCTGGTCACTTCGGCTTTGGTACCCCACAAATCTTTAAGGATTAGTGGGACGGGTTCTGTTTCATCTGAAGAAGAGTCACAGTCATTGAAAATTTTGAAACATGGATGGCGCTTTCCTTCATCGTCAGTCCATGGCTCTGGAAAGATGAAGTATGGGATATCTTCCCTATCTCGAACGAAATAGCCATTGAGCGTTTTCCGGTATGGTTCAAGGTTGTGACCCGTGGTCTTTGGGTTACGGTGACCTCTATATGCAGTTCCTTCCCACTTGATTTGAGTAAGGGTATACTCTTCTTCTTCAATTTCATCATGAATGGTAAGGATATATCCTAGGCCATATTTCGTGTGTGGTGGGGGAACAGGCGGTGGCTCTATTACCCCCTGCAAGTACTTGCCAAGTCCCAAACCAGGAAAGTGCCCCTTTGCTTGCATCATTCTTAAAATAGGAAGGTTTCCAGAAAACCAAAGTGCTTTGGAGTAGTCATTCTCGTTGCAAGTCTGGATGACGTTTATGGTGCTATCCTTCTCAATTTTGAAACCACTGAACAAGTAATCGAAAGTGCTATGCTGTACTTCAAGGATAGGGCTGGCGGTAACCATTTCCCCGTGTATTGTGACTATCGTGTTGTTGTATTTGAATTTGATGCATTGGTGTAGGGATGAAGGTACACCCCCTATGTCATGCAGCCAAGGGCGGCCAAGTAATAAGTTGAAGGATGCTGGGATGCCGATGACTTGAAATTCAATATTCATGGTGACCTGTCCCATTTCTACAGGTATTGTAACTAAGCCCAGAGCAGTTCTAGCAGTGCAATCATAACCAAGTACAGTGTGCCCTGAAGGTTTGAGGTCCTTGTGGGTGAGACCCAATGACGATAAGGATTTTTTTGGAAGGACGTTAATTGCGGACCCATTGTCGACCAAAATGTGTGGCATTCGGTATCCATTAACCTTAGCAGTTATGTACAGGTCCTCTTGTTGATTGTTCCCATAAGATGGGAGGTCCAAATCAGTGAAAGTGATGACATTTCCAAATTGCACGTGGCCAATCATTTGAGTAAGAACTTCAGGTGTTGCTTCTAAGGATATGGACATTTGAGCCAAAGCTTTTTTCAACATCTCCCGATGCTTATGGGATGCTCCTATAAGGTCCCAAACAGATATGTTTGCTTGTGTTTTCTTTAGCTGGGCTAAGAGGGGATCGTCGGGTTCATTTGATGATGAAGCCTTTGTTTGTTTAGGAGGATTTTCTTCCCTTGGGTCTTTGTTGATAATCAACCGACCAGATCGTGTGAGGAGATTAACTATTTTAGGTCCTTTTTCTTTTTGTTCTAAGATTTCATCCCAAGACATCATGTAGCAGAAAGAAAGTTTATTAAATTCTAGAGGGCTCTCGTTCACAATTGAGGTTAGACGAGTAGGATCCTCGAAGCTACTTCCTATCTCTATTAGATTGACATCATTGTTTGGTAGAGGATTGGTGACAACATTGGGAAGCCCTATTTCTCTAGCATCAAACAGATCTTGGATCACATCCTTCAAGTGGAAGCATGAGTTGGTGTCGTGGCCAATAGCGTTGTGATACTTGCAGAAGAGATGATAGCATGATTAGCGGGAAGTTCTTTCTTTGGTGGGCCACCCTCTCTTGGTTTGACCTTTCCATTCTTGATAAGCACATCGAGAAGTTCTTCTTGAGTGATCCCTTCGAGTTTGTCGTAGTATGTATCCTTTTTCTTCTTTTGTGGTGGAGGTACTGCTGAGTATTTACCATTTCCAGGATGGTTGAAGATTATAGCATTGACGGAAGCATCCTTGGAGTTAGAAGAGGAAGAGGAGCTCTTGTTGTAGCGGAACCCACTTTCTTTCTTGGCTTCTTTCTTCTGTTTGATGAGGTCATCTACCCGTATCTCGGATTTGTGGAGTTCGGCGAAGCTAGGGAAATAGTTACCCGCGAGTTTTTATTGATACTCTTCTCAGAGACATTGAATGAGTATGTGAATTTGTTCGTCTAGGCTTGGCCTATCAACAATTTCGGTCAGTTTGGTCCTCCATCTTTTGACGAAGTCTATAAATGATTCGTTCAAGAGTTTCTTGATTTGCTCGAGGTCCCTTCTAGTAGTGCGGTAAGTAGAGTTGTCCTCAAATTGCTTTTGGACACACGACTGGCAAGTGGCCAATCAAGCCTTGTGGAGAGTGGAAGGGTCATGTACCAATCTCTAGCGGCACCATCAAGAGTTTGTGGGAAGCATTGAGCTAGCAAGTTGTCATCAACACCCATAGGTAGCATGGCCCAAGAGTAGGTTTCCAAATGGGTTTTTGGACAAGCAGTGCCATTGAACTTTGCAATGTCGGGTGTTTTGTATTTTTGAGGAAGCTTTGACATGGATTGACGAAGAGTGTCATAGTCAATAGAGAGCGAGGCTCCCTTGCTCACATCGAGGGATGCGAGTTTCTTTTCTAGCATTGCCATAGTAAGGGGTTCGCTTGCTTTCTTGCTTTCTCCCTTGCTTTTCTTCTAGGAAGTATAACTCTCATTATCAAAGGAGGAAGATGATGAGTTAGACTCATACTTCTTTTTCTTGCTTTTGCTCTTGCGACGACTCTTAGTCTTCCTGGTGTATGATTCTTCTTCTTCGGAGGAAGAATCATTTTTCTTTTTCTTTTTCTTTTCTTTTGTGGCTAGTGCCGCCCTAAGCTCTTGGATTTCCTCAACGAGGGTATGGAATTGGGCTACTTGCTCCTCTAAGCAGCCATTGGCTTCTTCTAGCAGTTTGGGATTGTTTTCAGACATGGTTTCGTCACTCGGAATGTCGTCGATGCCAGACATTGTGTTGGGAGTGTCTTGAGGCTGTTGTAGCTTCGGAAAACTGACATAGAAGTGCAGAACTCGTGTCAAGATCAAATCTAACCCCAACGGATCGGAAAAAGGCTTAAAGGTTTTAGGCTCAGCACAGTAAACAGAAGCTTTGTCTCGCGCAAAACAGGTAGACTCGCGCGAAACAACCACACTGGAAGTCGATTTTTATTTGTCCTAAATTTTGGTCGGAACGGATAATCCGTTTTGAGGAGTTTCTAAGCTCTTTATCCAAACCTAACGACTCAGTAATCAACCCGTTCTTTGTAAAATAAAGCCATGTAAAATTGATTTGAAGGATTTTTTTTTAAAAAAAAAGGGACCATGCTCTTTGAAGGGACAGTTCCGAAAGGGTCATTTCGAAGGGACTTTTTCCGAATCCTTCTTTATGGTCAATTTTACATTAGCTTTATTTTGGTCAATCTAGATGGATTGAAGACACGAGGTGGGGTGATCCAACTTTGGAGAGACCGGCGATTAGGTGATTACCGTCATCCATCCTTAGTGTGGGTCCCGGGTTTATCAAGGCATGTAGTGCAATGACAGTTATAATCATGAGTGCACGTGTATGAGAGTCAATTCTAGGAGGTAGAGTAAAATAGAGAGTTTTTTTTTTTAAACAAAAGAAAAAAAAAAGCAATGGCTGCACCAAGTGGTTGCCTACGTTTCTCCCAATTTAGGAAGACTCAAGCCGTCGTAGTTCCACTTAAAGGAGAGAGAGAGAGAATAAATAAATTAAATTAAATTTACAACTCCCGATTCCTCCATGGACCGGTCTTTAAAAAACCAATCTCACGCAATTTAAATAAGAATCATTACTTAAATAAAATAAACTACAATTCGAGTCCTACATCTTAAGAGAGGCTTTGAGATGAAAGAACTCTGCAAATACTGTAATCTGGGATCCCTCTTGCATGTTCGAATTTTATCTTGGATCTCAAAACGAACAAGAAAAACCAGAAAACAGAACAGGTTACAGAGGCTTTGTCTCGGGCGAGACAAAGGGTTGTCTCGTGCTGGACTAGTCTGAAATTGAATAGGAAATCGATTGTTTTTTAAAATCCCCCTTAATTGACGCATGTCTAAGTCACCTTAATTTTAATACTATCCCCAGCAGAGTTGCCAAACTGTAGCGATGCAGAATTTCTCCTCTTTTATTTATTGATTTGTTTATTAGAGTTATCACTTATATTATTATGAGGAAATATAGAAAAACCAATTTAAGAGATTTGGTTCGGGACTTAAGTGATGGATTTGGAAGGTTAGGGAGCACCGTATCCACCAATCCGAAGATCGGTCTTGCTTAAGGGGGGTTTTAAATAATTAGTTCTTTTTAAGAAAGAAATGAAGAAACTCACAAAGGGAGGTCAGCATTGTACACTTGTATTGGTTGTGCTAAATGGGATCAAGGTCGTTGGATATGGTAGTGGGGATTTCATTTTTTGGGGGCCATGGCAGGAATGTTTGGAGGATTAGAAGTTGATGATAGAAAGGGAGAAAGATATGGATTTGCCCCTAACAATCATTTTCTCAAGTTGTCAGACCTTGGGTCTTGTTGAATGGATTGAAGGAGATTAACATAAAACTCACAAACTAGAGAGGGGTAGAAGTGATTTGGGTAGGTCACGGTGTAGAGAAGGGATTTTTCCCTCAAATATCTAGTCATCCTCACATCATCAAAAGTTTTGTCTTGGACCCTTTCAACAATGAATCCCTTCATTCTGAAAAACTCAAATCTCTCCGTTGCCTCACTTGATATGAATGTTTTAGAAGGAGGAGTATTTACAGTGCTTTTGGAGGCTTTGGCACGTGTGGAACGCCTAGACATAGGCGTGGAGCTTGCAGTAGCTAGTGCCTTCTTTATGCCCTTTTTCCTTGATGTATGTGCTGGTGTCATCACATCTTCACTAGCATCAGCCTTTTCAGTTTCCAGTTCCTCCCTTCCAAGTTTGAATATTTCATCCTCAGCCTCATCATCATCAGCATTGGGCCCTTCTGAGTCACTTGAATCAGTGGGAGCGACATACTGTCTACGTCTAGGGCCAATGTCACCGGTAGCTTTGCTCTGTTTTGGATGAGCAGCCTTTGTGGATGGGCTTCTCGAGCTAGTAACTTAGGGCTTCCTCCTTTTACGCTTCGATTCAGGGTTGGGCTCATAATTCTCGTCCTCTCCTTCTGAAAATTCAGTCTCGGACATGTTTGACCTTACCCTAGGGGTATAATCCTCCATGTGTGGAGAGAAACCTTTCTGCCTTAGAGACCAATTTGGCCCCTTTTCCATGCCAGTCCCGATAGAACTTAAATCACCTGTATTGTCTGCGTCGATGACATTATCGAGAGCTTCGGGAAGTGAAATTGACTCAGGTGTTGCCTCTATGTCGACGAACAGCTCCACACTGTTGTCGTGTATGTCTGTTGGGGCCGTCGGGGACTGTGGTGGTGAAGCAGTGGTGCTTGAAGGAGCAGACTTAGCTCGTGATGCCATGGAACCTGGTTGAGAGAGATAGAGAGAATAGAGAGAGAATATGTGAAAGCACGAAGAGAGATTAGAGAGAGAAAGAAGGCGGTGATTATTGTGAAGTGACGGGTGCTATTTAAAATGTGATAGCATAAGTGAAATAGGTAGTAAAGTCCTAGTATGAGAAGGACACCTAGGGACATAGAGATTTAAGAGGGAGAGAACTTAAAACCTAGGCATCCGAATTTGGTACTTACCTCAACCTCTTGGAATTCTTTAGATGATAAGGGTCAAAATTTGTAGCAAACCTTGTAGAACTCAAATCTTTTTCTCATTTGTGAAAGATATACCTGCCATAAAAAGACCACAAAGATCCGCAAATATACTCCCCTTAAACACATTATCACCATAAATAAGAAATTCACAATTTTATTGATCACAAGATCCTTTAACCAAACGAATGATGTAGAGAAAAAGATTTGTACAATATTTTCACTAATAAGCAGATTGACCTAATTTATGTCTAAGAGAATGATGCATAATGAACAGGCATGTGAAGAATAAATCTAAGTATGTGTATGGCATGAGATGAGATCACATCAGGGGACATATCTCCTCTAGTAAAGTTAATGAATTGAATTCTTATCTTGCTTGGCATATAGGATGCACCCTCCCATTTTTTTATTTGTAGGACATATTTCGGTGGGTAGCTTTCACTCTTATTTGCCTTCATGGATAACCCTCTCTCGAATGATCTTGTCAATTTTGACCCAAAATTTCTCTTGATGTCATATTGATCACATTGAAATGGCTTCATACCAAGAGTGGAGCGGTTCTTTCCCTTTGAATATAGACACCCACCAAGTGACATCCAATAGGATAAATTTTTGAGTCAACAGAAGTTGACACTTTTTAAAAAATATTCACAATTCGGAGTGGAGATAAGTTAGAGATGAAATTCAAGTGACCACACTGAGAAGTATCATGCAATGCAATTTTTTTTTGTTAGAAATAAAAATATACAGGTATAGGTTCTGGTGTTAGCACACGGGGGATCACACCATCAGATGACACAAAATCTCAGAGACTTTCTTAGGGTAGAAAATCTCTGAAAATCAAGGGCTTTGGTGAAAATATCAGCCAATTGTTTTTCATTACCTATAGATTTCATGCTAATGATTTTCTGATCAACAAGATCACGAATAAAATGATGTATAATTTTATGTGTTTAGTACGAGAGTGCTGAACAGGATTTTTTAATATTTCTATGGCACTTAGATTATCACAAAAGACAGTTAAAATATCACTTTTAAGCCCATAATCCTTAATCATCTAATTCTTCCAAAGAAGTTGAGAACAACAACTGCCAACAGCAACATATTCCGACTCAGCAGTTGAGAGGGATACACATTTTTGTTTTCGACTGTACCAAGAAACCAAGTTGTTCCCAAGGTAAAAACATCCACCAGTTGTGCTTTTTCTATCGTCAGTGTTGCCTGTCCAATCAGAGTCACTGAATCCTACCAGATTTGTATTTGTCTCCCGATTATAGCTTAGCCATAAGTTGACTGTTCCCCAACATATCTAATTATTCTCTTTACAGTCTTAAGGTGGGAGATTTTTAGGCTAGCTTGATATCTCGCAAACAGGCACACACTGAACATGATGTCGGGATGACTTGCTGAAAGATATAGCAAGATTCCTATCATACTTTTATACAATGTGGGGTCAACATCTTCACCATCCTCGTCCTTACACAACTTTTGGGATGATCCCATATGAGTCTTGAGATGAGAGGATTTGTCAAGAGAGAATTTTTTGACCAAGTTTCTAACATACTTGCTTTGTGAAATAAACATTCCCTCCTTATTTTGTTTTATTTGGAGAACTAGAAAATAGTTTAATTCACCCACCATACTCATCTTGAAGGTGGTAGTCATACTCATGACAAAATAGTCCAACATGTTTTGGATGAAGATCCAAACACAATGTCGTCTACATAGATTTGAGCACCAAAATCCCCTCTTTATCTTTCAAAATAAATAGAGTCTTGTCTACCTCACCTCTCTTAAATCCCATTTGTATGAGGTGCTCAGTGAGCCTCCCATACCAAGCCCTAGGGGCTTATTTTAAGCCATACAAGGCTTTCTTTAACTTATAAACATGATCAAGGCAATGGGGATTAGTGAAGCCCTTTGGTTGCTCAACATAGGCTTCTTCATTAATGATGCCATTCAAGAAAGAACTCTTTACATCCATCTGATGTAGAGTGATGTCCAAATAACATGCAATGGCAAGGAGAAGTCTAATAGATTATATTCAAGCAACTGGGGCAAATGTTTCTTCAAAATCAATCACCTCAACTTGGGTGTAGACTTGAGCTATAAGTCTAGCTTTGTTTCTAGTTAATTGCCCATTTTCATCTGTTTTATTTTTGAAAATCCACTTGATCCCTATAACATTTCCCCCATTAAATCTAGGGACCAAGACCCACACATCATTTTTCTCAAATTGGTTTAATTCTTCTTGAATTTCCAAAATCCAGTTATTATATTTCATTCCCTCTATGACATTCTTAGGCTCAAGATGAGACATGAAACAACAAGAACTTACCTTGCTTAGCTGTGAGCTTACACAGCTCAATCCGGCGAAATCTTTGTAGTTGATTCTTGGTTTCTCCCTTTTGCTTACCTTTTCATTGATATTGCCAACCACCTGTGAGACTGGGTGGTTCTTCTGGATTCTACTTGGTATGTCTCTGGTTCTGTCCATGTTGTCTTCTTCACAGTCTGAGCTATCAGACAAACTTTCCAAATCTGATGCAAATTCATTTGATCCTGGTGTAGGTTTTGATGTGATCACACCAGAATCTGCATCATCTTTCTGTATCTCAGTTTGCTGTTTCTATTAAGTTGTGTTTTGAATGTCTTTCATCATTTCCACGCAACCTGAGACATCATCTTTAAGAGTTTTAAGATTTAAGTCAGCAGTATCATCAAATGTGACATTAATAGACTCCATAACAGTTTTGGTTCTAAGGTTGTAAACCATATATGCACGGCTGTTTGTGGAGTATCCTAGGAATACAGCTTTGTCACTCTTAGAGTCAAATTTAGACAAGTAGTCTCTATCATTTAGAACATAGCATATGCATCCAAATACATGGAAATACTTGAGAGTAGGTTTTTTGCCAAGAAGTATTAGGAGTCGTGGTTGACCCAACTCTCAAGTAGACTCTATTTCCTATGTGACATGCCGTGTTAAGAGACTCAGCCCAGAATCGTTTAGAGATGTTTTTAGAACTAAGCATGACACGTGGCATCTTTTGCAAAGTATGATTCTTTCTTTTAGACACCTCATTCTGTTGGGGAGTTTTAGGGGTCGAAAAATCATGGGTTATTCCTTTGGAGTCACAAAATTTAGAGAACAAAGTGTTCTCATATTCAGTTCCATGATCGGACCGAATTTTAATCACTTTCTTACCATGCAATTTTTTTACCTTTCTATACCACACCTTAAACACATCATGGGCTTCAGATTTTTCTTTCAAATATAGGACCCATATGTAACTAGGAAAATCATCTACACATACAAAGGAATATTTATTTTTACTCAAGCTTTCAACTTCAATGGGCCCAATAAGGTCAGTATGGATTAGTTCCAAAATCTCAGAAGTAGAACTTTGATCAACTTTTTTGTGGGAAGCTTTAGTTTGCTTGCCCTTTTGACAAGTACCACACACACTTGTTTAAAATCCAGTTTGGGTAAGTGTTTAACAGCATTGAATCTCACAAACTCTTCCATTTTCCTAAAACTTGCATGACCTAACTTTTGATGCCAAACGTCAAGATCATTTACTTTGGAACTAAGGCAGGATAAGTTGTCACCAAATTTGTAACAATTATCTTGAGTCCTTACCCCAGTGAACAAGCATTGATCAGTGTTATCAAACACTTTGCACTCATGTTTGTCAAATTTAACATGCAAATTGTCATCACATAGTTGACTTATACTAATGAGATTAGCTTTTAAGCCTTCCACATGATAGACATTTTTCAGTTTATGCATATGATTAACACATAAAGTACCCTTACCAACAATCTTACCTTAGGCTCCTCCCCCATAGTTCACGTTCCCACCCTTAATTGAGGTGTAATCGGTTAGGAACTCAACATTACCTGTCATGTGCCTCGAGCACCCACTGTCAAAGTACCATGAGCTAGCTATGTTGCTCTTGAGTGAGGTGAATATGACTTTGCATTCCTCGCTTTTCTTTTCTACCCACACAAATTGACCAGATTTATGGTGGTGTGAGTGGCGATATGAGTACATCCGGGCACTCATCGGAGGAGCAGATTTTCCGAGGTCATGAATTCTTTGGTAGCAAAAGGGTCTGATGTGACCTGGTGCAAAACAGTAGTGGCAGACAAACCTTTTTTTCTTAGGTATTGTTTTATGATTTTGAAAAATCTTGGTTTTCGAGGGACTCTCTCCTTCTTTCACAAAATTTGATTTATAGCCAACACCAGTTTTTGAATTATTTCCCATGCTCAGAACTTCCTCAAGTTTGGCCTTTTCGGTATTTAATTTTGCAAACGTTCCATTGGCCTTTTCAAGTTCTGTTTTGATTTTCTCGAGTTCAATGTCACGTTTGGTGAGCATGACCTCGAGTTTGGCTATGGAATCCTTTTGGTTGTCATTTTGAGTGGTGACTTTTTCAAGTTCACCTTTTAAAGTAGAGATTTCAGTAGAGAGTTTCTCATTAACCTTTTCAAAAACTGCCATTTTTTCTACACGTTTTTCCCAGTCAGCAAATAAATCAGCTAAGCATCAAGAAGTTCTTGTTAACTTCCATCACTTTCTTCTTCATTCTCTGTTTTCTCAGAAAGCGATGAGTTAAAACAGTTGGACTCAGAGTCAGAAGATGTGATGGTTGGTGTGACAACATCTGAAGTAACATCAATATAATGTTTGTGACTTAGAGATGAGATTTCCATGATTGCTAAGTTTAGCATTCACTACAAGAAAACAGGCAGATACCGACGGATTTTTCCATCGGTAAATACATAAAATCCGTCACTAAATCAAATTAGCGACGAATTTTCGACGTAAAAATTCTGTTGTTAAAACGTGCGTCGGTAAAATCTTTCGACGGAATACCGACGGTTTTCCATTTGATTACCGACGGATATTTCCGTCGTCGATGTTTTGTAACCGTTGTCAATTTTCGTAATTTAATCGACCAATTCAAAGCATATGACGACGGATTAGCAACGTATTTTCCGTCTCTATTTAAATGGTCATTTTATTTTTGAACCATTTTAGCAATGTACTATTGACGGATTATTCCGTCGCTATATTTATTAAAAAAATTCAATATTTATTTGTTTTTTTATATGCCAAAATATTGAGGCTTTCTCAACGGATATTTCCGTCGCTAAATTGGCATTTTATATTAAAAAATTACATATATATTTAAAAATATATATTTATATATATATATATATATATATATATATATATATATATATATATATATATATATATGTATATATATATATATATATATATATATATATATATATATATATATATATATATATATATATATATATATATATATGTATATATGTATATATGTATATATGTATATATGTATATATGTATATATGTATATATGTATATATGTATATATATATGTATATATATATGTATATATACACACACACATATGTATATATGTATATATATATATATATATGTATATATATATATATATATGTATATATATATATATATGTATATACACATAAGTATATATATATATATATATATATATATGTGTGTATATATATACATATGTATATATATACATATATATACTATATATATACATATGTATATATATACATATATATATACATATATATATATATATATATATATATATACATATATATATACACATAGATATATATATCCTAAATATTTTTATCAAAAACAAATTATAATGTCATTCAATTTAAATCAGTCTCTTAACTTTTCTTATTTTCAAATCAGTCTCTTAACTTTTATTAATATTAAATCAGTCCTTGATATTTCACAATTAAACTTTGCTCCCTAAACTTCTTTTATACTCAAATCAGATCCGACAGTAGTGGTGGAGATCGTTGATTGTATACGGACGGATGGTTGTGAAATGAGGAAAACAGAGATGAAGAAATTGAGAAAGAGAGAGAGAGTGACGGAGGGCGAGGGTGGAAGTGGTGGCGGAGGGCGACGACGGCGAAAGGAGATGGTGGCGGAGTGGTGGACGGATGGATCCACGGCGGCTTCTGACTAGATTAGGGGTTGTCGGCATGGGTTGCTGTGTGGTTGGGGAAGGAAGGGAGAGGGAGTCTTATTGGTGAGGTGTGGTGGCGATGACGAGAATTAGGGTTAGGGAGGGAAGGGGCGGCAGATGAGAAAAGGGATGAGGGAGGAGCTGGATGAGGGAAATGAGAGGGGAGAGAAAAGGGTTTGGTTTGTGAAAACTGAAGAGAGAGAAATGAGGGAGGGGGATAGAAAGAGAGAAAATAATGTGAAATGGTTTAGTTTTGATGAATTTGGATCATTGGATGTTTATGATTAATGGTTCAGATTGATTAATGTATCAATCCATATGAATATTAATAAGCCAATTAAATGAAAGTGTGTCTTGTTTTTGCTAAATGAATTTGGACCATTGGATTCTATTGTTTGTGAGGTATTTAATGATTAAGATCTTGCTTGATTAGTGATCCATGTGAATATATGTGTTCTAATGATTTATTGTCACCTCTTATGTTTATTTGTTTATCACAAAAATCTCTTAATGACCATAATAATTAGAAAAAATAATTATTAATATCAAAAATAATTTAAAATATAAAATAATATTATCTAATAATAATAATTAAATAATAAATAATAGTATATCATAATAATAATATACATGTTTTCTTGATGATTATAATAATTAGTTAAAATAATAAACAACAATAATAATAATTTGTCTTTCAAAATAAAATAATAAATATAAATATAAAATAATATTTTACCATAATAATAAGTATATAAATAATAATATTTAATAATAATAATAATAGTAATAATCATTATTAATAAAACAAGTAAATATCAAGAAGAAGAATATTTACTAATATTATTGAGAGATAATAAATAATAATTGAATAATATATAATAAATAAAAATTATGATAATAATATATTAAAAATACTTAAATTAACAAAATAAATTAAACTTCTAAGAAATATTAATATACCTAAGCCTTGAATTCCACTCTAAATCCTAAAACAATAATGCCTAAAAATATAATTTATTGATAATAATAATTTAATAATTTAAACTTTTAAAAAATATTAATATACCTAAGTAAATTGAAAAAAAATGCTAATAAAAGATTAAATGAAAGAAATTTTAATATACCTAATCCCTTAAACATATATCATATACCCATACACCAGACTCCCATACCATATACCCTAAACCATAACTCATATCATATACCATATACCCATACACCAGACACCCATATTTTATACCCTAAATCATATACTCCCTCCGTCTCACCAAAACTGATACTTATTTCCTTTTTGGTCCGTCCCACCAAAACTGATACTGCCCAAAATAGCAAGGAATCTTCATTATTTACCCCACTCATTCTCTTTCCTATTTCACTTTTACACTCACAACATTCTCTCTCCTAACTATTCCTCACACTCATTCTCTCTCATATTTAATTCTTCATACTCACAACATTTTCTTTCACTTTTTCTCTCACTTACTTTTCCTTAATTCCCGTGCCCAGAAATTTGGTATCAATGTTGGTGGGACGGAGGGAGTACTCCGTATCATATACACATACCATATACTCTAAATCATAACCCATATACATATACCCTAAACCTTAACATATATCCTAAAACATAACACATACCCTATATTCTAAACCATAACTTCTTTCATATACTTTCATTTCTTTAAAAATTTTTAAATTTTTATATAACTTTTTGTAAAAAATTTCACTAATAACTAACATCTCAAATATTTTTCTTTATCCAAAAAAAAATTAAAAAGTATATGTTATTGTCTGTCCCTCTTTTTTCTATTATATACATTCATTTCTTTATAAATTTTTAACTTTTTTATATAATTTTTTGTAAAATATTTCACTACTAATCAACATATCAAATAGTTTTCTTTATCAAAAAAAAAATTATAAAACAATTAAAAAAGTATACTCCCTCCGTCCCAGCGAAAGAGCCATTTATTTCCTTTTTGGGCGTCCCATTTAAAAAGCCACTTTCCCAAAAAGGAAACCTTAAATCACTATTCTCTCCACTCATTCTCTCTTCTACTTTACTTTTACACTCACAACATTATCTTTCTTACATCACCTCCCACTCATTCTCTCTCCTATTTAATTTTTCATACTCACAACATTTAAACTTTTTCTCTTTCCTACATCACATTTCTTATTTTGCGTGTCGGACAAATTTACCGACTCTTTCGCTGGGACGGAGGGAGTATATGTTATTGTCCTCCCCTCTTCTATTATATACTTTTATTTCTTTAAAAATTCTTAACTTTTTTTATATAAATTTTTGTAAAAAAATTCAATACTAACCAACATCTCATATATTTTTTCTGGATAAAGAAAATTAATTGAGATTCTAGTTAGTAGTGAAATTTTTTAAAAAAAGTTACATAAAAAAGTAAAGAATTTTAAAGATGTAGTAAATTGTATCTATTTCAAAACCTAGATCACATTTTTCGTCGCTAAATCCGTCGTTAAACTTAAAATAAACGAATAATTTTTTGTTTATTTTAAGCTTAACGACGGATTTAGCGACGGAAATGTGATTTTTTTTCATTAAAAAATCACATATTCTGTCGCTAAATCCGTCGCTAAACTTAAAATAAACAAAAATTTATATTCTTATTTTAAATTCGTCGCTATTCCGATGCCAATATATAAAAATAATAATTTTCATTTATTTTTTATTTATATAGCGACAAATTTTATCCGCCGTTAAGGTTCCAAAATATCGAATTTAAAATCCGTCGTCATTTCGTCGCTAATATATAAAAAAAGAATTTTCATTTATTTTTTATTTATGTAGCGACAGATTTTATCCGTCGTTAAAGTTTCAAAATGTCAAATTTAAAATCCGTTGCTATTCCGTCAGCAAAAAATGTGCGTACTTTTTTGGCGCCAATATTACGACGGATTAGTGACGGATTATAATTCGTCGCTATTGCCGTCGTTAAAACGGTCGGTAATATTGTCGTTGGCATGTTATTATGTTTTATTTTTTTGCCGTCATTGTTCCGTCGTTATTCCGTCGCTAATATCGACGGATTTAATTCCGTCGGTATCTGTCTGTTTTCTTATAGTGATTTCATCTTCGTCCTTACTGTCACTAAGGGCCGCACAAAAGCTCATTTCCTTTTTCTTCAGAGTGTTGGCACGCTCATTGACATAGTGCCCAAAGCCTTTGCAGGCTCTACATTGAACAGATTCAGATCTTTTATTAGCAAAACTACTAGGTCTCTTGAAACTACTCTCAGTATCCTCTTTAGGTTTTTCAAATGTGTTTTGAATTTTTGAAGAAAACTTGTTGTCCTGTTTGTTTTTCAAGAAAGAAGTAAACTTTTTGGTTAACAGGGCAACATCTTCAGTTTCTAAATTCGAAGTGTCAAATTCCTTATAGATTTTTTCAATCTCTTTTGACACTTTGGATACATTTGAGATAGCAGATGCTAGAGCAATGTTTTCAGCTTTGTGTTGCTGTTGAATTGACAAGTTCATCTGAAACATGGTAATATTACCCACAAGAGTATCTAAACCCATGGTTGTGGTATCATGTGCTTCTTGAACAACAACAATTTTGATATTAAATTTTTCAGTAACAGTTCTCAACATTTTGCTTACTATTTAACCTAGCATTTGATATAAGCTCACCTAGAAATAGATATTCATTTTAGATTTCTCTCAATTTAGCAGAATAGCTTTTGATGCATTCAATCTCATTCATCCTCAAGTTTCAAACTTGGTCATAAGAATTATCAGCCTAGTGGCCTTAACACTATCATCACATTCACAGTGACCTTGCAAAATATCTCAGGTTGTTTTTGCTACATTTTTTATTTATAACAAGTCAAAACATGTATTCATCCACGTGACTTGATATAGCCCCAAGAGTCTTGAAATTATAATTAGCAAGAGTAACTTCAGATGTAGTCCAGTCTTACTCAGGTTTAAGCATATAGATTTTTTCTGAGGTTTCCCCCGTTTCATTCTTGCTTTTAACCTTAGGAGGATACCATGGGACAATAATACTAAGTCACGCCATCTCATCAATTAATTTGATGAAAAGACGCATTTTAGATATGCATATAGCATAGTTTGTTCCATCTAATACAGGAGGACGATATTGATTCAAATGTCCTTCCATAATGGCTACTCTTTCTGGATCTCACTCAGTGTAATCGAGTGTAGCTATGATACCAATTGAAAGAAATTGAGTAGCTAAGATTGACAAGTGAAAACAAAAGTACCTCGTGTGAGTCCTGTTATAATAGCACCAGCACTAGCACCAATACAAAAAGCAGCAGAAAAATAATTTAAACAATGTAAACACAGATTTAAACACTTATCTACAGCAACTTATTGTATACAATAAAAATATTATCTTTATAAACCAATGGGTAACAGTTACACGAACAATAGTAACAAGAGAGGAACAAAATAACCAAACAATCTCTCACACTAAAAACTCTTTTATCCTTTAGAACTTTAGAGATTTAAAACATAAAAAAATCGTCCCTTTAAATGACCTGTGCGGCCTGAATTTATAGGCAACGAGGTCCTTATTTGTAGGGTGATTTGCTTAAGAAGATCTTCCATAATTAGACTTCTACCTTCATTAGTCAACCAAGTCAATTCTTCCTTAACATGGACTCTTTCCTTGTGTGAGAGATACCTACAAAATAACAAAATATATACTAAAAGATATCAAAGATTTGATTAATAGGTTAGTTAATAAAATACACCTAAACTATAATATATAAAATATTTATCTATTTTAACTAATATTAAGAAAGTAACTAATCTAAATTAAGTCAACCTTTGACTTGTTAACGTGTGTATGACATCACACACTTTCAAAGTTAGTACCTTGTAACAAGATTGTGTGGCTTCTAAGTGGACGTCGGGTTGATTTTTTCTGGAGGTATTTGAAACGCAAGCTTCTAGTGCCATGGTAATGGCGAGTAACTATGTGTGTGTGTGTGAAAGAGAATGCTTGCCCAGTTCCTAGTTGTAGCACGATGTACTTCCTTGCAGCAGGGTGTAGGTAGTTCGGTTCAAACCGCGTTTTGAAATCGAATCAAACTAAATCATGTGTTTTAGTTTGATTTTCAGGTAATAGTAATTTGATTCGGTGCTTAAACAATAATTAGAATATGATTTCATACTACACAATTCATTGTAATGTTTGTTTAAATTTTCCAAACATAACATATATTCCCTCTGTCCCAAAATGATTGTCCCACTTTTTTTGCATTTATTACGAAAAAACTTTGAACAATAATTTTAGGTTGATTTAATTATACAAATAAAGATCTAAAACTTGCAATTGATAGTATTATTGATGGTGTATCAATAATGAGTTTTAGATTTTCATTTGTATAGTTAAATAAAGCTAAAATTATTGTTCAAAGCTCCTTCGTAATAAAAGCAAAAAAAGTGGGACAATCATTTTGGGACGGAGGGAGTATAAGAGATTTAGTATTTAAACACAACTTAAAATTGTGCTACAATGTTTATTATAAAAACCTAGCATTTGTGTACTTGTAATAGTATATGCTAAATAATGAATAAATATTATTACAAGAAGATTAACCAAAATAAAAAAGGGTTATGGGATAAAACTCATGAATATAATTGGGGGTTTTCAAATCTAAATGTAAGGTGAAAATAAAAGATATACATATCTATTTCATGGTTTAAACCGTGATTTTGAATTGCGGTTTAAACACGCGGTTCGAATTGTAAAAATAAACCGCGGTTCGAACCAAATCGAACCAAATTATGGCGGTTTGGTTCGATTCGATTTGAATTTTTTCATGCTTCGGCTCGATTTGAGATTTTTTCAAACCGATTACTAGTGGTTCGATACATAATTGGCCCAAATCGAAACAAATCGAACCATTTACACCCCTACTTCCTTGGGAGAAGAAGGTGCAAAATGGTTATTTGGGCCCATGGGTTTGGGTTTCTGATTAAGAAAGGGCTTATTGTTTAGGCCAGTTTCTCTTTCGAAGGGCTTACTGGGCTATGGCTTAGTTGTTTTTTTTTTTTAATTAAGGGACATTCTTAAGCAAAAGATTTTAAAGGATTTTTTTTTGCAAAAATACATAAACATAAATAAATTATTATTCACTTCTTAAAAATTTAAATTTCAATTAAAGCATATTATGGGATATGATTTTTTAAGGTGAAGATTCATTTGACACCAATAACATACATGTAGTTTTGGGTGGGCTTAGATAAGCCCTTTGCACTCAAGTTATTTATTCTCAATAGATCCGCGCCTGATATTTATGTAACATCGGATTTTTAGGCTCGAGTTATTACAAAATGCATTCAAAATCAGAATGATATAGTAAATGACCCACAATAGCCGGAAAATCATAAAAAAAAAAAAAAAATCGGTTTTATTGAGTACCCACTTATTAGTATTCATTAGTTATTTGATAATTAAATTTGGCCTGGCCCAGTAGGCCCGAGGAGTCATTCGGCTCGAACATGAAAAGTCCGAAAAAGCTCGGCCCGACCCGATCAAACAGTTGACAAAGTCAACACACTCAAACTTAATTAAAAAATTAAAATTTAAAAACTAAAAACTAAAAAAATCCTATCTATCTATCGCATACACAGACTATCGGCATTAAGCGCTCACTCAGTCTCTCTCTTCTTTGATCTCTCCTTCTCGCCGATCTCTCTCTTCTCATCGTCGCCCGCCTTTATCGAACCATCGCCGCCTCCACAACCATGGCATCGCAGCCCACAGCCACAGGTACCCTTACGTCCTCTCTCTCTCTCTCTCTCTCTCTCTCTCTCTCTCTCTCTCTCTCTCTCTCTCTCTCTCTCTCTCTCTCTCTCTCTCTCTCTCTCTCTCTCTCTCTCTCTCTCTCTCTCTCTCTCTCGTATCTATCACTTGGTCTCTCAGTCTCTCAAATCAATATCCCTCTCTCTCAGTCTCTCAAATCAACTCACCTAGAAATTTCTAGGGATCATAATTATATAATTATACATCTCAAGCAGCTGCCTTGATTTCTAGGGGAATTTTTTATGCTATTGCTTCTGATTTTACTTCATAGTTTTCTGTTTGCCTACTGATTTTGTTGTCTTGATTGCTCGTTTTACCTCAATTTATGAATTTTGATTTGGGTTTATGTGGGTATAACTGTGTAACAGACTAACACAGTGTAACTTGTGTAAGTATTACTTGGATTTATTAGTTAATTTTTGAGTTTTTTGAATAAAAAAAATAGTTACTTTTTTTGCCTATAGGCCAGAAGGCCTAGAGGCCCGATGTTCACATGGATCGGATTTGACTTTTACTAGGCCCACCAATATTTAGGCCCAGCCCGTCATTAAGTGAAATCCGATAGGCTTGAACCGACCCGACCTGTTTGACAGCACTAGAATTAGCCCACTAGCCCAATGAAACGAAATCATCCTCTCTTTTTTATTATATTCGACTAGTGATTTAATTGTTATAAAATATTGATGTCATTTTCTTACAAAAAAATTATTACTGTCATCATTATGTTATATTATGTATGTCTCGTGAAAAAAATAACAATCAATAAGCTTTTCAAAATTAGTACTACCTTTTTTCCTTTTCAGAATTCTAGTTGCTTCGCTAACTTCCTTGTTACGATATTTGCTACTTCGAAATCAATAAAACCTCTCTTTGACATGAATACGCAATTGAAGTATGGGTGTCTTTTTCTATCAAAATTCGAGTATAATGACAGTGAGCTTCGTCTTTTCATAAATAAAAAGGTCATTATCGTGTTTGTGTACCAAACTAGCTAGCACTTAGTTTGTTAAAGTATCTTTGTCTCTAGTTCCCTCTATTGAATCTATCCCGAGAGTTTTACTCAACAACTTATCATCTTGTCCAATCCAACGTATTACTTATCCAACCCAACTCAATCCAATTAATATAACATGTTGTAACAACTTATCCGAATAACTGATCAAATTTTACGAGTTAAACTTACCCGAATAACTGATCAAATTTCGCGAGTTAAACTCAGTTTAACTCGCAAACCCGTATAACCCGTTGGAAAAAAAAAATCAAGCTGAAAAAGATGATCGAGATACGTTTGGGCTGGGCACTCTACAGAGTGTGAGTGTTCGTTGGCCTGAATATATTTCCCAAATCTTCTTAATCATCCATCACAGGAATTTGTTATTATTATTATGTACCCAATTTCTTTGTATTTTCTACTTTTACATGTATACTTCTTACATAATAACTCCACCAAATACTTCCCATTTACGTAAACTCTATTTTAGATGTCTCCTCTTACTTTATATTCCCTCCATCTCATAATTAATTAATACTCCATCCGTTCCGGTCGATTTAAGATTTTTTGAAATGGCACGGAGATTAAGGAAAAGGTAAATGTTGTGAGTGTAATTTAAAAATAGGAGAGAGAATGAGTGGAGGGAATAGTAAATTATAATGGTGTTGTGAGTATTAAAATAATGTAGGAGAGAGAATGAGTGGAGAGAATAGTGATTTAAGGTTTCCATTTTGGGCCGTCCTAAGTCGGGTGGGACGCCCAAAATGGCAAAAAGTCCTAAGTCGACCGAAACGGAAGGAGTATTATATTATTTTTTTGACCCGTTAAAAAATAAGTGGTTTACTTTCAAATAAAAAAATGTAGTACAATTTTATTGCGATATGAAGTGTTCCCTCCGTCACACTCAAATTATGGTATTTTGTTATTTTGAGTGTTCCACTTTTGGGACGGAAAAAATATAATAAGTAAAACACATTTTATAAAAAACTTGACACGTCAATTACAAACCATTATTGTATAAGATGAAAAATATTATAATTACATATTTTATTATTTTCTCTCACATGCTATTAAATATGAATTGCACATATACAATATATTATCAAAAATGAATTTCATTTTAGGCAGGTTGGCATTACATTATACTCCATCACAAAATGAATGTCTAATAGATTTTCAATTTTGTTTTTTATCAAGAGCTAATTTGAATATTTTTTGAACATTTATATTTTAGAACGAATGGTGTATATTATAGGGAGAGTGTGGATAAATAATTTCGACACTTAGTATAGTTTATGTGCTTACAGTAATCCAAAAATAAAATTTTAACATAACACAATGTTTGCTTAAAATAAACATCAGGCCTGGGCATACTAGGCACACGCGCACACAATAACAAGGGAAGAAATAAAATCTATTTAGCGAGTTGACCCGTTTCAACCCGTCTCAATTAACTCGTATGTTAAACGGGTTGAGACAAATTGTGTTCGTGTCAACCCATTACCCGCTTCAACACGTGACTCGTTTGTTTTAACTCGCTTCAACCAAACCCAACTCAACCCAATTGTCAGTCTTTGAATGGTATAAATGTATGTGATAATACTCCTTTCTGTACAATAATGCACCTTAATTTTATCTATATTTTTCTCAATCAAAATTTGATAAGCAATTAATAATCTTCATGAGACTTTAAACTGTTGGATGCTATTTAAAAATACTACTCTCTCCATATCAATATAAATGATAAAAAAAAATTACAGATTTACTCTTGATTAATCAATACTTCAATAATAAAATAAAATTTTGAACATATCAAAAATATCGAGCTGGACCAAGCAAGTAAAGCCCAGTCCTCAAACAACTATTGCCACCACATTCTCAGTGGGCTAGGCCCAATTATCACATGGCCCAAGGCCCATCTTATTGATCAGTCGACTTAAGTTCATTGTCCGACCTACCAGGTCCCGACCTAATTTAGCCCGACCTTATGATCCAAGAGATATTTCGGGTAAGATCCAACTCTACTCGACAGTCCGATCGACCCAACCCCAAGTGTCGACCTCGACCTACCAAAGAAAGCGTCGAGCTAACGGTTACAGGCGCACGTGCAATTACTCTTGCCTTAATTGGTTCCCTACAAATCAGGAGCCGTTCAGGACACGTTCACATGATGTATAACTGTCCCTAAAATCACGGAGCTCATGTAACCCCACCAAATATACCACTTACATCAACTATAAATACATTTCCACTACAACGGTTATGAGGTAACTACAATTTTGTCATTTGAATACTCCTGTTTAATACATTATTTGCTCTCCAATTCATACATACTTACTCTCACACCCGAGGGTCTAAGCCGGAGACACATCCGGCTAGTCGTGGGTTCTGATTTTCAGGTCAAGGAGTCAGGTGATCAGTCCTGCCACGCTGAGGAAGATTGATAAGCACATTTCCTGCGGCATCAGTTTGGTTCCATTGCCGAGAAACTCGTGCATAGCTTGACCTCGAAGTTCTTTTTCAATCCACAACCATGGTAACCCTAGTGACGATTTTATTACATTGACGCTTCCGATGAATCCAATGAAGTGAATGTCAACACCAACACCAACGCCAATGCAAACGCTGGGAATGCTAGCTTGCCTCCTCCTCCTCCTCCGCGTCATCACGCTAGAGCAACTCGATCAAACAGTATTGCTGATGGCAGGGGATTGCCAGACGGGAGGAGAGAAAAGCGACCTATGGAGGGACAAGGAGCTCCACCTCCTCCAAAGCGTCCAACTGGACAAATGAATGCTGGAAACAGGGCAGGTCCCTCATCCAACCCCCTGAGCAGAAAAGAGATGCTGTTGGAGCGAGCTCAGATTCTAGCCGAGTTATTAGCAATGGAGGAGGCAGAGCAGGCGGATAGAAGGTCAGAGAGGGTGGCTCCCTCTCAAGTTTCCAACAGGGAACGTGCCAGGAGTACTAGGCCAAATGAAACTGTGGGACAGAATGTCGAGCAAAGGATGATACTGCGGCCTCAGTCACCCATTCATGTGCCCAGCGATGATCTGAGGGCTAGTCACAACAGGAATAGAGAGCAGGAAGCTCAGTCGAATTTGAGAACACAGCTAGAGGCTAATCGAAGTTTGCGTGGTTCGCCTCCCCCACAGGGAAAGGAATGGGCGCAGGTCGCCTATAAGAGAGGGAAGGCGCAGGTCGCCACTCAGAGATGATAGGCGCAGGTCGCCACCCAGAGAAGAAAGGCGCAGGTTGCCACCTAGAGATGACAGGCGCAGGTCGCCAATTCGATCAGTAAGGTCACCTTCTCACAGGGATAGGAGAAGCAAGCAGGTAACTCCCCCTAGAAGTGAGGGTCAAAGGTCAAATGATGTTTCCCCTGCTAGAGACGACAGACTTGATGCTAGAGAGTGGCTGCTATGGAAGAAGAAGTTTGAGCTATGGGAAGCTGAAAAGAAAGGCGATACTGGAAAGAACGAACGAGTGGATTTTGCTCTCCGTCCCTTATCCAAGGAGTTGATTGACCGTCGACCTCCTCCCGGTTTCAGATTGCCTCTCCTGGAGAAGTATTCGGGTGCCACCAATGCCAAGAGCCACATACAGCACCTAGAGGAAACAATGTGCTTTGTCTCCAATGAGGACGACATGATGTCCAAGGCGCTCATTAGCACCCTCACAGGGGCAGCTCTGACATGGTTCAATGGCTTGGCATTAGGGTGCATCTCGACCTGGACCTATATGAGAACAAAGTTTTTGGATCGCTTCTCGACTGCAGGAGCTCGAAAGATGACTGTCACCGATCTCAACAACCTGGTGCAAGGGAAAAATGAAAGCTCAATGAGCTACTACACCAAGTTTAAAGAGATGGTCGACAAGATCGAGGAGGACCTCATGCATGTGGAGGTGATCAATTGTTTCAGTAGTGGGATTTCCTCGACAGACATGGACTACGAGCTAACAGTTCGGACAGTCACTACTCGACAAGAGTTATTTGAGAAAGCTTACAACGTAGCGTTGGCCAAGGAGAGAAAAGAAAAGAAGAATGGGAAAGGCCCCAAAACTGAGGTCGCTGATGATAAGAAGGACTCGGCCAAGAACGGGGGAAACAATAAGAATGGTAAGAACAGAACCAGGGCGACTGAGAAGGTGCCCGAAGCTTTCACTCCCCTAACGGTGAGTCGAACGGATATAATGACTGCAGTCGAGCTAGCCCCACCTGCCCCTATGAGCCCGGCCAATAAGTTCAGAAGGGACAACATCAAGTATTGTGATTATCATAAGGATACGGGCCATACTACCGAGGAATGTATGAGCTTGAAGCGTATAATCCAGAGGATGGTCGACCAGGGAAGGCTCGACACATACGTTAAAAGGCCTCAGGGAGGAGAAGGTGAGCGACCTGCAGGTGGACATTAGGAACCAAGGAAGCCTAGACTGAATCTGGGCGTTATTACTGAGCAAGCCAGCAACACAGCCATCAAGCATAAGATCTTTCAGCTCAACAAAGCCCCTCATGTGCCGCCAAGGAGCCACATCAGGGACGAGGTGATCAACTTTCACCCTTACGAGCTGGCAACTAATATGGCGACTAGAGAGCAGGTTCTCGTCATCCCAGGACTCATTGATGGATGTACGATGAGCAGACTCTTAGTCGACACGGGGGCCTGCAAGGATATTCTGTTCTATAAAACATTCCAGGAAATGGGTCTCTCGAATGAGCAGCTTGAAAGATATGATGGCAGATTGGAAGGCTTCACCAACCACCGGGTCGATGCCAAAGGACAGATCGAGCTAGATGTCGACCTAGGCCAAAGATCCCTGGGGTCGCTTTCCAAGGTAAAATTTATTGTCATAGATGTCAATAGTGATTATCTTTGCTATTCTTGGAATTCCTGGCCAGGTCGCACTTGGAATGGTGGCCTCAATTCCCCATCAGCGAGTTAAGTTCCCCACTCCCGCTGGAGTCGGCTGTGTACAAGGCACAGCTCGAGCATACCTTGACCATGTCCTTCGTGAAAGTAAGAAGATGGAGCTAGAGGTTGAAACTGCGGAAGGATACTTAAAGTTGTCTCAGTCAGTCACCAAAACTACTCGACTATCTACGATCACCATCGTGGAAGAGTCGACCTATCGCTCACATGACGAAATCATGACTGGGTCGACACGTCACTCTGAAACCACCATGGTCGATCCAGTCTGATTATGGTCGGCCCAAGTATCCATAGGCAAGCTATGCCTCCAGATCGACAATAACTCGAGGGCCACCACCAGTGAGATCACAGATGAGCTGGATGGCATGATAGCCGAGGAAGATCCACACCTGGGGGCCGAAGAGAGACAGAGGGTCAGAGAAATCATCATTGAGACCCTACAGTTCAGGGATGGACCGGAGCTGGAGGCTGTAGACGAACTGGAATCAGTAATTACAAATCCTTCCTACCCCGAACAGAAAATTCAGATTGGAAAGCAATTATCACCTGAAAAAAGATTAGAGATTGTTGAGTTGCTCAAAGAAAGCAATGATGTCTTTGCATGGCGAGTAGAGGATATGAGGGGGATAAATGAAGAAGTCGTTGTTCATAGGCTGGAGGTCAATCCGACCATAAAGCCCAAACCTCAGAGACTGAGAAGCTTTGCTCGCGATAAGGAGGAGGCCATTAAACTCGAGGTACAAAAACTTTTGAGTGCAGGTATCATAAAGGAGGCTACACATACAACCTGGCTAGCCAATGTGGTTATGGTAAAAAAGTCAAATGGCAAGTGGAGAATGTGCGTCGACTTCACCAACCTCAACCTTGCCTGCCCAAAAGACAGCTATCCCCTCCCTAGAATCGACAAGCTTGTTGATTCCATTGCTGGCCACTCCACCCTCAGTTTTCTAGATGCCTATTCAGGCTATCATCAGATCAAGATGCATGAAGATGACATCGTGAAGACAGCTTTCCAAGTAGCTGGAGGCATCTATTGCTACACTATGATGCCATTTGGGTTAAAGAATGCAGAAGCGACCTATCGATGTATGGTCAACAAAGTCTTTGCTTCACAGATTGGCCAAAACATGGAGGCCTACGTCGACGATATGGTCATCAAAACAAAGACTGGACGTCATGTGGTCGACCTAAAGGAAACGTTCGCCAACCTGCGAGCAAACGACATGAAGCTTAATCCCAGCAAATGTGTCTTTGGTGTAGCAGCGGGTAAATTCCTTGGATTTATGGTATCACAACGAGGAATAGAGGCAAACTCAGAAAAGATCAAGGCTCTAGTCGACATGCAGGAGCCCACCAGTGTCAAAGAGATGCAGCGACTTAATGGAAGAGTGGCAGCCCTAGGTCGTTTCATATCCAAGTCGGCAGAAAGGTCTCTCCCCTTCTTCAAAGCTTTGAGGGGGACGAAAAATTTTGAATGGACGGCCGAATGTCATTCGTCGTTCCAACAACTTAAGGATTATCTCGCTACTCCACCTCTATTGAGTAGCCCGACCACTGGAGAGACTTTGTTCGTGTATCTATCTGTGGGGGACAAGGCAGTTGCAGCAGTTCTGGTTCGAGAAGAGGAAGGGCTTCAAAAGCCCGTAAACTATGTTAGCAAGGCCCTGTCAGACGTTGAGGGTAGATATTACAATGCGGAGAAGGTCGCCTATGCCTTAGTCATAGCTTCAAGAAAGCTGCGAGCTTACTTCCTTGCTCATCCTATTGTGGTGCTCACAAATGCGCCCTTAAGAAAAATCCTATACAAGCCAGAAAGTTCAGGTCGCTTACTCAACTGGTCAATTGCCCTCACGGAATTCGACATCGAGTATCGACCTCGAAAGGCTTTGAAAGCTCAAGCCTTGGCAGACTTCTTGGTCGAGCTTACGTTCACCAAGGAAGATAGCGAGGTAAGAGCTCACAAGGAGAAAGCCAAGGGAAAGGAACAAGAATTCCAGCTCGTCACTTCTTTACCCGACGATTGTTGGAAGGTCTACTCGGATGGGTCAGCTACAAAGAGTGTCAGTGGAGCTGGGATTGTTCTGATCGAGCCAGAGTCTGGGACAGTATATGAGGAGTCATTGAGGTTCAAGTTTGATGCCTCCAATAACCAAGTAGAGTACGAAGCCTTGGTTGCAGCCATCGAGTACGCCAAGTGCTTTGGAGCGACTAAAATCATGGCATAATGTGATTCCCAGCTAATAGTCAACCAGGTCAGAGGCGAGTATGAGGTGCTAAACTCCACCCTAGTCAAATACCACGACCTGGTGCAGGAACTGACAAAAGACTTAGATTTTTGGAAAATCCAAAGGATTGGTCGAGAAGACAATGAGTTGGCCGACTTACTCTCGAAACTGGCCACTACAGACGAGCCACATGAAGAGCCCATCTCCTACCTCGAGAATCCAGCTTATGAAAGGGTCAAAATTCAATGTGTGGAAGATTCCTTGAGAAATTGGGCTTACAACAAGTGCTGGATCGAGGAAATGAAGGCATACCTGGAGACAGGCGAGCTCCCAGAGGACGAGAAGAAAGCTCGAGCTATCAAAAAGAAAGCTCTGAGATATGTTATTCAAGGAGGCATGCTATTCAGGAGATCATACGCTAGACCACTGTTGAAGTGCATTCATCCTCAAGATATCACTCAGTTAATGCATGAGGTGCACAGTGGAATTTGTGGTGGACACCCGGGCCGGGACTCGGCCGACAAATTGATCACTTTGGGATACTATTGGCCACACATGAGAGCTGACACTCATGACTTTGTTCAGCAATGCGACCAATGTCAAAGATTTGCTAACCTACCTCATCTGCCTACAACGGAGCAAACTCCAGTGATCGCTGCTTGGCCATTTGATATGTGGGGCGTCGACTTGATTGGACCCTTCCCTCCCGCCCGGGGAAATTGCAAGTATGTGATCGTTGCAATTGACTATTTCACCAAGTGGGTCGAAGCA
The DNA here is from genome assembly GCA_022495995.1 of Adenophora triphylla var. japonica. NCBI lineage: Eukaryota > Viridiplantae > Streptophyta > Magnoliopsida > Asterales > Campanulaceae > Adenophora > Adenophora triphylla. Next base: position 119,913 of record JAFEMH010001521.1, on the reverse strand, counting down.
AAGCCACTAGCTTGCATCACAGAGGAAAACGCCATCAATTTCATACACGACTTCATCTGGTGTCGATTTGGGATTCCTCGAGCTATAGTATCAGATAATGGCTTACAGTTCTCTAGAGCTTTCAAAGAGGAAATGAATCGGGTAGGGATAAAACATTGGCATTCATCCATTGCATACCCTCAAGGAAATGGGCAAGCTGAGGCAGCAAACAAGCTCGTACTATCCTCACTTAAGACGGGCTTGGTAGGTCGACGCAGCAACTGGTTGGACGAACTTCCCCTTGCTCTTTGGGCAGTTCGTACAACCACTCGGGGGCCTACGGGGGAAACCTCATTTGCTCTTACATATGAATCAGAGGCCATGGCACCTACTGAGCTACGATTTCCTACTGCTAGAGTAACCTTCTTCGATCAAGAGCAGAACGACACTAGCAGATTGATCGACCTGGATTTGATCGACGAGAAGCGATACACGGCTTACCTTCGAATCTACAAGCAGCGAACCAAGAGTTACCATGATAAAAAGGTGAAGACAAGATCATTCCAAGTAGGGGACCACGTACCAAGGAAGATCAAGGCAACAGGGAGAAGGACCCAACAGAACAAGCTATCTCCTAACTGGGAAGGTCCTTACATTGTTACTCGAGTTATCAAGGAGGGGACTTACATAATAGCTCACCCAGAAGGGGAAGAGTTGAAGCATCCATGGCACGCCACTCACCTCATCAAATACTACTTCTAGTTCAAGTCCCTAGTTCAGTTCAAAGTTAAGGCAATTTCCAAGTTTGAATTTGTCATAGTTCTAGCTTTCCATTTGATGTAAGCATGTTCCTACTTCAATAAAAAATCACATGTCCTATTCAACCAAAAATTGTGCTACACTAACTCCAACAAGCTCGACTCCTAGTCAGCTTCGTTTTAACAAGCTCGATTCTTAATCAGCTTTGTTCCTTTAACAAGTCCGACTCCTAGTCGACTTCGTTCAACGAGCTCGACTCTTAGTCAGCTCCGTTTTAACAAACTCGATTCTTAATCAGCTTTGTTCCTTTACAAGTCCGACTCTTAGTCGACTTCATTCTAATGAGCTCGACTCTTAGTCAGCTTCATTCTAATCAGCTCGACTCTTAATCAGCTGTATACTATTAAAAAGTCCGACCTTAGGTCGACTTCGTTCTGATAAGCTCGACCCTTGGTCAGCTTTGATCTCTTAAATAGGTTCAACTCTGAGTCAATCTCGTTTGCAAGAAATCTTTATAAGTCTAAGGTCGCCTGAATCATAACAAAACCATGCCGACCTTAAACTTAGGGCGACTTATTTGTCCTATTACATTTAGCTCGACACATACATGCTGAAATCAAAAGCATACAACATACAATGATGGAAAGTCAGCTACGATTAAATATAATTAAGTCTCCCAAAACGGGCCAAGACTTAAAGTAAACAAAAAAGTTACGAAGTATTATGCCTCCCAAAAAGCTGGGCCAAGGCATTCAGACGGAAATGAAAGCAAAAACAAAAGTGTTTGGGACTTGTTCGTTACACAATCAATAAACTTAAAGTTCAATCTTGGGGGTCACCTCCAACTTGGCCGCTTGTGGAGGCTGGATCGACGTCAGTTTGGTCACCTGCAGCAGCTGGCTCACCTAAAACATTCTCTTGATGATAGACTATCTTCCTTGAGTCGCTGATAGTGAACTTTGGAGTCTCCTCGTCAAATGCTGGATCCTCATACTCTTCAAGTTCAGCCAAAATGGTATTAAAATTGACCGGCTCGACAGTAGGAGGGTTCCAAGGTGCTGCTTCTGCTTCTTCATCATCCTTGGCAATAAGCTCCAAATCGTTATCAGTAAAGGGCACCAGGTGATGGCCTTGGCGAGCTACCGTATTATATTGATCCTCAGAAGCCCATTTAGCCAGCTGCTCAATGGATATATTGACGGAGGGATCCACTACGATGCGTCGAGCCATATGGCTCCGACCTACATCAAAGAACCCCTTGGCTTCTTTGGTGACATAGTCGTGAAGCTCATCACTATCCTTATATGCCTTGACAGCTTCCTCCTTGGCATCTTTGATAGCCTCGGGCAGCTCCACCTCCCATTGACGCCGAGTAGCATCAAGTTCTTCCTGCTTCTTGGCCAAAGTGACAGGTACCTCTTCAAGCTGTTGGGTCGCCAATTCCAGATCAGCGGCCACCTTCTTCTTCTCATCTTTGAGCTCACCCAGCTCCTTGTTGGCCTCACCCAACTTGCCCCAGGCCTCCTCCTTGGCCTTCACCTCATTGTCTTTCAAGAGCTTCAGAGCATCATAAGAGGCATCCAAGTCGGAATGTTCCTCCTTCAACTTCTCGAGCTCCTCCTTCAGCTTGGCTCGCTCCTCCTCCATCTTCGACATCTCCTCATTCTTCCGGGCCAGCATAGCCTTGGCTAGTTTCTCCTGCTCCTCCGCAGCCTTCCAATAAGTGGTGGCCAGATCTATCATGGCAAGAGACTGAAAGGACGAGTAAAGAAAAGGAGTTAGGTCGATCAGAAGTAAAAGAGAGACTTGAGACTAGCGAGAAAAATGAAAGCAACAATACAAAAAATTACAAGGGTTACCTCGGAGTGAGCTAGCCCGACCATGGCACGGCAAGCTTCTGGATTCAAAGCCTTATTGGTATACTTCTTGATTAAATCCTGGTCGGCTCCCCTCCTAACAATCACTTGGCCGTACTCCAACTCAGGATACTCCCTAGCAAAGCAGTTAATCCTGGTCAAGGGAGCAACTTCGGTTAGCTCGTCAACACGAGCCTGAATCAACTCGGCATATGAAACTCAGATGGGAGAAGACTGGGGGCTCCTGACTTCAGCTTCCATTGGCTCACCAACATTGACCTGGTCAGATGTCGAGCTTACCTTGGACGGGCCAATCTTAATCTTTTTGCTCAGGGGAGCATTATCATCCTCTTCCTCCTCATCCACATCAATGACATGAGACTTTGCCTTGGAGGCAGCTTTGGTTTTGGTGTTAGCTTGGGCACGGGTTCTGGCCCTGACAACCTCCTTGACTGGCTCCACATTCAGCTCAGTCCCATCGACTCCAGCAGCATCAACTTCCTCAGAACCTAGTGCCTCATCTCCTTCCACTCGGACCTCATCCAGCTCTTTAAGATTATTTTCTGCAGGAATATACTTGGAAGTATCTTGATCAACCAGCTTCAATAACTCATTCCTCTTAACTCCCTCTGCCTCTCGGTTCTCCCTAGCATTGGAAGCTCCACAGCTCCTCTTGCTCTTCCTCACGTCAATAGCTCGTCCCATGTTAGCTTCTTGGGCAGGGGTTAGAAATGCATAAAATAAAGATGATAAAAGTGTTAGCTCGACATATCAAGATAGTTCTATGTACGAACTACTAGTTCTACATACGAGCAATATAATTACGAGCTGAAAGGTTCTATATAGAAGCTAAACATGTACATGCTACGAGATCTACACTAGAATCAGCAAGTTACGAGCAGAGAGTTAAATACAAGAGCCAAGCAAGCTGGAGCACAATCTTAAAAATTTCACATACGGGCAATAAAGGGTCGAGTAAAATCCTTACCACCAATGTGCTCCCCGTTATCTTTACAATACTTGGGGGTCTTCTGGCAGAGCGAGCATTTTTTCTCAAACCTACCCAGAGCATGGGTTACCCAGTCTGGATACCTTAAGCACCTCACTATGGGAACCAGTGGCACAACATCTCCATCCCCAAGCATCATACCAGCCTGAATATAGTTGTTCTTAGTGGTTCCTAAAACTTCCCAACTGATGGGTCTCTGGGCAACCAGCTCGACCAGTTTCTGACGTAAATCAGCATGCCAGTAGGGCTCCCATTAATCCTCCTCTCTCACTACTTGGGTGTCTGCACTAGATAAAGGAAACTCCCAACCTAACCTACTCTCCACTACTACCACATGAGAGTTCCAACCACTGGCTTTACTGGGCAAATTAATGAACAACTTAGGGGAATTCGGTTTTGAGGGGGTGCTTATGCCGTGGGACTTATCAAATTTCACACCAAAAAACTCTCTGAATACCCTCATGCAAGGCTCATGCCCTAAGAAGCGGCACACCATTGCAAAGCAAACCAAGACTCTACACGTATTGGCACCCAGCTGGAGGGGTAAGGCATTGGCACACTCTAGAAATTCGTTTATGAAATGGTCCAAGGGCAATCTCAGGCCAGCCACGAATTGACCATAATAGAAGGCGACCCTAGTGGAATCTGTCTTGTAGGTGCCACCAAACTGGTTGAAGAAATCCTTTTTGCTGTAAATGGTGACATCAAATTCCTCCTTGTCCACCTCACAGAAGTCGTGGATCATAGATAGACGGGAAGGAAAGTTTTGCTTCCCTCTGAGTGGCCCTTTAGGCACGTAGCCCCTTTCATTCCTCCCAGATATAACAGAAGTCTCAAAAGCATCAACTATACGTGGGCTTGATGAGGTCGAGGCATTAGCTTCTCCTTGAGTCACCATATCTGTACAAGAAGAAGGGGAAACAGGGGAATCAGTTCTATACACAGCCTCACGGGACCTAGTAGACGCACTCCCAAGGGGCGACCTAGATTCCTGAAAGTCAATTTTGTTCCTAAGAAAAGAGGGTTTGTTGGAATCTCGGACATAGAACACACTAGATGGTCAAGAAGCTCATGGAAGAGGTGAAAGGACACAACTCTTGGGTCGCTCGCTTTGTGGCACCTAAGTTCTCTCCCACAGGCAAAGTTAATTCAGTGAAACGCAAGCCCCAACGAGTCAAAATTGAAGTACATTCCTCCATCGTCATCTCTCTCCACTCTCCATTTAAGTATTTATAAACTCTACGGTTGACACTACAGTAGCCATACCAAGCTCCGGGCTCACAACTAAAGGTCCTAGCCATGGCGAAATTGAAGAAATTGCAGAAATAAAGCCCTAATAATGAGAATGAAGAAGAATACCTTAATTAATTCGAACGAAGGGGAATACAGGCGGAGACGAAAGCTCGGGTTAAATCAATTGCCCTTTTCTGCTACCTTCACCGGAGTTGCACGAGAAGTTGGAGAGGGTAAAAGTTCTAAATGGAGAAGGAGTTTGGTATTTATATTTTCCAAGATTATGGAGGAAAAAGAAAAATCAAAAGTCTTATTTTCCTAATTGAATGCGGAAACGTTTTCCAAGGCGGTCTCTCAAACGTCAAAACTGTAATCATTACGGAAAAACGGCGCTCTTCCAGATCTGGCCATTCGTCGTGGACGTCTAAGATTGTGACACGTCACCCTTGGTCGATTAAATATCAGCACGAGAAGCGACCTGCGAGTTACAACAATCTTTATCAAAATTTCCTTAACTTCCTAGTCGACAAAGTCAACTCGAAAGTTGGGGGCCACTGAACATACCAAAAATATCGAGCTGGGCCAAGCAAGTAAAGCCCAGTCCTCAAACAACTATTGCCACCACATTCTCAGTGGGCTAGGCCCAATTATCACATGGCCCAAGGCCCATCTTATTGATCAGTCGACTTAAGTTCATTGTCCGACCTACCAGGTCCCGGCCTAACTTAGTCCAACCTTATGATCCAAGAGATATTTCGGGTACGATCCAACTCTACTCGATAGTCCGATCGACCCAACCCCAAGTGTCGACCTCGATCTACCAAAGAAAGCGTCGAGCTAACGGTTACAGGCGCACGTGCAATTACTCTTGCCATAATTGGTTCCCTACTAATCAGGAGCCGTTCAGGACACGTTCACATGATGTATAATTGTCCCTAAAATCACGGAGCTCATCTAGCCCCACCAAATATACCACTTACATCAACTATAAATACATTTCCACTACAACGGTTATGAGGTAACTGCAATTTTGTCATTTGAATACTCCTGTTCAATACATTATTTGCTCTCCAATTCATACATACTTACTCTCATGCCCGAGGGTCTAAGCCGGAGACACATCCGGCTAGTCGTGGATTCTGGTTTTCAGGTCAAGGAGTCAGGTGATCAGTCCTGCCACGCGGAGGAAGATTGATAAGCACATTTCCTGCGGCATCAAATTTTTTGATCATTTATTTTAGAATAAAGATAGTACCATATATTTATTTTTATCATGATAACTATTGGATTTTCTAAATTTAAGATAAAAGTAAGAACTAATTTAAAGTGAATAATGAGATAAAATATTTATTATGAAACGAATAGTATAATAAGCATCATAATAAGTAGGAGAGGTAGTTGTCAATAAATTGAACCAGACAAAACTTTTGTTGATATTCATAATTTCTATGTTTACCTAATAAAATCCAAATATAGCCTAACAATGAGTTGATATCAAATAATGGGCAAGGATAATAATGACACAATGAAAAATTATCAACCAAGCAAAGTTAATCCACTAATCACATGGGTTTATCATGATAGCTATTGAATTTTCTTAATTACTCAATGCGCTTCATATAATCGTCCATGTCAAAGTCACATCTTAAATACTCTCTCTCATCAGTTACACTTTACTAAACTAAAAATTTAGCACAAGAAAAAAATATAGGAGAAAAAATTAATAGAAGATGATGTTGTGAGTATAAAAAATAAAGTATAAAAGAAAATAAATAGGGGATCTAGTAAAGTGAAGTGAAAACAGAGAATGTTGTTAATTGTTATGACTTACTTATGTCACTACTTTTATTTATGCATAACAAAATGAGAATAACGACATGTTATTTGTGTGATCAAATTAATTTTCTGATAGAATATACTCTTAAAGTGAATCCCCTACCTTTCACCTAATTAAGATAAGTATAAGAAGATTGATTTACCTACTTAAAACAAAGGCGTCCATAACTCGAAATACTCATTTATCTTTAGTTTTCTAAAAGAAACTAAAAATATTAACTTCAATTTTGTCTTTGAAAAAACTCTTGTATCTCTAAATAAACATTATTCCTAAATAGTTATTCATTTAATAAGAACCTAAGTTAATTTTTATCCTTTTTATGCATATTTGCAAAATAAAAATATTCTGATAATTAAGTTTTTAAGAAAATACTCCTTCCGTCCCGATTCATGCTTCACCATTTTGGGTGAAGCACGCAAATTAAGAAAGCAATATATATATTCAAAAATAATGGGAGTGAGAGAAGGGTTGTGAGAGGGAAGAAGTGAGTGGATATGACAAGTGGGACTCATAATTTAAATGTGTGAAAGAAAAAAGTTAGTGGGTATAATAGAATATTAATAAACCTTTTTCATTTTAGGAAAGGTGAAGCTTAGCGGGAAGCCAATTTGGGTTGGGTAAAAGGTGAAGCTTCGGATGGGACGGAGGGAGTATTTAACTTTGTTAAAGAATTAATTTTTTTTAAAAAAAATAAAAGAGACATTCATTCATTTGGATATCGATGAATTATAATTTTTTTTTAAATATCCCTAAAAAAAAAAAACATTCTTAAACATTAAACATGATAGAACTTGTAAGTAATCCCCACTAAAACACATTTAAGTAGACTACTTTAATATTCTTACAAAAAATTAAAATATCTTCATCTCCCACTTGCAATAAAAGTGTACCGATAAAAATACTGATTAATTAATTCAAAGCACACCATGAAAATAAATTAGCATAAACAACTTTGCAAATTGAAATATCCAACAATTCTGAACTAATTTATAATTATTACTTAAACGACAATAAAACAAAAGATAACAACAACTAAGCAGGAGTCGATTCATCGGCGGGAGACGTCCAGACAATGTCCTTAAGCGCCGGCCGGAGCTCCTTGCTGCAGAACTGGTTGTACTCTAAGGTATCACCGCTTTGTTTATTCACTTCCACCACCAGAAACGATGGAGTCACCGCGAAGATATCCGCCGCAATCCCCAATTTCCCTTTCCGTCCATTCACTTGCCCCTGAAGTCTCACACAGCTTTCGTCTCCGCTCTTCCGCACGTTAAACTTCACCGCCTTTGCCACCTCCTCCAGCTTCGATATCACCGCCCCCGCCGGCCGCGTCGTCGCGAATCTAATCTCTGTTTTCTCCTCCCTTTTCTTTTCCTCGAACAATGGCGACAGATCAAATCCTTCCGATAGACCGATTATATGAAACGCATTGAGACTCTCCGCCGCCTTCCCCTTCCAATTGGCACCGTCTTCTTCGACCAAAAAAGTTTGTTCCTCTTTCGTCTTCAGATTCTTCTGTTGAGACTTCTTAAACCATGTGGATTCCATTATCTTCGAGATTGTGATTCGAGAGCTCGGATTTGGATCTAGCAATTTGGTAATTAACCGGCGAGCATCTGATGAAAACCACGGCGGACATTTGAAATCGCCTCTGTAAATTTTACGATACATAGCGACGAGGTTATCGTCCTGAAATGGTAAGAATCCAGCTAATAGAACGTACAGAATGACGCCACATGACCAGATATCAGCCTTCGCTCCGTCGTATCCTTTCTTCCCTATCACCTCTGGTGCGACATACGCCGGCGTACCGCACGTTGTGTGTAACAGTCCATCCTGCCGGAGATGATCGGCGAACGCGCTCAATCCGAAGTCCGTCACCTTCAAATTGCCTTCCTCATCGAGCAAGAGATTCTCAGGTTTCAAGTCGCGGTGGTAAACGCCGCGGCTGTGACAGAAATCAACGGCGGAGATGAGCTGTTGGAAGTAAGCTCTAGCAACCTCCTCACGTAGCCGTCCTTTCGCGATTTTCGCGAACAATTCGCCGCCGCGAACGAGCTCCATGGCGAAATAGATCTTCGATTTGCTAGCCATGACCTCGTGAAGCTCAACGATGTTAGGGTGCTGCACCATTTTCATCACAGAGATTTCGCGCTTGATTTGCTCCATCATCCCGACCTTAATCACCTTCTCCTTTCCAACAACCTTCATCGCCACGCTCTTTCCGCTACTCAAGTTCCGCGCGTGATACACCTTCGCGAACGTGCCGTGGCCTAATTGCCGGCCAAGCTCGTACTTCCCGTGCAACACGCCGCTCCTATCCTCCGCCGCCATTGATTCAGACTCTAACAACAAAAACAATCAGTAAAAGAGTTTCAATTTTTCAAAAAAGTGGTGGTTCACAGCGGAGGTGATTGGACTGTGGTTCACCCGTCTTCAACGTGTTTCCGGTGGCAAGTTCTGCCGCCGGCGATAGATTTCTGAACCCTATCTCGATTAAAAAGCGAATCTCGTCTCATCTCTCTGCATTCCCTAACCGGAGGCTCAATCTCTCTTCTCTCTAGGGTTTGCTTAAAAAGATCAATCGGAGCTTTTATGGCTAGGGTTTGTTTGTTGCTATATCGACGGCTAATTGGCGTATCTATTTCTTTTGTTTCTGAAACCAGGGGTCCTTCTTTTATAGACGGTTTCAGAACGTGAAGTTACATTTTTGTCCCTTGGGATAATGATAAGTAATTCGAGCGGTAGAATAAGGTTCTGGTTCTGGACACGCGTCAACATCTGAGGTACGTGGAAACTGTAACATTTAATTGGTTTGGCAGTAAACGTGTCATGCAGAATTGGAAATTAAATTGTTTATATTTTGTTTTTTTGAATAAAATTGTTAAATTACCTTTTTTTTCCTTATCCTATGCCCCCTCATTTCGTACTTCCTCCTCTCACCTAAGATTTGAAATAGAAATAAAAATTAAAATTAATTCAATAGATGTTATAATTTTGCAAAATTCAGTTTAGTTAATTCTTTAATTAATCAATTTAGATGTTATAAATTTGCAAAATTCAGTTTAGTTAATTCTTTAATATTTAATAATAGAGAAAATTATTTGTAATAATCACATTAACTATTCACGTACTATATTTTTAACTCCACTTTCTCTCTCTCCTATCCACAATATATATTCACAAAACATCAATCCTTTACCTAATGAGCCTTGGCCCCGTGATATAATGGTGACCTTTCAAAGGGGGGAGGGGGAGGGTCACCTGTTCGATTTCCCCTAAGGGAAATCTTTATGGTTTAATTCCTACCTTGGGTTTCATGGTCCTTATGAATCTTCCGGAGCACATTCGTGCAGTTAAGGAAGCAGCACTGCTGGGCTTGCAACCTCAGTGTGGGGAGTTCAAATCTTGGCAGGAGCACTGGAGCAGCCATTTGGTGTTGTAAAAGTGATGTAATTGTCTCGGCAGGAGCAGCTGGAGTAGCCATTTGGTGTTTGTAAGAGTGTAAATGCCTTGTAGGAGGGCTTCATTGGGGCCAGGAGTATAAGGGGTGCTGTCACCCTGGCTGCATAGGGCACATCCCGCGATTTACCTCCGCTAGCATACTAAGGGGCCGATACCTGATGGTCCAAGATTGATCCGACAAAACTGGAAAACCTGGATAATCAAAAAAAAAAAACATCAATCCTTTCACTTTTTTCTCAATTTCATGTCTTAACTACTAGGATTAATTCCTCCTTATCCACACAGTCCAATTCAAATCCCATCAAAACCCAACTAAGATCAAAATTTCCTTAAACCTCGGAAGTCGAGATTAAAATTCCTCAAAAACCCGTCGACAGTCCTATACCACATGGTATAGGACCTTTTTTCAGTCTTATGCCATATGATATAGAGCATTATTCCTTAGTAATTTTTTCTTTTTATTATTTGTTTAGTCCTATATCAAAGACTTTTTTTTTCAGTCTTATATATCAATGGTATAGGACTTTTTTTTAGCCTTATACCAATGATATAAGACCAAATTATATTATATTTTTAAGAAAAATATGAAAAATGATGAAAAAAATACTCTCATACTTAGGTATAAGAGTATTTTTAGTCTTATACCTTTAGGGTATAAAACTAAAAATATGATTTTTATTTAATTTTTTTTAAAAAGTGAAAAAAGTGCAAAAAAATGGTCCTATACCACATGGTATAAGACCTGACGGGATGCTATAGGAGTGACGCGGGTTTTGATGAAATTTTAATTTCAAATGGGTTTTGGTGGGATATTGATATGAGTCATGGGTCTTAGAGTCCTTGGCCCTAACTACTACTAGTATTTTACAAAGCTAAGTTAGTACGGAGAAAATATGTTACAATTTTAAGGTAATTTGTCTCTTGTGTTTTGACTTTGTTAAATATGCAATTTACATTCAGCTAAACTAGGAAAGTAGATAATGACCAACTACACTAATATTCTATCTTAATATTTTTACCTATTTACATGGACTAAATTATAGTGATTGCTGGTGAAAATATACACGAATAATACAACAGATCCTAGGCCTCTTTGGTGGAAACTTTGTTTGGTCCTTGGCCTATGATATTTCCACTTTCACCCCCCCCCCCTCGAGCGAAGCGGAGTGAACTGGAGCTGCAGCTTGCCGGAAAGAAGTTGAAAGCGTGGAGCTGCAAGGCTCTTCGTAAAAATATCAGCGAGCTGGTCCATAGATGAAATGTGATGAAGACGCAAAAAACCCCGTTGATGTAATTCACGAACAAAGTGAAGACCTATCTCAATGTGCTGTGTACGGGCGTGAAAAACTGGATTTTGGGACATATGTAGCGCCGAAATATTGTCACAATAAAGAATGGGGGGAGCCAATGGAATACCCAGTTCTCGAAAAATATAAGAAAACCACCTGATTTCCGCCGCGGTATTAGCCAATGCTCTATACTCAGCCTCGCTGCTAGAGCGAGAAACGGTGTGTTGCTTTTTAGCGGTCCAAGCTACGAGATTTGGACCAAGAAAAACACAAGCGCCAGTCGTGGAGCGACGATCGTCTGGGGATCCGGCCCAGTCCGCATCACAAAAGGCAACAATGGTGGTATCAGTGGACTTTTGGAAGGTGAGACCAAGAGAAATTGTGCCCTTAAGGTATCGAAAGATGCGTTTAACTGCTTGAAGATGAGAGGTGCGTGGAGAATGCATAAATTGGCAAACCTGATTTACTGCAAACGAGAGGTATGGACGTGCCAAAGTGGCGTATTGTGATCCGCCAACCATGCTTCGGTAGATGGAAGCATCTGGTAAAGGATCGCCATCTTGGGCCGTGAGGTGAAGGCCAGCAGATAACGGAGTGCGTGCCGGTTTACATAATACCGCATGTTAAACTTGTGCAACAAATCGGACACATAACGTGACCGATTTAGGCGTAGAGAAGAGAAGGAGTACGTGTGGTTTCGACGCCGAGGAAAAAACTAAGAGGTCCCAATCTTCGGCTATCAAAAGTCGAACAAATGGAGTCTAATACTGTGTTAACTTCAGAACCACTAGAACCGGTGACAATAGTGTTGTCAACGTAAACGAGAATGACCACAGTAGCACCCAAGTGATGACGAATAAACAAAGAAGAATCCGAGCGACTGTTGAAAAATCCCAAGGTAAGAAGGTAATCATGGAGGCGTTGGAACCACGCCCGTGGAGATTGTTTAAGACCATATAGTGCTCGATGTAACCGAAAAACATGATCCGGATGTGAAGAGTCGACAAACCCCGGTGGTTGAGCCATATAAACTTCCTCGGAAAGAATGCCGTTGAGAAAGGCATTTCAAACATCAAGTTGTTCAAGGGGCCATTCTCATGAGTGTGCCAAGGAAAGGACGGTACGAATGGTGGCTGGCTTAACAACGGGACTAAATGTTTCCTCGTAGTCAATTTCCTCTTGTTGAGTGTAACCTTGTGCAACTAGCCTAGATTTGTAGCGTTCAATGAACCATCAGCTTTGCGCTTGATCTTATAGATCCATTTGCTGCCTACTATGTTGTGGGAAGAGGGAGGTGGGACAAGGGTCCATGTATCGTTTTTGTGAAGTGCAACAAGTTCGTCATGCATGGCCTGTTGCCAATGGACCAATGGAGCAGCCTGTTTAAACGTACGCGGCTCAAAAAGATGAGAGTCTGATGAAGTTGCACTTAAAGCAAACTGATGCTTTGGTCGAAAAATACCAGCCTTGGCTCTTGTAGTTATGTGGTGAGTACCCGAACTATTGACTGGTTGTGGAACCAAAGTGGGGAGAACAGGTGTAGTAGGCTGCAGATTGGAGAGGGGCGGGCTGGAGTCAGGAGCAGGTTGACAAGACTCAGCCGATTCAACTGTAATAGGGACTTCACTAAGTAACGGATTGAGCCCAGTAGGTGCAGCAAGATCAGGCCCAAATGGAGAAGAGAAAGTGGACGAGCTTGGTCCAGAAGGGGACTTTGAGCTGTCCAAGTTGAGAGGCCCATGTGTGTCGGCTGAAGGAGTTTCAAGTGAGTTGTGACTGTTAGGCTGAGGAATAGCAACATGGATCGCTGCTGGGGGCATGTGTCCAGGCACTGCTGTAGTAGTAGACCCAAATGAATTGGGTTGTGGTCCTTGTGATGGCTAGCTCGGGCCAAGAAGAGTTGTTGCAAAAGTCTTGGCAACATAGAAAAAAAATTTTTCATCAAATAATACATGCCTCGAAATATATATCCGTCCCGTTTGGGGATTATAACATATGTATCCTTTTCGCATGGAGTCATAGCCTAAGAACACACAAGGGGTGGACTTAAGCATTAACTTGTGTTGATTGTACGGGACAATATTTGGGAAACAAGTACACCCAAATGTTTTGAGGAAACGATAATCAGGAATGCGTTGCCACAATTTTTCATACGGAGAGATGTACTTTAATTGTTTCATAGGCAGCCGATTAATTAGAAAAATGGCAGTAGTGAATGCCTCAAGCCAAAAGGACATGGGAACTTGAGATTGAGCAAGGAGACACATACCCATTTCAACAATGTGTCTGTGCTTACGTTCCACAACCCCATTTTGTTGTGGTGTATAAGGGCATGATGTGCGGTGACCAATACCATGTTTTATTAAGAAACTAGCCATTTGCCGATTAATGAACTCCCCTCCCCCATCTGTTTGTATTTTCTTTATGGTGTGAATGGCAGAAATTTTACGGGATAACTGATTTTCGATAAAGACTTTAAAATCAGAAAACACCGAAAAGACATCAGATTTATGATATAAGGGAAACAACCACACAAAATGAGAGAAATCATCCACAATAGATAAATAAAATTTAAATCCGTAAACAGATGGAGTTGCCCAAACATCTAAATGTAACAAATCCAAAGGTTTAGGAGAATTAAACGAACGAGATTGAAACGGGAGATTACATGACTTTCCCAAAAGGCAAACATGAGACATCTCTTTATTTTTAACGGAACCGCTAACCGGTATTCGAACTTTATTAACCAAACATTCAAAAATTTGAGAAGAAGGGTGTCATAAACGGGCATGCCACGTAGAAGAAGGAGCACGTTCCCCAATTAACGCCAAGGAATTTACGCGAGAACTGGGAATGAAGGACAACGTGTAGAGATCTCCCGCATTACTGCCAGAAAGAATAGTCATCTTGGTACGGTTGTCCTTCACACAAAACCCTAAAGCAGCCAATTCAAAGAAACAATTATTGTCCAAGCAGAATTTTCGGATAGAAAGCAAAGACCGACTAATCTTAGGTACATGTAAGACAGTATTCACAGCAAAGGAATGATTATTTGCAAAAAAGTGAGTGGGACCAATGTTTGCTATAGGAATTGAAGAACCATTAGCTACAATGATGGAATCAGTACCTGAATAAGGGGAATACTGTTGCAGTACATCCGGAGAGGATGTCATGTGATTAGTCGCTCCGGAATCAAGAACAAATGAGACGGGAGCCATGGGTGAAGAACCTGGGTGCGAAGATCCGCCATTCGGATAGTACTGTGCACTATAGGCGAAATTGCCCCGCTGGTAACAAGTGCTAGCTGCGTGCCCATGTTTCTTACAGAGCTGACATGACATACTGTTTGGATCCTAGCTTATGAAGGGATTAGGTGGGGTATATGGCAAGGTGTGAGTAGGGGTAGATGGCCTAGTGTATTGGGACATATGATTAGACTGGAATTGCGGTGGCAGTGGAAGGAGTCCCCGTCCTTGATTACGACGATTTCTGTTTTGATTCTGGTTCCTACGTCCACCATTACGGTTTGAGTTTGGGAAGAAGAAATACCCACCAGAGTTTGGAGTGTTTGGCCGAAACCCTCCCCCATGGTTATTATTGTTAGGTGTGGCTAGATTAGAGGATGGCGGTGTGGGGTCAGAATGTTTGCTGGAGGCAGCAAGTGCTGTCATGGTGGATTTGGTATGATTGGAGAATCTCTTTTGTAATGCCTCCTCTTGGAGTAAGAGATCCTTGAGGTCATCTATGGAGGTTGTACCTTTGGAGTTTTGGGTTGTAATAAACTCCTTGTAAGTATATCCTAACCCACCTAGAATACGGGAACGGAGAGTATGGTTCGACACGACTTCACCGGCTCGGGCTAGAGAGTGAGATAGAGTTTTGGCTTTAAGAATGTATTCTTGGATTGTCATACCCAGAGTGAGTGAAAGGTCATGAAGTTCCTCTTGAAGCTTTTGAATGTGGATGGTGGATGCAACTCCAAATTCTTTGGCTAAGAGATCCCAAGCTTCGGGAGCGGTGTTACATGGATTGACATGAGCAGGGCCGGCTCTTGGGCTGTGCAAAAGGGCCAATAGCACAGGGCCCATTTTTTTATAGGGCCCCAAAATTTCCCCCAACCCAATACTACATAGCCCAAAAGTAACACCAGCAGAAAGAAAGCAATGCAAACGCAGTTACGCGGCCAGCAAGAGCAATGCTGACTGCCAAAAGAAAAAAAAAGGAAGATTCATGAATTATGGCACGAAAATTACGCAGAAGATCAAACGGCAATTCGAAATCGCGGCTTGATTGAATTGAAGAAGCGACTACGATTGCAAAACAACGGTAAAATTCAATAATCTCTATATTACTCATAATCGTAATTTAGGAAATCGCTTTTCTTCTTTTCTTCTTTTCTTCTCCAATCAATTTCTTTTCTTCTCCGATCAATTTCTTCTCTACAATTGTCAATTGTGCAATTCCCATTGGCGTTTACTTGTCTGATCACCCATTTCATTGTTCATTAGTTCATGTAGACTATGTGTTTGTTAAAATGCCCATGAGAGACTAAAGAGTCTAAAGAGTGAAGACATTGTATTTGTGGCCTTTACATAGTCGATCAAGCACTTAGTTCTCTTACTAGGAGATTTGAGCAATTTGAAAAATATGAAAGTATTTTTGGGTTCTTGTTTACTTCTCACAATTTTAAGTCATTGGATGATATGAGTTTGAAGAATTCTTGTATTCGATTTGAAAATGCATTTAAGCATAATGAGTTATCTGATATTGATGAAAATGAATTATTTGTGGAAGTGAAGTTGCTTAGGGAGGTTTTACCCGGAGACATAGTGGGAGCTATTGATATTTTGAAATTTTTGAAAGATTTGGATTGTTTTCCTAATGTGTTTATTGCTTATATAATTTTGTTGACTATTCTCGTAACTGTTGCATCTGCAGAAAGAAGCTTTTCAAAATTGAAGTTGTTGAAGTCTTATATGCGTTCTACAATGTTACAAGAAAGACTTAATGGATTAGCGATGATAGTGATTGAGAATGAGCTCTTGGAAAGTGTAGAATACGAAGAATTGATTGATGATTTTGCTTCAAAGAGTGCCCAAAGGATGTCTTTTTTTAAATAAAATATTTAAGTTGTGTATTTTTATATATATTAAGGGCCCATTATTTATATTAGCACAGGGCCTCAAAATTTATTGGGACGGGCCTGGACATGAGGTTGCACATCCGACTCAACGGTGGCTTTGATCCATCCTAGAACAAAGCGAGAGGCATATACAAAAGCTTCATATGCTGGGTTGTCACTAGAAGAAGGTTCACAAGTAGAGGTTTTGCCGATTAGGATTTTGGGAGGTGGGACTTTATTAGTGAGGACATGGGTAAGGCTATGGATCTCAAGCATAGAAAGAAATAGTGAGCTCCAATTTGGATAGTTCTCATTTGTCAATCTGCAGTGGCCCATGTAGGACTGGACGTTAAAGAGAACAGGAAGGCCATGTTTGTTGTAAGAGTTGTTGGATTTCCCGGGATCGGTAGTAGCCATGGTGTTGGTAGCGACACTAGATTCATCACCCATGGCTATGTGTGATGCTTTGATACCATAAACGACTGTAATCACCTGCAAGAAATATAAGAAGCAAGAGAAAGAAAATAGAAGAAAGACACGCAGAGAAAGAGAGAAAGATTGGACACGGCAGAAGAAGAAGAAGACCCAATGTATTTGTCTCTTGTGTTTTGACTTTGTTAAATATGCAATTTACATTCAGCTAAACTAGGAAAGTAGATAATGACCAACTACACTAATATTTTATCTTAATATCTTTACCTATTTACATGGACTAAATTATAGTGATTGCTGGTGAAAATATACACGAATATTATAACAGATTCTAAGCCTTTTTGGTGGAAACTTTGTTTGGTCCTTGGCTTTGGCTTATGATATTTCCACTTTTAGAGAAATGTATATAATTATGAAGCATATCATTGATTATATGTGTTGCTAGCAAAGCTAAGAACCTTTAACATTTAATGAATGTGTTTTAATTATTTGTACAATATTTATATCATTATAAAATTATGATAATTGTTTATTTATTAATTACAATACACTTATTTTGAAATAAATAAAAAAGAAAAATGTGATATTGATTAATATGATTATAAGAATGACTGAGTATTAAATAAATATTTGTTATTATATTAAGGAGAAATTCAACCTATATTAGATTGACGTAGTAAAATTATGAAAAATAATGTATACCCCTGTTCTAATCATAATTATTTCTTTTCGTTTAATACACATATAATATCTATAGTATAAAACACAACTCTTCGTGAACAGTTTCAAATGCCAAATTTTCCATTTTGCTCTCACTAAGTTGTCTTTTTTCCATTTTGCCCTTTAAAAAAAATATGTTTTCGGACATGGGCTTTTACTAGTACATATATACGAAAAAATGAAAAAAAAAATTATGTGGGGTGGGCCTTGAATTTGCCCAATATGAATATTCACTTGTGTTCTCAGTTGATAATAAAATAGACAACTTTTGGGACGAAATGTCAAATAGCTATAGCTCAAACGATATCGGATTTAAACCCCAGAAAGAAAATGCAATTTCTAGCAATTTGAAGTAGCACTCTTCTAATATAATAGATTAAGTTATTCATTGATAAAAAATCTAATTTTTTATTTTAAAAATAAAAAATTTGGATGAAATAGTCAAAAATTACTCACTCCGTATCGGTTTAATTTTCTAAGTTTGACGTGTCAAAGAGTATGAAAAGTAAAGTGAGATAGAGAAAGTATATAATGAGTCTTTGTTATGAGAATGAAAATTGGATCTCATTGTTATTTTAATTAATAAAGCAACTAAAACTTTTAAATTGAGACAGACTAAAAAGAAAAAAGAAAAGTAAAAACCCTACAATGAGATGGAGGGAGTATTGTTTATGATAAAATTTGTAGATTTTCAGTAAAAAACTATAAATTATTGATTTTTTAATAAAGTCACTAAAAATCTTAAAGTGAGACATATCAAAAAAGGAAATTAAAAACCTGACAATAATGAGATGGAAGGAGTATTATTTATGATAATTTGTAGATTTTCACTAAAAATGAATTATTGTGAATTAGGTTTTGAACAAAATTCCCTCATAATAAACATTTTAAAAGGAAATGAAATTATTTATTTTTTTGTTACTCAGGTTCTCAGCTTCGCCGGATTAATCCTGGACCATCAGGTACCGGCCCCTCAGTATCCTGGCGGAGGTAAATCGCGGGATATGCACTATGCAGCCAGTGTGGCAGCACCCCTTATACTCCTGGCCCCAAGGAAGCCCTCCTACAAAGCATTTACACTCTTACATCACCAATTGGCTGCTCCAGTTGCTCCTGCCAACGAGACATTTACATCACTCTTACAACACAAATTGGCTGCTCCAGCTGCTCCTGTCAAGATTCGAACTCCCCACGCTGAGGTTGCAAGCCCAACATTGCTGCTTCCTTAACTGCACGAATGTGCCCCGGAGGGCTCCTAAGGACCCTGAAATTCATGGTATAAATTAAACTACAAGGATTCCCCTGAGAGGAATCGAACACGCGACCTCCCCGAAAGAAAGCCGCTAAGGTACCACATGGCCAAGACCCATTAGGTAGATGAAATTATTTAGTTTAGACGGATGCTAGTAGGTCAAAAGTCAAGGATAAAATGATATTTTCACACCTGAGTAACACTACTTAACGGTAATTTCTCCAAAAATAAAAATAAACAAATCCATAATGGTGGACGTTTTGGCTTTATTGTCGTGTGGACTGGTGGGCCTTCAATTTGGAATATTTTGGAATAGAAAGCTGACGCCGCTAATTCACGAGGGACATCTCTCGCAAAAAATAATGGTCCCCACCGATTAATTAACTTACCTAAAATTAGCTATTATAACAAAAAAAAAAATTAAATTAAATTGGATTCAAAGAAATTTAAGAAGGTCATTAAACTTTAAATATTAAATTTCTACTTCTCTCCTTAAAAAATACCCCCTCTATCGAATTTTTTCTCAAATAATACTATTTAAAATATTTATTTTTCAAAAATGATTTACTGTTCAAATTTTTATTCAAACTGTCCCACTTTTTGAAACACGCTACACCGTGTAGCGAGTTTTACTTGGCCAGGTCAAACTCGCTACACCGTGTAGCGAGTTATATGTAATTAAGTTTGACCGTTCGTAATTAATTACGATCATTAAGTTTCTCAGCTACACCGCAGGTGTAGCGAGTTTAACTGTCAAAGTCAGCTACATTCGCGGTGTAGCGAGCGAGTTATTAAAAATCCAAAGCCTTCCAGTTTACCGTCTTCATCAAAACAAAATAAAAAAATCCTAAGTTCTTTACACAGCAGCCGCCGGCCAAGGAAGGAAGACGAAGAAACAAGATTCACCTTGATTTTGTCATTCAAATTTAAAATTTTATAATTGTAAGTTTATACTCCTCCGTCCCGCTAATATCCGCACTAACACTGTTTGCGCGGGAATTAAGGAATATGATATTTTAATAAAATGTTGAGAGTGTAAAAGTAAAGTAGGAAAGAGAATGAGTGGAGGGTGTAATAAATTATAATGGTGTTG
The DNA here is from genome assembly GCA_022495995.1 of Adenophora triphylla var. japonica. Classification (NCBI taxonomy): domain Eukaryota; kingdom Viridiplantae; phylum Streptophyta; class Magnoliopsida; order Asterales; family Campanulaceae; genus Adenophora; species Adenophora triphylla. The sequence goes on along the minus strand of JAFEMH010001521.1, from coordinate 99,867 downwards.
TGAGTATTAAAATAATGTAGGAGAGAGAATGAGTGGGGTTGGGTGAATATTTTATTAATATAAAGTTTCCTTTTGGGAGTGTGCGGATATTAGCGGACGCCCAAAAAGGAAAGTGTGCGGATATTAGCGGGACGGAGGGAGTATTCTTGTATTTTACTTTATTTTGTGTTGAATTTAGCTTTGATTTTATTATTTATTTACTTGAAATTTAGGATTTTTTGATTTTTTTTGATGACATTGTAAAAATATATTAGTTTAGTTTCAAATATGTGACTAATTTGTGTCCCAATCCGAAATTTTGAGATAATAATTAATGTTTATTAGTTTACTTGCAATTTAGAATTTTTTTTTTTGATTTTTTTGATGACATCGCTTATTAATTCCTATAATAAATATATACGATGCATTTTATATTTTGCATATAAATATTTAAATTGTTTCAAAGATGATTGGAGAAAAAATAGAAGAAAATTAAACCTTACAAAAATAAATAAATAATAATAATAGTAATTATAATTGTATTAGATAAGCAAATATTGTAGTGTTAATAATATTTCTAAGTGAAATTGTGTTAAGTAAATGATTAAGTTATCAAAATTTTAAAAATATAGTGGATAATTATTTATTGTAGTGACATTATCCCTTTCCTAATGTATTACATAGATGAAACTTAAACATCTTCAAAATGTCTATTGAATGAAAAATATATAGACATCCAATTTTAGGTGAATGGAGATTATTTTTTTGTTTATATACATGAATTTATGAAAACTTAAATTAAAATTTTGAAAATATGTTTATACACATAAATTTCTAGAAATATTAATTGATACACAATAAAAATGCTATCTGAACATACCAAAAGTGTCAAGTTGGACCAAAGGAGTAAAGCCCAATCACAAGCAGCCTTGACCATCACATTCTCAATGAGGCTGGCCCAATCAGAACAAGGCCCAAAGCCCATCTCTTGTATCACGACTAAGCCCGTAGTCCGACCTACCGTGTCCCGACCTAACTTAGTCCGACCTCATGATCCATATCATAATTCGGCACGAACCATGCTCTACCCGATCGGGTCGGCCATTCCACAAGTGGTGACCTCGACCTCAACACCAAGTGTCGACCTGACATGTGAAGACGCATGTGGGTCAACCTTTCCATAACAACCTCCCTACAAATCGTGGACGATTCTGCACGTTCCAGAGCATAACCGCAGCCTATAATTTCGGAGCTCATAGCCCTATCATTAAACTACCTACATCAACTATAAATACTTCATCACTACCAACGGTGCAAAGGTAATCGCCATTTTGTATTCTCGAGTTCATTATTCAATACATTTTGAGCTTTATACAACCGTTATCTTACTCACGCCCGAGCGTCTTCGCCGAGACACATCCGGCTAGTCGTGGGTTCTGCTGTGGTCAAGAAGCCAGTGATCGGGCCCCGCCACGTGGAGGAAGATTGATAAGCACATTTCCTGCAGCATCAGTTTCAATAACAAATTATAAAATGTAATGACATTAGTTCTTAGAATATTAATTAAAATCCATCATATTATCATAGTTTGATCAAAGTGAATATAATTAATGTTTTATTGTTGAGATGATTGTAAATCATTTTTATGCATTGAGATCGACTATAATAATTTTGAATATATTAAATTTTATTTATGATAGTTTAATTAGATACAAAGATAATACAATTCGAACTCATTAATAAATTTTATCTGAATTAACATGAGTTGATAAAATGATCCTTACATTATTAATTATTCAAATAAAAAAAGTATAATACAAATTAAGATCTTATGATTAAAATATCCCCAAACTTGATTAATTAATTGAGATAAAATGGTTTTTCAAAATCGCATGAGAATTAATCTTGAAGTATTACTTAGTATATAGGCTGGAAATCAAGACCTTTCCCACAAGCACTTCTTGAAAGTGTGGGATAACTTTGAATTACAATGCCACGTACTAGTAATTACACTTTTGTATTCTCTTATTTATTTCCTTGCCTCGTAGAACAATAACCATGTACCTATAAAGTATTTAGAAAATAATGATTATTAATTACCAACCTTGATATTGAAATAAATAGATGGATGCCTTCATTGATTCCGGGCCTATCGATGCCTCTGTTCTGACCCAGCATAAGGACCATAGAGCTCGATTTATTTGGGCCGAGCTGGAGGTTGCTAGTCCCCTGTCTTTTCGTCGTGGTGCCTCCTTGCCGGCCGTATTAGCTCCTAAGATATTGTCCAGACTGGCGGAGTGCGGCTTTAGTGGAGTTCACTATATAGGGAGAGTACAGTATGATTATGGGTTGCTGGAGGCTTTGATCGAGAGATGGCGTCCGGAGACCCATACATTCCACCTCCCAGTTGGTGAGATGACGATCACCATAGAGGAAATCGGCATGATTTCTGGGTTGCCGATTGATGGGGATGCTGTTACTGATGCTGGGTTCCCAGCACGTGTAGACTGGCGGGGTGTCAATCAAGAGTTTTTAGGGGTTGTACCTGATCCCGGAGATATGGATGGTAGTAGTCTGAAGCTCAGGTGGATTACGACCCATTTCCCACACTTCGATGACCTCGCCGAGGATACTGCTCTAGAGATTGTGGATAGGTACATACGGGCATATATCATGCTCGCCATGAGTTCTACCGTCATGTCTGATCGTATGAACAACAAGGTTAAGTTATGTTATCTCCCTTTGCTTGCGGATGTTTCCAGGGTCAGCCAGTACAGTTGGGGGAGTGCGTCGCTCGCTTTCCTATATCGAGGGTTGTGTAGTGCGACTGACCCTCAGACGAGACAGTACGGAGGATTTCTCAACGTTCTACAGGTATGTTTATCTCATTTTAATGTTCATTATGTTGTTGTTTTTAAGTTTGATTTTAAATTAGCGACATTATTTATATTATTTGATATATATTTAATTGATATAGATTTGAGCTTGGGAGCGATTGAGATGTGTGCAACCGCATATCCGTAGTCGATTTAGAGATCCGGACTACGTGCTCATGCCCCTCGGATGCAGGTATATATATATCATACGTTATTTTCTCGTCGTTATTTATTTTTTTTTTTAACTTTTTCTTATAATTATTCTGTTTATGAAATTTCAGCTGGACCCAGGGATCACTGAATCTGATGGAGGTTACTACACATAACCTGCGAGGGTATCGGGATCAGCTGGCTGCTCTAATCGATGATTAGGTTGTGTGGAAGCCTTATGCAGGGAGATACGCCCCGCCCTACAGCACTCAGGGTGAGGAAGTATGGTTGGCAAAGGTCCCTCTCGTATGCTTTAAGAGGATCGAGTGACATCTGCCGGATCGCTTTATGAGGCAGTTTGGCCTGACGCAGGGGGTCCCAGATCCGTGCGACACTAGGCAGGACTTGCACATTTGTGATCGGCGGGTAAACAATACCGTTAATTGGAGCGTCCGCCATCAATAATATATTGCACTCTAGATCAGCGGCGACAATATCTGGTTTCCGGGGTCTACGACATTCACGATATGCGTTACAACGATCCATATATGATGTGGTATCGGAGCATAACATGTATGTTTGTGCAGAACCTCACTCATATAGAGGAGGCTGGATACCATTCGGCTGCCCCTGCCTTAGAGCTTATGGTAAGTTTTTACATTTTTCAAGTTATTATTTCTAGTTTTTTTTTTTTTTTTTTTTTTTTAACAAAACATCAATTATTAACTTATGTCTCTCGTACTTATATATATTTTTTTGATATAAAAACAGGTGCAGGCCCTTCAGCGCTTGCATGTCGACAATGAGATGGAGGAGCATCCCAGACAAGCTTCAATGCGGGTGACTATTACACACGGGTTCACGGGAGTTAGGGAGCTCCAATGCCTTCAGTCTGCTGCAGCACCTCCCCCACCGGTAGATTGCGCACAGAGGGTAGAACAACCTCGACAACATCGGGTTAGACGTCGTGGACTGGCACAGCCACCACCCCAAATGGACTTGCACGACGAGCCCGACCCCGAGCCCGAGCCTGAGCCTGAGCCTCAAGCGCTGCACTGCACTCCGTGATTACGGCCAATATGAATGGCGATCGCCACACAAGAAGGGGATGGGGGTGGCTTGGGGAGTGGGAGTGGGGGTGCCTGGGGGAGTGGGAGTGGGTGGGAGAGTGGGAATGGGAGGGGGAGTGGGTAGAGTGCCCAGGCAGACCCTTCCCCTGGATCATCCACTATGGGTTTCAGACTATATACGAGTGGAAGTGGCTTTAGGGCTCCTTCTTCTACATCACAAGCAGGGCTCCGCCCCTTCTCCGATCTGACTGAGACTACCCCTGCTCAATGGGAGGAAGAGATGATTAGAAGAGGGTCTCGGCACGGAATCCGACGAGTAAGTACACCCCGTCTGCCTACGACAAGAGGTAGCGAGTTCACTTTTTTTATTTATATGTAATGAAACTTTGTAGTATTAGTTTTTATTTGTAATAACTGAAAATATGATTTTTTTAGTTTTTATTTGGATATTTGCATTTTAGTTTTTTTTTTTTTTTTACATTTTCTACACATTTATGTAGATGTATAGGTGTGTTTTTTGGTATTTTATTTGGATATGGGATTTTGGATATGAAATTTGGTTTGGTTTGGTTTGGTTTGATTGTTTGCAGCAGGTTGTTTGTTGTTTGCAGCATGTTATTTGATTTGATTTTGGTTTTGGTTTGGATGTTTGCAGGTGGCTGATGAACATTGCTGATGTTGTGGAATGCAATTCTAGTGAATTCGCTACATGGTGTGGCGATTTCACTAAACTCGCTACACGGTGTAGCGAGTTTAGTGAAATCGCTACACCGTATAGTGAGTTCACTAAAACTTGGACTCGCGGATACGAGTCGTGACACAAATCCCACTCTTGCTGATGTTGTACACGAGTCGTGCAAAAGTTCACCACTCGTGACTTTTCTTTCTTGGCCCAATTTCCTTGGATTTGTTCACTAACTCCTCTAGCCTGGCCTAACAAACTAAAACTTAAAACTTAAATGAAAAACTAACTGTTTTTTTCTTTCTAACGAATTTCGTCAATTATAATTTTTAAATATTCATAAAAATAACTAAAGTAATTTAAAAAAAATTTAAAATTCAATTATAATTTTTAAATATTCATAAAAATAACTAAAGTAATTTTTTTAAAAAATGTTAAAATTCAATTATAATTTTTAAATGTTCATAAAAATAACTAAAGTAATTTTTTAAAAAAATGTTAAAATTCAATTATAATTTTTAAATATTCATAAAAATAACTAAAGTAATTTTTAAAAATTGGTTAAAATTCAATCAAAAATCAAAATTAAAACTACAACGGATAAAACCGAAATAGGAACTAACTTTTATTTTGCCCTTCATAAACTTTTATATTGAAAAATTCAACTCAAATATAAATTACATTCAACTTTAATGAAAATTACATAAAATGAAACTGCAATGTGTCCATTTTGACAAAGGATTCATACCAAAAAAGAAGAAGATTCGATAATCAGCAATGAGATAATTCAAGGAATCGGGGAAGTTACGGAAAGAGAGTGATTCGAACTCTCGGTAAACAAAAGCTTTGATCGTAATAAAAATTTAAAAATTGTTATTTGTGTCACAATTAATAATATTTTCAATAACATTTTTAGATTTGTATTTGGATCATTATTTTTTATTTAAATATTATTGATCAAAGATATCTCCGTTTGATCATTATTGATCATTAGTCCGATTTGAGGAAGGAGTATATTTTTTCCATTTTATTTAAAACTACACACTTTTAACTAGGCGAAAAGATTAAGGAAAAATGTTACTCCCTCCTCTTATTTAGTGTTCTTAGTTTGACTTTTGAACGAATATTAACAAAAAATAAATATTGTGAATATTAAAAGTAAAATAGGAGAGAAAAAGATGATAGAAAAAAAATAAGTATGTTGTTATTTTGAGTATAGCAAGTGGGTCTCATTGTTTATTTTATAAATAAACTAACAATCCTAAATTTAGAAATACTAAAAAGAAAATTGAGAACCTTAAATTGGAACGGATGAATGAAGTAATATTGATAGTGGAGTAAGTATGACATGAAAAATAAGCATGAGATAGATATTATGAAGGTATAGCACATGAGACTCATTAAATTGAAAAAATGATTCTTTTATTCAAAAAGTAAGAAAGACTTATTTTTATGCAAAAGAAATGTGAGTGAGAAAGAGGCGAGTGAAATAATTGAGCGAGATTGGCAAATGAGATACATAATTTAAGTGTGTGAATAAATAAGTGAGTGAGATTTACAACTTACAAGTGAGACTAACAATTTAAATGCGTGAGTGAAATAAGTGAGTAAGATTGACAACTGGGAATCATAATTTTTGTCATTTTAGAAACTTAAATCGAGACGGATAGAGTACTCATTTCATCTCATTCAATTTAAAATTTTCTTTCCCGATACGAAGATTAAACAATACTAACATATTAAAAGAAGAAAGAATAAGTGGAGAAGGTATTACGAATATGCAAAGTCAAATAGGAAATAGAATGTGTGACTATTAATTTACTTAAAATATTATAATTTACTAAAAATATTATAATGCAATCAATAGTTGCAAAACTCACACTTTAACATTTCTAGCGCCCACCCATCGTTATACAGTAAAACCTCTATAAATTAATACTCTATAAATTAATAACCTCTCTAAAATAATAAAATTTTCCGGTCCTGACTTGGGCCTTTGTAAAAAATCATCAAATTCGATAAGATAATATAATAATAATTTTTCGAAAAATCCCTTTATAGATATTAGGTCCCAATTAAACTCTAAATTAATAATTCATAAAAATTACAACATAAATATTATACATGAATTTTTGTATACATGTATTGAAATAATTCCAATGAATAGTACATGCATCCATAAATGCATAATAATTAATTGTATACAATGAATTGATATCATACATGAATATATTTAATTAGTTATAAATTAATTGGTTGATGCATGAATATAATCAATGAATTATATATAAATTTATTTATTTTTAATATATATACACTAAATTTGCTAAATTTAAAAATTCTCTCTTTTAATTAATAAAATATTAATTTATTGATATATTAATATCTCTCTAAATTAATAAAATTTCATGGTCCCAAGGTTATGAATTTATTTTACTGTATATTCCGGCGTTCACTTGACAATTGATATTATAATCTCACTTTTTTATTTTATTTTATTTTATTTTTTTAGAGAAAAGGCAATCTAATTGTAAAAGAGTTGAGCGAGTTTATATAAAAATCTTTTGACATTTCTTGTAAGTTGGTGGCCATGCTTAAAATAATTTGACATGAATTGTATATGTGGTAATAAATAAATAAATTATATTATATTGAATAATTTATAATTTATAGTAGTTTAATTCGACTTGTAATGCTAAAAACAATAGTACATTATGATTTAACATGAGTTAAATGATTTATATTTTATAGTAGGTTAATTTGACTTCGTAATGCTAATGCTAATAGTCAAGGTTCTAAAAAGCGCTAGGCGGATGCTAGGCGGCGGAGCCGAGCCTAGCGCCTGCGTGACTAATGATTAGTCGGGATTAGTTGAACCCAGCGGGGTTAAAACCAGCTGCTGAGAGGGCCACAGCTGCGAGCCTAGCGCCCAGGCGAGTCTTTAGAACACTGCTAATAGTACACATAATTTAATATAAATATTCTCCTTCCATATTGAAACTTCATCTTTTACTCAAAAAAACATTACATTAGAAACTTCATATTTCCTAGAATTCCATATTGAAACTTCATCTTTTACTCAAAAAAACATTACATTAGAAACTTCATATTTCCTAGAATAGTGAGAATTGTTGATCTCATTTGTCAATCTCACTCACTTTTTTCTCTCACATACTTAAATTGTGAGTCTCACAACTTATCAGTTCAATTCACTTTTTCTACCTTACACTTTTAAATTGTGAGACTCATTTGTAATTCTCACTTGCTTTCTCTACTCACAATCCATTTTTTACTCGATGTTTATCTTAATTTTTGTGTCTCACAAAAATGATGAATTTTCAGGGGTGACAGAGGAAATATATTCATTCGTAAGTCAAGATTGAGCTCCTTTATGTAAAGCGAACCCAGTGAAAATTGCAATAAAGTTGATGATATATGATCACGAGTTACATGTGATGAAATATAGCAAGCTGATGAGAAGTTGCAAGGAAATAGAAAGTTTACTTAAGATGGTGGTGGACCATTTTTCTTTTTCTTAGTGCTTTCATTCCATTTTAGTAAAAGACAGCCCCCACCCACAGAAATATTTGGCGGCCTAAACATGACAATTTTCTTAAAATTTAATACTCCTTCCTTCCCCACACCAAGGTTCCTTGGTGTGGATTTCACGCTTCTTAAGATTTTTTTTTAAAGTAGATAGAAAATTAGTGGAGGGAAAATATAAAAGTTAAATACTCCCTCCGTCCCATAAAACATTACCCATTTTACTATTTTGGACGTCCCACTTTAAAGTCTCACTTTCCTAAAAAGGAAATTTTTTAATACTTCTTTATTCATGGGACCCACTTGTCATACTTACAACACTTTTCAAATTTACTATTCTCTCCACTCATTCTCTCTCCTCCCACTCACAACTCCTACTTTAATAACATTATTCCTTATTTTCCGTTCTCAACAGTAAATGAGTAATGTTTTATGAGACGGAGGGAGTATGGAATAAGGAATAATAGTTAATGATTGATTTTTTTGAAAGTGGGTAGAAGATTAGAGGAGAGATAATGTATCACTTAAAAATATTTAATATGAGAGAGAAAGAGTGTGAGAAATAGTAAGTTAATGATTGATTTTTTTGTAAATATGTTAATTTTATAAGGGTATAATGAATGATTTTTTTTTGTAAATATATTAAATTATAAGGGTATAAATATATTTAAAACTTGTCATTTATGAAAGGGAATCTTAAAGTGCGATGGATCAAAAAGAAAAGTAAAAACTTGAAATGGAACGACGGAGTAACTCAAATGGAGTGAGTCCATTAAATTAAAGCACACCAAAGAATGTCTTTGTTGGATACCTAGGCCAGGGCCGGCCTTCACCTAAGTTACCAAGGCCATCTTGAGTTTCCCAAAATTATTGGATTTTGGGGCAACAATTTTTTCTTTCTTTAATGCTAATTTTTTGGAAAACTTCATTTTTATTTTTATTCATCCTACTTTGGGGTGTGTTTAACTTTTACAATTGAATTTTATTTTTTTCATTTTTATCATTATATTACAAATAATGATGTCATTTCATACCCAAATATGTTATTAATACCCAAATTTATTTCATTTTTACCATCGTAATACAAATATTATTGTCATTTTTACCCAAATTTGTTATAAAATGACATCATTGTTTGAACTACGATGGTAAAAATGAAAAAAATAAAGTTCGATGATAAAAATAAAATACATGCCCAAGTACAATGTACAATAGACAAAAATAAAGTTTTCCCTTAATGTTATTATTATGTTCAATTTTAGTTTTAATATTAACCTAACCAAATATATTAATGCTAAAATTATTAATTCACCAATCAAATATACATCCATATACTAAAATGATATATATTTTTTAATTTAGTTAAACTATAGAATATTTTCAAAATTTTTACCCTTGAAAGATGTAAAGCAAGGGTGTAAATGGTTCGGTTTGAGGAAATTTACGTACCGAACAACTAATTATCGGTTTGAAAAAATTTCAAATCGAATCGAACAATGAAAAATTTCAAATCGAATCAAACTGCTATAATTTGTTTCAGTTTGGTTCAAATAGCGGTTCAATTATTTGGTTAAAAGCACGATTTACAACTCAACTCATTATAATATTTATTTAAATTTTGTGTGATCATAAAGAAAGATCGAAAGATACGGGTGTTTAAGAGAAAGAGAGAGATTAGAGTAAAAAAGAGGTCGAAGTAAGAAAAACACTTCAGAATGTCGATCTTGGAGAGAACTTGATTATTTACATGTCGCAATAAAGATAACAAATGATGAATATGTAATGTTTTTTTTTATTAATCTAACAATAAATATTAAAAAATACAGGAAAATATTAAATAAGATACAAAATGGGAGTTATGATTAGTTTATTTAATGTGGTTTGGTTTGGCGGTTTGATCTCGTTTTCGATTTGATGCTTCGGTCTCTCGGTCTTAAACCACGTTTTGGTTTTGTTTGGTTTGGGAGGGTCAGACCACAAACCAAATCGAACCATGTGATTTGCCAATAATTGAGATTGAACCGAATCATTTATACTTGAAAATCAAATCAAATTGAATGGTTATCGAACCGAATCATTTATACTTGAAAATCAAATCAAATTGAATGGTTTGATTTTTTCGGTTCGATTTCAAAACGTGGTTTAAACCAAACTGAACGGAATAATGTGTGATGGGCCGAGCCCAATATTGTACTACGAGCCAGGGGGCCCAGCAGACCCACCAAAGGACCAACTACGAAGAACTAGATCAAGATCGGGGTAAGGGCCCGTCTTACAACGGATGGCGGTCGTCGCCACTGAGCGACCAAGCCCATCCAAACGACGGGTCAATACTCCTTTGAGCAAAGGTTTGTACCTTAGCTCGTCGATACGTCAGGAAGAGGCCGTCGCCAATGAGCCACGGCCCACCTAACGACGAGCCTTCCAGCCGCGCCAAACTTACCTCTTCATCAATGAGCGTCGTTGATTGGACGACCTACTCTCAAGCACCGTTCGCTCGTCGAGTCACCTCTCAAAGAGACGACCTAATTGGATATACGGCTCCAAGTCATCTCTTCCATTAAGCTTCTTCAGTAAGCTTGATTAGTTAGCTAATTTGGGATAATGTCAGACCTACCACAGTGCTTTGTTACACGTGCAATCATGCAACCAGTAATAACTCCAAAAGGCGTGCAGGTTGACTTTCCCTTATAAGGCAAGCCGCTTATCGTTGTCGTGTGTTGCAGTTGTCCTTACATAGACGACTTGGGCCCCAAAGATGACACGTGTACGCCTGGGAGATGGAGCTGATCCAACGGTTGGTAACCATCCAATCCAACGGCTCTGGTGAAAACCCTAATATCACTACTCCCACTATAAATAAGAGAATAACGTCATGGACACAGGTAATGCTTTACTGCATATTTACGTATTCTTGCACTCTCCATACCATTACCTCCATTTTCTCAGTCCATCATCTTACTCTCACGCCGGAGGGGCTTGCCGGAAGACCCCCGGCGCAGTTTCACTGTTATTTCTTGTGGTGTGCAAAGCTAGCTCAATCATTCGCTGGACCCAAGAACTGAGCCCAACACGCTTTCCTGCGTGATCAGATTGGTTCCATTGCCGGGAACGTTGTTAGTGATCTTCAACAAAAGAAATACAGCCAGAGAAGCCCGAAAGGATGGTGTCAGATAGTCACACGGCCAGCAAGTCTACCGGAGATGAGGGCGTACCTCCTCCTCAACAAGAAAACCCTAGACCACCCTCTCCACCTAGGAACCCTAATCTAAGGGTTACCAGGTCACAAGGGGTGGTTGATAACACAGGCCTTCAAACAGCTAGAAGGAGGGAGAAGAGACAAGCTCCAGAGAGGCAGCGACGACCTCCCCTGGAGAGGAGACCTGAGGTAGCTGCTGAACGTCGTGTGGGAGGCCCATCTAACCCACACCTTGACAGAGCCGCTTTCCTCGTCGAGAGATCAAATGCCCTTAAAGAATTCCTACAAATACAGGACGAGCTCATCCAAATGGCGGCGCCACAAGCCCCACAGGCGTCCCACCATACTGTCTCTTCTGGAAGAAGAAGGAACCGGAGGAGAGAGGGTCGTCGAGATGACGTCGTCACTGGAGAAGAACGAGTGGTACCTCAGATTGACCTCAGAGACCACATTAATCAACGCCGTAGCGAAGGAGCGCCCTCCCAACAACAAAGAGAGGGAGAGATAAACGCTCGTAGAATCATGGCGCCGAAAATCCAAGCAAATCGTAACCAAGTAATTCAAGGTCGTCTACGACACCCTCGTTGAGAAACGAACGGACGCCGAGCTATAAGGAGAGAACACGAACTCCCCCGTCACGAACGAGAGGCATCCAGATCGCATGCACCATCTCCGTCACCGAGCTACGGAGGGGAGATCCATCTCACGACGACTCGCTCCCTGCAGAGGCAACGATCCAATATCGTTGCCCGGGGCCTCGTCAAGATAGGATCCCCCACCGCCCAACAGAGAAGTTGATATGAGAGAATTCTTGAGGCTGAAGCGTCAGGTGGAGGAGTTGACTAACAAAAGAAATAAAATGGATAGCGACGACTCAGAAGATGATGGCGGCACTATGAATCCCTTGGCGCCTTGGATGTTAGAAATGGGACCCCAGAGCTGTGCTTTAAGCTTCCCGACCGAAGCAATACGACGGCTCTACTACGCCATTGACCACATACAACACCTTGAGGCACATATGTACGTAGTGGCAAGAGCTTCAGGCCACGACGACGTCATGTGTAAGGCCCTTACAAGCACACTGATCGACGCTGCTTTAAGATGGTTCAGAAGCCTACCCAAGGGAAGTATTGAGTCGTGGAAACAAATGCGAAAAAAGTTTTTGGGAAGGTTTGCAACGGCGGGAGAGCGTCGTAAACATCCAACGATCTCAAGAACATTTCGCAAGGAGCCAGTGAAAGCTCTATGAGCTATTTCAAAAGATTTAAGAAATTGGTTGACCAAATTGATGAAGACCTGACTGACAGGGAAATTATAAATTGTTTCAGACACGGTGTTGTTTCCTCTACTCTGGACTACGAGCTGCAAGTCCACCCAGCCAAGTCCCGAAAAGACCTTTATGCCAAAGCGTACGCTGTCGCCGAGGCTGAGGAAAGGAAGCTGCAACGAGAGGGAAAGGCTGTCGACGAGGTGGAAACGGCAAAATCCAAAAAAGACAAGGCTGGAGAAAAGGGGAAGAACAAACAAGTAAAGGCCGAAAAGGTCCCAGAGTCGTACACTCCACTGACTGTGTCTAGAGAAAAATTTTTGAGCAATGTGGACTTTGGCCCGGCGCCGAAGATGAACCCCAACGGGAAGGGGAAGAAAAACATGAACAAGTATTGTGAATACCACAGAGATAAGGGACATGACATTGAGGAATGTTTCAGTTTGAAGAAAATCATCCAGAGATGGATCGATGATGGTCGTCTCCAGGAGTACGTAAGGAAGGATCGTCAAGCAGCCAACACTCGAGTTGCCAACGACGGCCCTCCAGAGAGGCAGCCAAGGATGGTCTTGGTTATTTCTGAAGAGACGAGCAAAAACCAAATCAAAAGCACCATCTACCATCTCAAGAAAGCCCCTCATATCCCCCACAAGTCGGAGGTTCTAAACGACATGATAAGCTTTTTTCCCTACGAGTTAGCAGCTAACCCATTGGCTCGTCAACAGACGCTGGTCATTCCCGGCTTCATTGACAACTGTGAGTCGAGGAGAATTTTAATTGATACTGGAGCGGCCAAGGACATTTTGTTTTACAACGTCTACCAGAGGATGGGTCTACCCGACAGCCGCCTAAGTCCATACTTAGGTCGTCTGGAGGGATTCACCAACCATAGGGTTGACGCGAAGGGCCAGATTGACCTTCCAGTTGACATTGGAGAACACCCATTGAGAACCATCAAAACTGTTACTTTTATTGTGATCGACGTCGTCAGTGACTATCACGCAATTCTTGGCCAACCTGGTCAAGCCGCTGGGATCGTCGCCTCGCTTCCCATCAACGAGTCAAATTTCCTTCACGTTCCGGGAGCGGGATGTGTGTTGGGACGGCCCTGCAATTCCTAGAGCACGTGCTGAAGGCAAAGCGGACCATTGAAATTGACGATCCAGACCACATTGTGAAGCTCTCCAAATCTGTCAAGCAAACGACGACCTCGTACGCCAGCATCTCGACAATCAAGTGCATAGACGATCCAGAGGTCTTTGCAGAGGTATTCATGGACGACCAAGCTGCAGAGCCACAACTTTTGGTCGCCCAAGAATCGGGGGCCGAGCTGGATAGGTTGATTGACGACGAGGTACCAGATCTGACACCTGAAGCAAGAAGAAAAATTAAAGAGATCGTCATTGAATCCATGGACTTTAGGGACGACGCCCCTGAGATGAAACCAGCCGACGAGCTAGTTGAACTGGTCATTAACCCTGACTATCCAGAGCAGAAAATCAAACTGGGGTCTCAGTTATGCACTGAGGAGAGGGAAGAGATAATCTCCCTACTCAAACAGAACCTCGATGTTTTTGCTTGGAAAGTGGAAGATATGAAGGGAATTAGAGAAGACGTGGCAGTTCATAGGCTTGGAGTGAACCCTACCATGAAGTTCAAAGAACAAAGGTGCCGAGTTTTTTCATCCGAAAAAGAGGTTGCTATAAAACAAGAAATTGAGAAGTTGCTGAGCGCTGGAATTATTGTGAACGCTGGGTTCACGACTTGGTTGGCTAATGTGGTTCTAGTGAAAAACCAAATGGGAAGTGGAGGCTATGTGTCGATTTCACCGATCTAAACCTGGCATGCCCCAATGATAGTTACCCTCGCCTGTAATCGACAAGCTCGCCGACTCGTGGCCTGACATACAACTCTGAGCTTCCTCGACGCATACTCTGGCTACCACCAAATAAAGATGGCCGAAGAGGATATTCCGAAGACGGCCTTTCAGGCTGCAGGGGGAACTTACTGTTACACGAAGATGCCCTTTGGGCTCAAAAACGCCGGGGCCACATACCAAAGGATGATCAACAAGGTGTTCAAAGATCAGATTGGCGACAACCTGGAGGCATACGTTGACGACATGGTTGTCAAGTCCAAGAAGAGGAAGCACGTCGACGACCTCCAACAGACTTTCACCAATCTACGAGCTAATGATATGGTCCTCAACCCAGCTAAGTGCGTCTTCGGAGTTGCTGCAGGAAAATTCTTAGGATTTATGCTCTCACTACGGGGAATCGAAGCCAACCCCGAAAAAATCAAGGCTTTGATTGACATGGCAGAGCCTACGAGCATCAAGGAGGTTCAACGCCTGAATGGACGAGTAGCGGCCTTAGGTCGTTTCATTGCCAAGTCTGCCGAAAGGTCGGTTCCCTTTTTCAAGGCTCTCCGAGGTGCTAAGGATTTCAAATGGACGGAAGAGTGTTCCCAGTCATTTAAACAGCTAAAAGAGTATCTTGGCTCCCCACCCCTCCTCCAAAGCCCCGTCGCGGGAGAAGATCTCTACGTTTATCTATCAGCAAGTGACAAGGCCGTCGCCGTGGTGTTGGTTAGGGAAGAGGGTGGAACACAGAGGCCAGTTTACTATGTTAGTAAAGCTTTGTCGGATGTGGAGACCCGCTATTTCAACGCGGAGAAGATCGCTTATGCTCTCGTCATCACAGCACGAAAGCTACGAGCTTACTTCTCTGCTCATCCCATCATTGTTTACACCGATGCCCCACTGCGCAAGATATTACACCGCCCTGAAAGCTCCGACCGTCTACTCAATTGGAGCATTGAGCTGACGGAATTTGATATTCGTTATGTGGCAAGAAAGGCTCCGCAAGCACAGGCCCTGGCAGACTTCCTAGTTGAAACGTCGTTCACCATTGACGACGACCAAAGGCCGCCGCAGAAAGAGAGCAAGGGAAAAGAAGTCAGCGACCAGCCAGCGGAGTTAGTTTTGCCTATGGGATGTTGGAAGATCTATTCAGACGGGTCAGCAACTAGAAATCTGAGCGGGGCAGGGATCGTTCTTGTCGAACCAGAAAGCGGAAAAGTCTTTGAAGAAGTGTTGAGGTTCAAGTTCCAAGCATCGAACAATCAAGCGGAGTACGAAGCACTTATAGCAGCCATTGAATATGCCAAGTGTTTTGGAGCCAACAAAATTGCAGCTTTTTGTGATTCCCAATTGATCGTAAACCAGGTACGTGGAGAATATCAGGTCGTCGACTCCACCCTTCAGAAATACCGTTCTTTGGTCGGTGAATTGGTTCAGGGATTGGAATTTTGGGCCATCCAGAGAATTGCTCGTGAAAATAATGAACACGCCGACTTACTCTCCAAACTGGCAACAGATCAACTCCCTGAAGACGAGCATGGCCACCACTTGGCCTATCTCGACCAACCAGCTTACGAGCGAGTAAAGATCATGTGCGGTGGAGACGGCCCGAAGTGTTGGATCGACGAGCTTAAAGCGTTCATTGAAAAAGATGAATTGCCATCTGACGAGGTCTTGGCGCGGCAGATCAAGAGAAAAGCCCCCAGATTTTCGGTCGTAGAAGGAGAGCTATATAGACGATCTATCACCAGACCGTTGTTAAAATGCGTCCACCCTGACAAGGTCGTACAATTACTTTTCGAGGTACATCAAGGAGAGTGCGGAGGCCACCCTGGAGCCCGCACATTGGCTGACAAGATAATTACCATGGGGTACTACTGGCCTCATCTCCGTGAAGATGCCAAACAATTTGTAAGGAAATGTGACACTTGCCAGCGTTTCGCCGACCTCCCCAAACTCCCGACGACTGAGCAAACCCCGTCATGGCCGCTGGCCGTTTGATATGTGGGCGTTGACGAATTGGGCCTTTTCCATGTGCCAAGGGAGGAGTTAAATACGTGATTGTGGCGGTTGACTATTTTTCAAAATGGGTGGAAGCCAAGGCCTTAAACAAGATTACCGAAAAATGCCCTAAGCTTCATCCATGATTCAATATGGTGTCGCTTTGGAATCCCAAGGGTAATTGTTTCTGACAACGGCTCAGCTCTCGAGGAAGTTTGAGCAAGAATTGAACAGAATGGGCGTCAAGCATTCTAAGTCGTCTGTTGCCTATCCCCAAGGCAACGGGCAAGCTGAAGCGGCAAACAAGCTCGTCTTGTCTGCCTTGTGTAAAAATCTTGAAGGACGCAGTATAAGATGGTTGGACGAACTACCTTCGGCTCTCTGGGCAGTTCGCACAACCACCCGGGGGCCTACGGGGGAAACTCCATTTGCTTTGGCTTATGGCTCTGAGGCCATGGCTCTCGCCGAGCTTCAGCTTCCAACAGACCGAGTTGCTCTCTACGATGTGGAAAAGAATATCCATAGCCGACAGGTCGATCTGGACCTTGTTGACGAGCGAAGATTGGACGCCCAGCTAAGGATGGAAAATTACAAGAAAAAAACCAAGGCTTACCATGATAAGAAGGTGAAGAAAAGGTTCTTTAAGGTCGGTGATCACGTTCTTAGAAAGATTGAAGCGACGGGACTCAAAGCCCGTCAAAACAAACTCTCTCCCAACTCGGAAGGACCATACATCGTCACCAGCGTGGTCAGAGAAGGAACCTACCGCCTAGCTAAGCCAAACGGTGAACATCTTAAGCATCCATGGCACGCCAATCACCTTATGAAGTACTACTTTTGAGACCGTCGTCATCAACTACATTCAGCGCCCTCAGGGCACCCCATCTGTGGTTCTTAGTTAAAACTTTTATTGTCATTTTGTGAAAATTCAGGGAGTCTGTAATTTTGAAAGTTGTAAGGGATAATATATAAATCCCAGGAGTCTTATAAAGTGACAGAGTTGTCAATGTACGATCGTTGAACAGAAACTATCAATGGAAACTCGTCACTTCACTGAACTTCGTCCATTACAAACTCAAGCTTAGAACGGTTGAGGCCTGACTTCGACCCTCACAACTACTTTGATCAAGTATAAAGATCAGTCAAAGCAAAGACTTTGGCACTTACACTCACTTTAGCCAAGTATAAAGGTTAGACGGAGCCAGACTTCGTCGAACGCTATAACGGAATAAGACGACTCGTCCATGGAGTCTTGCCTACGAGCAAAAACCTACGGGCCTTCGTACTATTCCTACGAGCCTTTGAGAAGTTGAGAAAATACAAGGGCGAACAAGCGTCGGCCACATTAGGACGACCTAAGTTCTGGTCGTCACTCACGACGACCATTCGCACTTGTCCTCAAACTTACTCACCAAAATAAAGTTATCACATGCCATCTACGTTAACAACAGATTAGCAAACAGAAAGCAAAGGCATCGAATAACTTAAAACATCAATAAAACAAGTAAACATTGTACGACCCCCTCTAAACAACGAGGAAACAGGCCGGCTACATTACAAAAATTAAAAATTGTTTGAGACAATGTTTGGGACCACCACCAAAAGAAGGAACATTGTTTAAAACCTCATTACAAACGATCTCAGAAAAACCAAATAATTACTGGGGATCAACACCGGTATTGGACGGAGCTTCATCAGGATCGGGGCCGTCCTCGACGAAGTGAGCATAGTAGGCATCAAAGTTCCCTGGGACGACGGCAGGGATAGGCCACTCGTCCTTCCCGACCTTTGCGTCGTCTTCCCTTATGATAAGGAAGTCATTATCAGTGTAAGGGACAAGGGGATGAACCGTACGGGCTTCGTCGTCGTGTGCTCCCTCAGTGCAGAGGTCGGCCAACTTTTGAACAGAGAGCAGATATTTCGTTATCGGATCTAACAAGAGCCACCTGGCCATATGCTTAGCCCCGTCCTTAAAAAATCCACTAGCATGCTTGGTAATCAGCTGGAGGCATTCAGCACTCTTTTTGAATTCGTCGACAGCGTCAAGTCTAGCTTTAGCCAAGGCAGCTTCATGAGTCGTCTTCATCCCTTCAATCTGGGCAAGAGCGGAGTCAAAACTGGCCGTCGCCTTCTTGAGCTTGTTCTCACAAACGCGAAGGCCATCCTCAAACACCTTTGAGTCGGCTTCAGCGTTGGATTTCCCTTCCTTCAAGGCTTCAACCTCCTTCAAAATATCATTCTTCTGACCCATTAAGAGCTCGTAGGCAGTAGTAAGCTCACCAACATTGGTCTCTGCCTCCTTCAATTTCTGCTCAGCCATCCCTTTGTCGCCGACGGCCTTAATCAGTTGCTCGTTGCTCCGTATCTCGGCGTCAAGGCAATCTCTGTAGCCCGACGTCATCGCGTCCATCATCGACGACAGCTGCCACAGTAAAATTATTAACCCAAGTGTAAAAAGATGGGAAGAAACACAAATTTAAATTTGAAATACCTCAGTCTGAATCAGCCCAAGACGGGTATGGAAGGTCTCAGGAGAAAGTTTGGCATCCCTCATCCGACGGGTCAGATCAACGTCCCGGCCGTGCCTAGTCAGGGCCGTCCCCAACAACAGCGGATTACCATTCCTCAACAGATAGGGGATCCCAGCTATTGGGGAGGCCTTGGAAATCAAGGTCGCCATCTCTTTGGCCTTCGTCTTAGACAAGATCGCTGAAGACGAGCCCGGAGCATCGGCTCTTGGAGTAGAGGGATCTGACGAGCTAGGAGGATCATCATTTTTCTTATTCTTCCTTCTTCCCCCCTCAGAGCCAGCAGGATGATCTTTTCTCTTCCTGGAGACCTGGCCGCCGGCCTCACCCATTTCAGGGTTTGAGTCTGTGCTCCCCACCGTCTCCACAGCGACGTGCCCGACCTCGTCGGCAGCGACCATCTGCGCTCCAGAGGCTTCCATACTTACATCAGTCTCAACCCCAGCAGCTCTCTCAGGCGCATCAACAATGGCCTGACGACCTCCAGTGTTGAGCCCCCCAGCGACGGGTTCTCTCTCAATCATAGGAATGGCTCCCTCAGGGTCTTTGGGAAGCTCCTCATTCCTCGTTGCCATCTTCTCCTGACGATCAAGTATGGCGCGGGTGACGGCCCTGTCTTTCTTCTTGGTGCCCCTGTCGCTGGCTCGGATTGCTCCGTCCATTATCCTTGCTTCAATTCTGTCCACGTCGGATTGGGTAAGAACTGCAAAAAGACAAAGTAGAAAAGGGTTAGTTTTTACTCACGACGAGACAAGAGACAAGTATAAAAATTGAGAAAAGGTGTCAGGAGCCCAACCCCCAGTCATCTCCAAGTTTTCACAACATTCTTCAGGACGGCTAACACGTGACGCCGCGCAAGTCACACAATTATCCTTAAAAACAAACTCATTGTGGACGACCCAGACGGGATAGCGGGCATCCAAACCTATCTTCACCAAGGGTTCAGGCCCCATTGACGGCTTAGACATCATGCCGGTTCTGATATATCTCCATTGTGAGGCCTCTATATCCTTGTACGAGACCCATCCAAGATCCAGCAAATCATCTATCTTTTTCTTTAGCTCGTCGGCCCACGGAGCTTGAAAGATGTACTTATCAGCAACTACCTTGTTACCCTCTGGAAAAGGAAACTGCCACCCCACTCGGCTTTCCACCAAAATCAAGTGGTTCTCCCAACCGTACACCTTGTTTGGGATATCCAAGAAAAAGTTCCTTGCGTTTTTGATCGAAGATACACTCACTGTAGACTTCCCTTTGGAGGTATTCCTGGCCAGCCGGTAGTATTGACGGAACACTTTATTGCATGGCTCGTAGCCAAGAAATCTACAGACGACGGCGAAGCCAGACAGGATTCTGATGGTGTTGGCACTAATTTCCATGGGCACACAGGCTGAGTCCTCCAAGAATTCATTGATGAAGGGGTCTAGAGGCAACCTCAAGCCGAACTCAAATTGTTTGTAGAAGAATGCCACCTTCTCCTTGCTGGTCAGAAGGGACTGACGACGAGGCTCATACTCCGCTCGGCTGAGGTGCTCCAGCTTATAGGTCGAAGCTTGAACCCTGAAGGACCCTCTGTAAGTGCTCCAATTTGAGCTTGTTAGAATTTTCGTTAGAAAATTAACGAAAGTTATAACATTTCTAACAATTCCTAACTATCCTAACTTTTCTAACAAAGTGAGGGTAAAATGGGCATTGTTATTTAAGGTTAAACCTTAAAAAGAATCTTAAAAAGAAAAACAAAAGGAATAAAACCACAAATAGCAATGGCTGGAGACACAAAACTGGCTGTTAATTTGAAATTTCAAAAAGATTATTCCTCTTGTCCAAAGCTGAAGCTGCATTTAATGAACAGTGCACGCTGACTGGATCCATCCGCGCGGACATCTTTGCATCTTCAGGAGGGCTATAAATTGAGCCCTCCAGTCACAAAAATAAGAAAAAAAAACACATTTTGCACCGAACCTCTGGCGAAATATAGAGAGAAAACAGTGAGAATTCACTTGAATTGTCACCTTTTTCTCTCCAATCTTTCCCAACTCATACTCATCCACTCACTCTCATATTAAAGCCCTAAACACTCATACACTCAAGCCAAACACTCAAGAACACAAGGAAGATTGGTAAACCCTCCTCTTCCTAACCCTAAATCTCATCCATGCATGCATCTTCAAACTACAAAATGTAGTTCTTTCATCTTCTTGCTCTAGATCTAAGAAGATCACCATGGAAGACCATCTCCAAAATCTTCCCCGGCAGTCAAACGTAAGACCGAGTGCCCCGAGAAAGATAACGAGATCCCGTATCTTTCATCAAAATCACCCCCGGCAGTCAAACGTAAGACCGAGTGCCCCGAGAAAGATAACGGATCCCGTATGAAAGATAACGGATCCCGTATCTTTCATCAAAAATCAATCTCCGGCAGTCAAACGTAAGACCGAGTGCCCTGAGAAAGATAACGAGATCCCGTATCTTTCATCAAAATCTTCCCCGACAGTAAAACGTAAGACCGAGTGCCCCGAGAAAGATAACGAATCCCGTATCTTTCATCAAAATCAAACGGCAGTCAAACGTAAGACCGAGTGCCCCGAGAAAGGGCGTTGGCCCTAATTAATACCCCTGGTTTTCAAACCCTATCCGCGCGGATAGGATTGCAAGGGTCAAAATGACCCTTTTGCCCCTTAAAATTCCAGGACTCTGCAATTCAGTCCCCAACTTGACAGAGTTAACCAAAGATAACCAAAATCACCCCCGGCAGTCAAACGTAAGACCGAGTGCCCCGAGAAAGATAACGAGATCCCGTATCTTTCATCAAAATCTTCCCCGGCAGTTAAACGTAAGACCGAGTGCCCCGAGAAAAATAACGAGATCCCGTATCTTTCATCAAAATCTTCCCCGGCAGTCAAACGTAAGACCGATTTCCTCGAGAAAGATAACGAGATCCCTTATCTTTCATCAAAATCTTCCCGGCAGTAAAACGTAAGACCGATTTCCCAGACGAATACGTCTGATTTTCCCCAGCAAAGGCTAACGAAATCCCCAGCAAAATTAACGGAATTCCAAAAGCCAACGAAATTTCGAGGAAAACTCGAACTACGAAAGGGCTTGATTTCCACTAGGGATACGTAGGTAGCCTATCATTAGGTCCAGCCCCTCGACCAAAACGGTCACCCTCTCCTTCGGCAGCAGACGAAGTCCACCGAAAGGCCATTTCAAATTAGGGTTCGAGGCACCTAAAACGCCATCATCATCAAGGTCTGAGGCACCGAAAAAGCCATCATCAAGGTCCGAGGCACCTAAAAAGCCATCTTCAAGGTTCGAGGCACCTAAAACGCCATCTCCAAGGTTTGAGGCACCTGAAACGCCATCTCCAAGGTTTGAGGCACCTAAGACGCTATCACTAGGAAAACGATAAATCACAAAAATCCCCAGCAGAGCGGATACCCGTCAGACCGAAAATGGTCATTCCTATCCCCAGCAGAGCGGATAGCCATCAGACCAAAATGGTCATTCCTATCCCCAGCAGAGCGGATAGCCATCATACCGAAAATGGTCATCTCTTATCCCCAGCAGAAGTTTCTTTCCAAAGAACCGACCGCAGTAACTCGCTCATCGTGTTCGAGGCACCTAAAACGCCATCATCTCCGTGGTCAAAGACCCGAACTACGATCGGCTTGATTCCCATTCGGGATACGTAGGTAGCCTATCGCTAGGTTCACCCACCCGATCACTCGATCATCCCGCCAAATATGGAGCCTTACTCTTATCGACGACCCCGCTTCCTTCGAAAGCGCCGTCGCCGAGGGGCTACTGTAAGTGCTCCAATTTGAGCTTGTTAGAATTTTCGTTAGAAAATTAACGAAAGTTATAACATTTCTAACAATTCCTACAATCCTAACTTTCCTAACAAAGTGAGGGTAAAATGGGCATTGTTATTTAAGGTTAAACCTTAAAAAGAATCTTAAAAAAGAAAAACAAAAGAATAAAACCACAAATAGAAATGCTGGAAACATAATCTGGCTGGTCAATTTGAATTTTGAAAAAGATTATTCCTTGTGTCCAAAGCCTGAAGCAGCAATTAATGAACAGTGCACGCGACTGGATCCATCCGCGCGGACATGTTTGTAATTTTCAGAGGGCTATAAATTGAGCCCTCCAGTCACAAAAATAAGGAGGAAAAAACACATTTTGCACCGAACCTCTGGCGAAATATAGAGAGAAAACAGTGAGAATTCACTTGAATTGTCACCTTTTTCTCTCCAATCTTTCCCAACTCATACTCATCCATTCACTCTCATATTAAAGCCCTAACACTCATACATACAAGCCAAACACTCAAGAACACAAGGAAGATTGGTAAACCCTCCTTCTCCTAACCCTAAATCTCAACCATGCATGCATTTGCAAACTACAAAATGTAGTTCTTTCATCTTCTTGCTCTAGATCTAAGAAGATCACCATGGAAGACCATCTCCATGGATGATCTTCTACAAAGATCAACATTATTTTCAAGTTCTATTACTTTCTTGCAAAGAAAACTCATTTTCAAAACCCTAAAAACCATTTTCAAGCATAAAATCTCATTTTCAAAGGATAAAAATCCCCTTCCCAAGCAAATGAAATGCTTAGTCCTAATGTACCCCAAGGATGGTTTGGTATAGTTGATTCACCACTAAAATGTCTAGTGATCACTAACCAAAACCTAGGGAAATGGGGACAAGCATGGATGCAAAACCCCCTTTAAAATCATATTCTCCTTCTTGGGAAGTTGCTGTCCAGTAGTAATTTTCCCAGACCTCAGTCCATTGTATTAATTTTTGGACACAGATGAACTTGGAATTTGGTGTTGACTACAAAACACTTTTTGTAGCCAACATCCAGAGCTTTCCAGACATATTTTTACTTTATTTTTTGGGTGAGTAAAACTCCTCTTTTCAAATTTTCTTTCAGAGGCTAGTTCATCACCTTCTGGGAATCCAGATCTCATATCTGAGGTTTCCAGAAGGTTTTGACCCCTCAAATCTTCTCCAAAATGGAAAATTCCTTCGTACAAACCTTATTTAAGGTGTCTAGAACAACTTTCATTCTCTGAGTTTATCCAGATTATGAAGTTTTAAGACCCTTGAATACATTTCAAAATCAAAGGTCCACTGCCTTTTTCATTCTGGCAGAAATGGCTCTCAACTTCAAAAGGTCTTTTGAGTACCAAATATCAATCCAAAAATCTCCCAAAAAATCATGGGATCAGTTTAAAGTCTTAAAAAGATATCCCAATTTTTACTTTTCTGAGTTTCAACTTATTTTGGCCAAAACACACACACACACACACACACACACACAAATGATTTTCAGCTTGGAAGACTCGTTTTACGAGGCGCGTCGGGTGCACACTAACGTCCTTCCCGACGCGTAACATGACCTCCGAACCTAAATCTCTGATCTCGGGCTTTTTTCAAAGTTTTGGCCCTCAAAATTAAAATGGCGTGGCGACTCCGTTTTCGTTGATTTTTTCAAACACAAAAATGGGAAAATTTTCGGATACACATTCATCACAGTGGCGACTCCGCTGGGGACTAAGCTTTTTTTTTTTAAAAAAAATGGTATTTGGTATATTGGTGGAAACCACTAAATTTCCCGTTATCGCCTCCTAACACGAGTCGGGGATAAATTGTGGTCTAACAATCCCACGTACCGGTATCACCGTTTTAAAAAAAAAAAAGGCTTTTGAGGGTCAAGCTTCCGTCCCGGCTTTGAAAATCATTTTTGTGTGTGTGTTGATTTTTTGCACGCTTTCATGTTGTTTTGGCCGCCTCGAGAAAGTCAAAATTTTGACTGTCGGAATAATGTCCCTAACTGTCGGAATTTTCGTGCTTACGTGCTTATGTGCTCATAAAAAAAAAAAAAAAATCAAAAAAAAAAAAGGATTTTCAAACAAAAAAGAAAATTTCCAAAAAAAAATCATGCATCATATTTTTAAGACACATAAAAAAATCTCTATTTTACTCGTAAAAAGAATATAGACTCGCTTGCACACTACGCGCACGTGACCGTACACCGCACACTACGTCCTTAACCCGGGAAATCCTTGTCGCGGTCCGTTTGGTCTTATTACGCCTCTCGGATGAGCACAGGACTACCCAAACATCCCATGGAGCCTCGTGTCGACTACGCACTTGTCCGTGACACACTTTGTCCGAGACCCGGTTGGTTTTTAGTCCGGTTTTGTGTCATGCCCCGTCCGTGTATAGACCTTTCCTTTCAAGCCTTTGTCGGCATACCGACTCAATATCTTTCGGGTCCCTAATCGCCGAAGTTCTCGCCGGTTTTCCGTCGCAGACTTTGACCAAGATATTGACCGGCGCCTTGACTTCGGCTCGACCGGCACAAATTATACACTCGACTCCCAAAGATTGACACCGAGTCATCAAGGATTAATGACTATTCCATGCCTAATTACGGCTTAACCGACGACAAGTCAAGATCAATCGTGGACGCTTATCAGTCCAAATCATGCCGACTTTTTGTCGAGCTCCTCGGACATGATCTTGACTTTCGACGCGCCTTGTCCGTAATTTACATCGAATGCTCGTTAAGACTCGATTACCCGCCGTACTTTTAGGATCGTTTTTCTTTCGGTCGGTGGGACCCGCTTGCCCTATAGGACCCTCGCCCGGGCCGTCCACCCCGGGAGGTCGAAATACAGTGGAATACGAGGGGCTTATAGACGTAGTGACGGGGCCCACCGATCCAGAATCGAGTAGTTTGCGAAAAGAAGAGCAATCTTTTCCAACCGATTAGGTTAATAAAACATGTTTTAAGTAAACGTGAACAAATAACCGCATGTTGCATGAGCCTAAAGCCCAAACACCTACCCTCCTTCCATTCCTGCACATCTCGAACCTTCATGTCCTTTCCCCCGCAGCCTCCGCACAAAGCTTGGTTTCTGCACCGGGTCACCGTTTGATCAATTGGGAAGAGTCAAGCGCATCGTCGCCTTCACCGTTTGTTCCGAATCCGGTTTCGTAATGTCTCGCATCACCCGGTAATGATGGGGATAACGTTGCTCCGTCCTCCAAAATCCCTCGTATGCACCAAGATTGGATCCAGCTTGGTAGAACAAATGAGACTTCGACATGAGGCTCAAATTGATGACCTACCGGGGGTAGTCGCAAGTCATGGTTTGACTATCGCCTCAATTCCGATGGCACTTTTACCGCAAAGACAGAAGAGGGTTCTCCTCCTCTTCTTAATAGTCCCTGATACATCAAGATGCTACCCCAAGATTCCTATGTTTCCACCGCCGGACTCCCGCCCGCCGACTTACAGGGCAACCGGCCCCCAAACAAAGAATGTGACGAAAAGTTCGGTATACCGTCGCTGTCCCCTCTCAAAGTGATGATCCCACAAGTGTCGCCTGAGTGATGAAAATCGTGGAACAGCTTGAAGAAATATGGTCACCCATCAAAGCCCCGGAAGAACGCTGCAACGTACAGCAGCCCGGATTGAAGAGGCCACACGCCACTTCGGGACCTTAACAATATCCCAACCGACCGGGGCTACCCCGAAGGACAAACATGTGCCCGTTCCTCGGACCTCAATATCTCTCATTATCCGGCTGAGTCCAATCACTCGCTACCGATGAGCCCAGCAGCAGATCCCCTGACCGCTTCCACCCAAAGTCATTCCGCCGTCAACTCCGAGGTCCCAAATCCGCCACCACCCGTAGAACACATTTGGTGGGATATTTGTGATCGTCCCGATTGCCTTGAAAGTGGACTATCAGATCGGATACACGAGGACCGTCCTCCTAAGAAAAAGAAAATTTCCTCCCAAAGAAAATTGGAAGGAGAGGTTCGAGGCCGGTGATAACAAAGTGTGGGAACGCTCGGGAGCCATCTGGGAGATTTGATTATTACGTACTCTACTCCAGCCGCCTTCCCCAAAGCAAAAAGGGGTAAAAGAGCGTAAAAGCCTCGCTAACGACGGAATTGAGACCTTCGGATACCGTAGTACCGCGGAATGTAAGTCCAACCCCTCGGGGTCGCCCAAGGTTCGCTTTGTCCAGCTTCCCGAGTATACACCGATGAAGAAAACCGACGGCCTGGGCGCCCCCACTCAATCAACATGTTGATCGGAGATGGCAACCGCCACAAAAGGCATCAAGATAACCTGTGGGCTTCGGCAAAGACTCTACCTCGCAAGAAAAAGGCACGAAGCGATTGTGTTTAATGACTCTCTATCCCGAGACAAGGACCAAATCTATGATCCTCACCTATATGGGAGCATGATCACCTTCGCGATGAAGATTTGCCAAGAGATGTCTCCCAACACAATGAAGCTTTGTACATCACTATTCGGCTCAACACCATGTCACTCCCCGGGGTATTAGTGGACAATGGATCATCGGTAAACGTTCTTCCCTCAAAGCATGATGAGGGCCCTCCGCATAAATGAAAGGCGCGTGATCCCATCTACCCAGACCAAGTCAAGGCCTACGACGGTTCGTCTCGTCCCATCCCTGGGACAAGTGACTCAGAACTCGGTACGAAACCCAAATGGTGCCCGCAAAGTTCCATGTAATGGATATCCTCCGAGTTCACAAACTCTACTAGGGCGCCCTTGGTTGCATCACATGAAAGCCATAGCCTCCACTCTCCACCAATGCGTCAAATTTATCAACCGGCAGGAGACCTTGAAGTCATAAGGGGTGACAGCTTTCCTCATAGGGAACGAAGCGAAACAATAGCCGAGAACACCCACACCAAACACCGGGCTACATCCTTCAAGAGGCAAGTCTCGCCAAAGCATCCTTTGGAATCCAGCGATGCCAACTATGTCGACACACTCAAGCGAGCGTACTCCGAAGAAGTTCGATTCATCAAATTTAATTGCTATTTCCAACACTTGGAGGCACACCGGAAGGAAACGCCGAACGCCGCCATGATACAGTGCACACAAGTCCCCGGTCCTCAATCACAGCATTTGTCGCATTCCCGCAAACCCATTCTTCGCCTCGCTGTGCGAGGAAATTTTCATGATAAAAGTCGACAAACACCGATGCACTCTGGCCGAATCTATGAACGTCGTGTGGGACGTCCTCCTTGCCGAACTACCCGCCAAGCCTTTCCGCTCGAGTATGGGACATGAGATTTTTCTAGCAGCTCACCGAGACGCAATACGCCCTTACATCCGGATTGAGCGGTCGATTGTGACGAAACGGAAATCCCTGTGATTGAGGAAGATCCCTACATCCACATGCTCACTTTCGGACGCCAAACACAATTGATTCTCGGTTCGACAAAGAGATGATAGCAACGACTTAAGAGGGAGCACAGAGACCATGCCTTTCCCGGGTTGTGAAGCCACCGACAGCGATGCCGCTAAAGAATTGGGAAACTCTCTCAGGCCCGTCCGCGACCAAAGAGGAAATGATCACCAAGCTTGGATTGGTCCCCCGCCCTTTCGTGTCAACCTTTGTAAAGTCCTCCGAGTCTCTCATTGTTGAGTTCGAGTCTCTCGAGTCGTCCGATGGCCTTACGCCTGAAGACTACGAGTCTGTAGCGAACGTTGTATTCCCCTTCGTCTTCAATGAAATGACGAACCTTTCTGAGTATCCCTTAATTGCCACTTTAACTAATGATGAATTAACTAATAATCTAAAAACAAGCTTAATAACGATTCACTAGATGAAGAGGCGGACACATTAAATGAACAATATATCAAAGAAATCTTTAAGCAAAGTTGTCCGAAAAGAGGAAAATCGAGCCCAAGCTGCCGAAGAAATTTTGACAAGTGTGAATCTGGGAACTGCGGAAGAGCCTAAAGAGACGCAGATTGGTAGTTTCTTCGAAGGGACTGAAAGGGAGGCCCTAATCGAGCTGCTAAAAGAATTCGTGGATGTGTTCGCATGGTCCTATAAAGATATGCCGGGCCTCGATCCTTCCATAGTTGAGCACCGAATACCGCTCGACCTTAAGTCAAGCCGCAAAGCAAAAGCTAAGAAGAATTAAGCCCGAATGGTCCCTACAAGTGAAAGAGGAGATAGAAAAGATGCTCGGGCGGGGTTCATCGTGGTCATTGAATACCCAACATGGTCAGTCCAACATAGTGACGGTGACCAAGGCCAACGGAAAGATCCGATGCTGCGTAGACTTCAGAGACTTGAACAAAGCCAGTCCAAAAGACGATTTCCCCCTGCCAAACATCGACATTTTGGTAGATTCCACGGCCAACCACGAAGTCAAATCCTTCGTCGACGGTTTTGCCTGGCTACAACCAAATCAAAATGGCGTAAGAAGATCAAGCCAAAACAGCCTTCACAACCCCTCGGGGACCTATCGCTACACGGTCATGCCATTCGGACTAAAGAATGCCGGGGCTACGTACCAAAGGGCGGCTACGGCTCTGTTCCATGACATGATCCACAAAGAAATTGAGGTCTATGTGGACGACATGATAATACATTCCAGAGGATCGATGGCGCACTTTGTTGATTTGAGAAAATTCTTCGGCCGCCTCCGAGACCACAAAGATGAGACCGAATCCAGCCTAAGTGCACCTTCGGTGTAAGACGAGGTAAGGTGCTAGGATATATGGTGACAGTAACGGGGAATCGAAGTAGATCCCCGTAAAATCAAAGCGATAGTTGAAATGAAGCCACCTGACACCGACGTAAGTGAAATCCTTCATGGGAAGACTGCAATACATAAGCCGCTTTGTAAATCAGTGACCTCGATCTGCGAGCCGATCTTCAAGTTGATGAAGAAAAATGCCTACACAGAATGGACCCCAGAATGTCGCCTTGCCTTTGAACAGATCAAGGCATACCTTGTGAATCCTCCGATTCTCGCCCACCACATCGGCAAAAGCCACTCTTGCTATATCTAACTGTCACGGATACAAAGAATTGGGGCTATGCTAGCTCAAGAGAAGAAAGATTCCAAAGTCGAAAACGCCATCTATTTCGTAGCAGTAAAAGCTCCAAGGAAGCGAACTCAATTACTCGCTTGCGAGAAGACTTGCGCAGGTTTGGTCTGGGTAGTGGGAAAGTTGAAACACTACATGCAGTCTCACCCGATACATCTTGTTTCAAGGATAGACCCCATCAAATATCTGTTCGACAAGCCTTCCATCTCCATGAGATTGGCAAAATGGTCGTTCTTTTTGGCCGAATATGACATCGCTTATGTTTCAAGGAAATCCGTAAAAGGACGCATAATGGCAGAACATCTGGCCGATTTCCCAAGTGATGAGTCCCGAGGACCTGAACCTCAATTTCCCGATGATGGAATCTTCGCTCTAGAAGGAGAAAATCGCTGGCAACTCTTCTTCGACGGGCGTCAAACAAAAGGGGAACGGGATAGGAATGCTTCGGTCGATCCTACCGACGAACACACCCCCATAGCAAGCAAGGCTGAACTTCGAAGTCACCAACAACGCTGCTGAATATGAAGCTTGCATAGCCGGGTTGGAAGCCGCCCTTGAAAGAAATATCAAGGAATTGGAGGTGTATGGTGACTCTGCCCTCATCATCAATCAGGTCTCTAACAAATGGAAGACCGTGGATCCGGGTTTGCAGAAGTATCATGCTTACATGGAAGAGTTAGTAACTCAATTTAAAGAGATCAGCTTTCATTACCTGCCAAGAGACCGAAACAGGTTCGCAGATGCTCTGGCTACACTAGCCTCTCTTGTCGAAATACCTGAAGGAAAGTCTGTTAAACCATTCAGAGTCGGGAGAAGAGAAAACCCCGCCTATTGCTTCGAAATTGAAGCGGAAGCCAAATCGATCAATGATCCCTGGTACACTCAGATTTACCAGTACCTGAAGGATGGCGAGGCCTCTTTCAAAAATGAAGATGGGGAATATAAAGAAGGAATCAAAGCAAAAAGTCTCTCACTCAAGCGCTCGCCTCCCATTGTGTTCTTTTGGGAAATATGCTATACAAGAAGCGTTATCAAGGCCCCCTCCTGCGATGTATCGGCAAACAAGAGGCTACCGAACTCATGAAAGAAATACATGGTGGTACTGCGGCCCTCACATGAATGCTCGAGCTCGATGCAAATCATACCGAGAATGGGGTACTTTTGGATCTCCATGGAAACCGACCGCATCCGGTTCGTCAAAAGCTGCGACAAATGTCGCCGATACTCAAATCTTAATCACTTGCCTCCTCACGAGTTATACCGCATGACAACCCCTTGGCCTTTCGTCACTTGGGGAATTGATGTCATAGGAAAAATCACACCATCAGCAAGAACGGCCACGAGTTCGCCCTGGTAGCCGTGGATTATTTCACCAAGTGGGTTGAAGCAAAGTCCTACAAAATCCTCAATTCAAAGAAAGTTGCCCTCTTCATCAAAGAAAACATCATGTGCAGATACGGGTTGCCGAAATCATCTCGATAATGGATCCCACTTCGAAGGGGAATGTGAAAAAGCTGGCGAAATTCCGAATAACCCGTCACAAGTCATCTCCCTACAGGCCCCAAACCAACGGAGCCGTCGAAGCAAACAAGACTCTGGAAAATATCATCCGGAAAATGGCTGCCCAAGGCGTAGATTGGCCCGAGAAGTTACACTTGGCACTCTGGGGCTACAGTAACGCGCCGAACGGCAACTGGGGAAACACCTTTTGCCCTCACATACGGAATGGAAGCCGTACTCCCAATCGAGCCGGAAATCCTCGCTCCGTATACCGCCGGAAAGCCGGATCAACGAGGTCGAATGGCTCCAGAGTCGCCATGATGAATTGGCCCTACTAGACGAACGCCGACCGAAGGCCATGGAACACATCCGAGCCTACCAAGGAAGAATGGCTAGAGCCTTCGACAAGAAAGTAAAGCATCGGGAAATCCGAGAAGGTGATCTCGTTCTAAAAGAAAAGCCCCTGTCCGTATCAACCCCTCGGCAAATGGGAGCTGTATGGGTCGGGCCATATGTAGTCCAAGATCTTCTCCGGAGGAGCCATGCAACTTGCAGACCTCGACGGGAATCCCTTTGTACACCCAGTGAATGGTGACAAGCCGCGCAGATACTACGCGTAAAAAAAAACCAAAAAAAAAGGAGTGCTAAAAGAGTAATACCCAACTAGGTTAGAAACCCGAGAAGGGCGGCCTAGGTAAAAACAGGGGTTGCACAAAAAAAAAACAAAAAAGAAACAAACAAAAAAAAAAAAAAAAAAAAAAAAAAACAACAAAAAAAAGAGTGCTAAAAAGTAATACCCAACTAGGTTAGAAACCCGAGAAGGGCGGCCTAGGTAAAAACAGGGTTGCACCAAAAAAAAACAAAAAAGAAACAAACAAAAAAAAAAAAAAAAAAAAAAAAAACAACAAAAAAAAGAGTGCTAAAAGAGTAATACCCAACTAGGTTAGAATCCCGAGAAGGGCGGCCTAGGTAAAAAAACAGGGTTGCACCAAAAAAAAAACAAAAAAAGAGTTCACCAGGTTGAACTACGAAGACTGAGCTCCTCAAAATGAGGGGAACGTAGGCGTGGAAACGGTTCGGTCTAAAGCACAAATAAAAGCCATACTTTGGCATCAATACAATTGATCAGACCATGAAAGCGTCTTGAAAAACTCTAAAGCAATTCAAATATTCATTACAAGTTAAAAAGCTCTTTGATGAGTCTAAGCCCGATTCATTCCTACAACTGGCAACCTGCTAAAGGAAAACTAAGATACATAATCAAACTAATGTGTCTGCCATGACAAGAAAGGGATACTCGGAAACCTCAGAGTCACTCCAAGCCACTCGTACTGGCCTCTCCCTTCTTCTTCCCCCTCCGAGTCTTTCTCTTCTGAACCGGAAAAATGTCGGTATTCCTCCTACCAAGCTCTGGTATAGGGACAGGGTCTATCAAACCAGCCTCCGTCGGGCCTTAGTAGCCCTAGCGTCATCCCTCATCTCCTGTAACCTAGCTGGTAGCATAGGAGCCCTCCTCTCCTGTCTCTTGACGTAAGCCTCATAATCAGTCACAGCGTCTCCGCTCCTGTCATGAGGGTTGGCCCTCGCCTCGGCCCTCCTCCTCTCAGAAACAGTCAGGACCTCCGCACCCACAATGGCCTCACGCCGTTGTGATGATGTTGCCATTCGCGGGAAAATTCGATTTTTGCGTTTCTTTGAAAAACCAAATAAAACCGGAAAACGGAGTCGCCACGCCATTTTAATTTTGAGGGCCAAAACTTTGAAAAAAGCCCGAGATCAGAGATTTAGGTTCGGAGGTCATGTTACGCGTCGGGAAGGACGTTAGTGTGCACCCGACGCGCCTCGTAAAAACGAGTCTTCCAAGCTGAAAATCATTTGTGTGTGTGTGTGTGTGTGTGTTTTGGCCAAAATAAGTTGAAATTCAGAAAAGTAAAAATTGGGATATCTTTTTAAGACTTTAAACTGATCCCATGATTTTTTGGAAGATTTTTGGATTGAGATTTGGTACTCAAAAGACCTTTTGAAGTTGAGAGTCATTTCTGCCAGAATGAAAAAGGCAGTGGACCTTTGATTTTGAAAGGGATTCAAGGGTCTTAAAACTTCATAATCTGGATAAACTCAGAGAATGAAAGTTGTTCTAGACACCTTAAATAAAGTTTGTGCGAAGTAATTTTCCATTTTGGAGAAGATTTGAGGGGTCAAAGCCTTCTGGAAACCTCAGATATGAGATCTGGATTCCCAGAAGCTGATGAACTAGCCTCTGAAAGAAAATTTGAAAAGAGGAGTTTTACTCACCCAAAAAATAAAGTAAAAATATCTCTGGAAATCTCTGGATGTTGGCTACAAAAAGTGTTTTGTAGTCAACACCAAATTCCAAGTTCATCTGTGTCCAAAAATTAAGACCATGGACTGAGGTCTGAGAAAATTGCTACTGGACAGCAACTTCTCAAGAAAGAAAATATGATTTTAAGGGGGGTTTTGCATCCATGCTTGTCCCCATTTCCCTAGGTTTTGGTTAGTGATCACTAGACATTTTAGTGGTGAATCAACTATACCAAACCATCCTTGGGGTACATTAGGACTAAGCATTTCATTTGCTTGGGAAGGGGAATTTTATCCTTTGAAATCAAGATTTTATGCTTGAAAATGGTTTTTTAGGGTTTTGAAAATGAGTTTTCTTTGCAAGAAAGTAAGAAAGCTTAAAAATAATGTTGATCTTTGTAGAAGATCATCCATGGAGATGGTCTTCCATGGTGATCTTCTTAGATCTAAAGCAAGAAGATGAAAGAACTACATTTTGTAGTTTGAAGATGCATGCATGGATGAGATTTAGGGTTAGGAAGAGGAGGGTTTACCAATCTTCCTTGTGTTCTTGAGTGTTTGGCTTGAGTGTATGAGTGTTTAGGGCTTTAATATGAGAGTGAGTGGATGAGTATGAGTTGGGAAAGAATGGAGAGAAAATGGTGACAATTCTAGTGAATTCTCACTGTTTTCTCTCTATATTTCGCCAGAGGTTCGGTGCAAAATGTGTTCTTCCTCCTTTTTTTTGTGACTGGAGGGCTCAATTTATAGCCCTCCTGAAAATGCAAAGGTATCCGCGCGGATGGGTCCAGTAGGCGTGCACTGTTCATTAAATGCAGCTCCAGCTTTGGACAAGAAGAATATTTCTTTTTGAAATTCAAATTAGGCAGCCAGTTTATGTTTCCAGCATTGCTATATTTGGTTTTCTTCTTTTGTTTTTCTTTTTAAGATTCTTTTTAAGGTTTAACCTTAAATAACAATGCCCATTTTACCCTCACTTTGTTAGGAAAGTTAGGATTGTTAGGAATTGTTAGAAATGTTATAACTTTCGTTAATTTTCTAACGAAAATTCTAACAAGCTCAAATTGGAGCACTTACAGTAGCCCCTCGGCGACGGCGCTTTCGAAGGAAGCGGGGTCGTCGATAAGAGTAAGGCTCCATATTTGGCAGGATGATCGAGTGATCGGGTGGCTGAACCTAGCGATAGGCTACCTACGTATCCCGGGTGGGAATCAAGCTGCCGTAGTTCGGGTCTTTGACCCTGGAGATGATGGCGTTTTAGGTGCCTCGAACCTGATGAGCGAGTTCTGCAGTCGGTTGCTGGAAAGAAACTCTGCTGGGGATAAGAGATGACCATTTTCGGTCTGATGGCTATCCGCTCTGCTGGGGATAAGAGATGACCATTTTCGGTCTGATGGCTATCCGCTCTGCTGGGGATAGGAATGACCATTTTCGGTCTGACGGGTATCCGCTCTGCTGGGGATTTTTGTGATTTATCGTTTTTCTAGTGATAGCGTCTTAGGTGCCTCAAACCTTGGAGATGGCGTTTTAGGTGCCTCGGACCTTGGAGATGGCGTTTTAGGTGCCTCGAACCTTGGAGATGGCGTTTTAGGTGCCTCGGACCTTGATGATGATGGCGTTTTAGGTGCCTCGAACCTTGAAGATGGCTTTTTAGGTGCCTCGGACCTTGGAGATGGCGTTTTAGGTGCCTCGAACCTTGATGATGATGGCTTTTTAGGCGCCTCGGACCTTAATTTGAAATGGCCTTTCGGTGGACTTCGTCTGCTGCCGAAGGAGAGGGTGACCGTTTTGGTCGAGGGGCTGGACCTAATGATAGGCTACCTACGTATCCCTAGTGGGAATCAAGCCCTTTCGTAGTTCGAGTACTACTCGAGATTCCGTTGGCTTTTGGGATTCCGTTAACTTTCTGGGATTTCGTTAGCCTGGCTGGGGAAAATCAGACGTATTCGTCTGGGGAATTGGTCTTACGTTTGACTGCCGTCGGATGATTCTGATGAAAGATACGGGATCTCGTTATCTTTCTCGGGGCACTCGGTCTTACGTTTGACTGCCGGGGGTAATATTGATGAAAGATACGGGATCTCGTTATCTTTCTCAGGGAGATCGGACTTACGTTTGACTAGTTGGATGATTTTGATGAAAGATACGGGATCTCGTTATCTTTCTCGGGGCACTCGGTCTTACGTTTGACTGCCGTCGGATGATTCTGATGAAAGATACGGGATCTCGTTATCTTTCTCGGGGCACTCGGTCTTACGTTTGACTTCCGGGGGTAATATCGATGAAAGATACGGGATCTCGTTATCTTTCTCAGGGAGATCGGACTTACGTTTGACTGCCGGGGGTAATATTGATGAAAGATACGGGATCTCGTTATCTTTCTCGGGGCACTCGGTCTTACGTTTGACTGCCGGGGAAGATTTTGATGAAAGATACGGGATCTCGTTATCTTTCTCGGGGAGATCGGACTTACGTTTGACTGCCGGGAAGGATTTTGATGAAAGATACGAGATTTCGTTATCTTTATCGGGGCACTCGGTCTTACGTTTGACTGCCGGGGAATGATTTTCTTGACAAGGGGCTGACTTTGGTTAACTTTGGGTTAACTCTATCAAGTTGGGGACTGAATTGCAGAGTCCTGGAATTTTAAGGGGCAAAAGGGTCATTTTGACCCTTGCAATCCTATCCGCGCGGATAGGGTTTGAAAACCAGGAGTATTAATTAGGGCCAACGCCCTTTTCTTCTTCCCCATTCAGTTTTGAAATTGTCGAGAGCAGAGAGAGAGAGAGGCCGAGGAGAACCGCCATTGTTGCTCAAAAAGCTTCAAAAATCTTCCGTTTTTCTTCGATTTTCAAGCAATGGAACACGGGGAAGGCGCTTTTCAAGGCCAAGGACGTGGCCCGGTGGCGGAGAGACGATTGGAGCTCGTCCGGATGAGGAGGCATTACAATCTTTCGCAATCGGTTGCGGAGGAGCATTACCCCGATGCTTGGCAACATTGGGCTTCGGATTCGAATCTCCGAACGGTATACTTTGAAACCCTTTGATCCCTTTGTTGATTTCTTGTTTGAAAATTTTGGGTGATTTTTTGAATTTTTTTTTTGAAAATTCGAATGATTGATATTCTTGGCTTTGAATCTTGATTTTGATGCTTTGCATGTTGTAATGAGTATATGAGTAACCCAAAATGCGCATTTTGCTTGGGAAAAAGAATTGGCATTTTTGCCACATTTTTTTTTAATTCGAAAATTACATGTGAAAATTCGAAGAATTGTGATTTTTTTTTTTTGAAATTGAATTTTGATATTGATGAATGATGATGCAATGCATGCATTTTGTTTGGAAAGAATGGGCATTTTGCCAATATGAGATGTATGTATGTTTAGGATTTTTTTTTTTTGAAAAGTGGGACGGATTTTTCCTTCCGTAGGAATGCATCTTTTTTTTTTTGATGAATGCATTGGGACTTGCTGAAAACTGTTTTCTTTCATACGAGAAAAATGGGGCTATGCTCATTGTATGCTGTCATGCTGTCGAAATTTTCTTTTTTTTTTTAATGTATGTGTATGCTCTTTTTTTTTGCAAATGCAAATTTTTTTTGACATTTTCTCTTTTTTTTTTTTTTTACAGGGTGGAAACCGTTTTGTGAGCGGTGAACAAGATGAAGACTCGAGGATCGGTGGAGTCTGTGATTGACTTGTGGGACCGGCTTCCGGATGCGGGCCGAGGAGCTTTGCCGAGTCCGAGACAGATTGTTGTTGAGACGGGGCTCTGGGAGTTTGTCGAGTGCTTGAGGGGACTGGTCAAGTTCCCTAAGAGCAAGGGCTTGATGTTTGCTCTGGCGCAGCACTGGTGGGACGCGACCCACACCTTCCACTTCTTCTGGGGCGAGGCTACGGTTACGCCCTCCGATTACGCTGCGATCACGGGCCTGTCCTTTAATGGACGAAGCATTGAGTGGCGGGATGGCTACAGCGATGCCGATCTGCAGGCTCTTCTGGGATTTTCCCCTATTCCCAAAAAGGGGATGGGGATGTGTGATGTACCCGATTTTTCTTGTGAAAATCAAACGGAGTCGCCACGCCATTTTTATTTTGAGGGCCAAAACTTTGAAAAAAGCCCGAGATCAGAGATTTAGGTTCGGAGGTCATGTTACGCGTCGGGAAGGACGTTAGTGTACACCCGACGCGCCTCGCAAAACGAGTCTTCCAAACATTTGAAATCCTTTGTTGTGTGTGTGTGTGTGTGTGTGTTTTGACCAAAACGAGTTGAAACTGAGAAAAACAAAAATAGGGAACTCTTTATAAGACTTTGAACAATCCCCAAGATTTTTGGTATGATTTTTGGGTCGAGTCTTGGCACTCAAAAGATTTTTGGATTTGAAAAGCAATTCTGCCAGAATGAAAGAAGGCAGTTGACCCTTGACTTTGAAATGGACTTAAAGGCTTCAAAACCTCAGAATCTTGGGAAAGTCCGAGAATGAAAGTTTCTTAAAACACCCTAAATAGGGTTTCTGCAAAGGAACTTTCCATTTTGGAAGTAATTTGAGGGGTCAAAACCTTCTAGAAATCTCAGATGTGAAATCTGGATTTCCAGAAGCTGATGAACTGGCCTCTAAAAGAAAAATTGAAAAAAGGAGTTTTACTTACTCAAAAAATAAACTAAAATTATGTCTGGAAAACTCTGGATGTTGGCTACAAAAAGTGTTTTGTAGTCAACATCCAATTCCAAGTTTTACTGGGTCCAAAAAATAGGAAAATGGACTGAGGTCTCAGAACAATGCTACTGGACAGCAAGATGTTCTTGAGGGAAAATGTGATTTTTGGGGGATTTGCATCTATGTTCACCCCATTTTCATCCCTAGACTTGATACCACTACTTTTTATTAACTGGTTATCATATTCAAGTCATCCTTGGGGAATTTATGGGGTTTAAACATGTCCTTTGCAAAGGGAAAGGGGGTTTTGTAAAGATGAAACCAAAGAGAAAGAATTGACTAAAGATCTAAAATGTGGACCACTTGAGATGGTCATTCATGAAGATGAACTTCAAGATGACCATCTTAGGTCAAAACTCAAGTTAAACTAGACATAAAATAAGTCAAAGTAAGAAGAACAAGATGATCAAGAAATCAAAAGAGAATTTTAGGGTTTTGAGAAGGAGGGCTTTACCAATGGTGACACCCTATCTTCCTAGGCTTGGAATTTGACTTGAGGAATATCAAGATTTGGTGCTTGGCTTGAGGAGTATCAAGGTTTGGTGTGTTTGGTATTTGATTGAGAAAGATTCAAGAGAAAAAGGTGGCAATCAAGGGATTCCCACTGTTTTCTCTCTATATTTCGCCAGAACTTCGTTGCTGTGATCAAATTCCTCCCTTAAACTGAGAGAGGAGGGTTCAATTTATAGGACACTGGAAATGTCATACATGTCCGCGCGGAGGTTCCCGTAGGCGTGCCCGCATTCATCTCGAGGCTGCAGGCTTTGGGCAGGAGGAATAAAATTCAAAATATCAAAGAAATTGTTTTTCAACTTGTTTGGGATTTTCTTAATTCTTTTGCTTTTTTGGATTCTTTTTTTGGTTTAACTTTAAATGGCAAACCCTAACCTACTCTTGCTTGGTTAGGAAGGTTAGAGATTGTTAGAAATGTTAGAAATGTTAAAACTTTCGTTAACTTTCTAACAAAAAAACTACCAACTCAAATTGGAGCACTTACAGGATGGAGTATGCCGTGGTCTACGGCAAGATTGTGGAGACCATAGCGAGCTATGAGGCTGGGGAGGAGAGGATAGGCGCCGAGATTGTGCTGTGGCCTTCTTGTGGTTTGCTTTCGAGCACGCTCTGACATGCCGAGGGGACTACAGCTTCGCCTGGCCGAGGTCCTCGAGGACATGGAGACGGCCGGAGATGTCTCGTGGGGAGAGGCTTGGCCGACAGAGCTTTATTTTGCTCTTGATAGGTACACCGAAGGCCGTGAGCTCTTTGTATTGCTTCGAGTTTGCCCCGGGAGGTATAAGCTCTCTTTTTGCTTTCCTCTCTTTTTTTTTTTTTTTTTTTTGGCACGCACTTTTCTTTTGCACCGGATTGATTGGATTTTTACTCTTTCGCAGTATGGGCGTTGGAGTTTTTCCACGTCACGCAGTGGCGACACGCGGCTGGAGTACGTGCCGGGCGTATCCGGCCATGCAGCCTTGGTCCAAGCATGCCTCGGAGAAGATAAGCTCCGGGGCGTACGACCTCGTGTACGCGGATTGCCTTGCCTTCGACGGAGGCCGAGACAGTAGACTGAGGGATGATATTCCCCCCGGGATCGCTGAGGTAGATGCCTCGAATGGAGGCCGAGATCTCGACAGAAAGGCAATGGAGGATTTTGTAAAGGTCCGACTACGCGACTGGCCTATTATCCGAGAGAGGGTGACGCGCCAAAGATGGCGCGAACTCGCCTTCGAGGACACCGTGGAGCCTCCCGCCGATATGATGCATGGAGCGATCGGTCCGTGACTGATGATTACCGAGCAGCCAAAGACTTCTCGGACTTCGTGGCGATTCGAGCCATATGCGACATTCGTCCTTGAGGAGGCCGAGGATGCCTCAGTGCCCTG
Organism: Adenophora triphylla var. japonica; assembly: GCA_022495995.1. Lineage (NCBI taxonomy): Eukaryota > Viridiplantae > Streptophyta > Magnoliopsida > Asterales > Campanulaceae > Adenophora > Adenophora triphylla. The sequence goes on along the minus strand of JAFEMH010001521.1, from coordinate 59,366 downwards.
GATAGGAGGGGCTCGCTGAATCGCGGTACCTCGGACGGAGCCTCTTCCCTATCCAGGATGGGGTCCGATTGAGGGTGCAGATCCTCACCCGAGCGACTTCCACGAGCTTTTCCTCGGCCTCCGTCCGGTACGAAGGTATGGCTTCTCTTTCCTTTTTTTTTTTTAGCATCACTTCCCTTTTTTTTTTTGACGCTTTTGCTTTTGTGCAGTTTTCGGAGGTGGTCACGAGAAGCCGACGAAGCAAGTGATCGGGCCAAGAGATTCATCGTGAGGATGGTCGCTTGCGGGGCTCCTCAAAGTTGTGAGCGAGGCGACCACTAGCCGGCGCCCGTCGACGGGAGGCTTCCCCTATTCGCTCGGAGACTTCCTCAGAGACTCCTTTGTCTCCTCTCCTTGATCCTCGCGCGGTACTGCCTTCGGATCACGTCATTCTCGGGGATCCACACGGGCAGGGACACGTTTGTTAGAAATGTTAAAAATGTTAAAACTTTCGTTAACTTTCTAACGAAAAAACTACCAACTCAAATTGGAGCACTTACGCAGCCCCCATGCGACGGTGTTTTCAGGAAGCGGGGTCGTCGATAAGAGTAAGGTCTATATTTGATAGGATGATCAAGTGATCGAGTGGCCGAACCTATTCAATAGGCTACCTACGTATCCCGAACGGGAATCAAGCTTGCCGTAGTTCCGTAGTTCTGACCACAGGAATGGGAATGATTGTTTTTAAGGTATCAACCTCGGAGATGATGGCGTTTTAGGCGCCTGACCTTGAAGATGATGGCGTTTTAGATGCCTCGAACCTTGATGGTGGGGATAGATGGTCCTCTCGGTACCTTGCCGAAAAGGATCGATCTACGCCCTAGTTCGAAGGAAAGGATGACCATTTTGGTTGAGTGGCTGGACCTAACGATAGGCTACCTACGTATCCCAAGGGAATCAAGCGGCCGTAGTTCGAAATTTACTCGAGATTTCGTTGGCTTTTGTGGGAAAATCAGACGTATTCGTTGGGGAAATCGGTCTTACGTTTACCGTTCTGGTGATTTTGATGAAAGATACGGGATTCCGTTATCTTTCTCGGGGAGATCGGTCTTACGTTTCCGGCCGGGATGATTTTGATGAAAGAAACGGGATTCCGTTATCTTTCTCGGGCACTCGGTCTCTACGTTTAACCTGCTTTTTCGAATTTCTTTGAGAGTGGTACGAACCAAAATGGGAACTTAGTTCAGGAGTACGAACCTAAGTTGAGGTTCGGTTCAGGAGTATGAACTTAAATGGAGACTTAGTTCAGGAGTATGAACCTAAGTTGAGATTTGGTTCAGCAGTATGAACCTAAATGGAACTTAGTTCAGAGTACGAACCTAAGTTGAGGTCTTGCTCAAAGAGTACTAACCTAAATGGAGATTTAGTTCAGAGTATGAACCTAAGTTGAGATTTGGTTCAGGAGTACTGAACCTAAATGGGAACTTAGTTCAGAGTATGAACCTAAGTCGGGAACTTAGTTCAGAGTATGAACTAAGTTTGAGGTTCGGCACCGGATGGAGGCTATTTGAAGGTGTTCTTTGGCTGGGAAGACTCTGCTTACGAGAACCATCTAAAAGAAAGGTGATCAATGCTCTGCTAAGTGGATGGACCAAGGATCGACCGTATCCGGGGTCACCCGAGGATTGACTATTTTAGGAAAGTCGCCTTATGATCCGACTATTTTTGGGAAGTCGCCCTACGATCCGACTATTTTGGGAAGTCGCCCGCGGTTTGACTATTTTTGGGAAGTCACCCGCTATGATCTCGACTATTTTTGGGAAGTCGCCCTACGATCCGACTATTTTTGGGAAGTCGCCCGGTTTGACTATTTTAGGGAAGTTTCGCCCTACGGTTTGACTATTTTTGGGCTTACACCCTACGATCCGACTATTTTTGGGAAGTCGCCCTACGGTTTGACTATTTTGGGAAGTCGCCCCTATGGTTTGACTGTTTTGGGGAAGTCGCCCTACGGTTTGACTGTTTTGGGGGGAAGTCGCCCCATGGTTTGACTATTTTTGGGAAGCTCACCCTACGATCCGACTATTTTTGGGAAGTCGCCCGGTTTGACTATTTTTGGGAAGTCGCCTACGGTTTGACCTGCTTTGGGGAAGTCGCCCTACGGCTTGACCATTTTTGGGGAAGTCGCCCTGTTTGACTATTTTGGGAAGTCACCCTATGATTCGACTATTTTTGGGAAGTCGCCCTATGATCCGACTATTTTTGGGAAGTCGCCCGTGGTTTGACTATTTTTGGGAAGTCGCCCTACGGTTTGACTATTTTTGGGAAGTCACCCTACGATCTCGACTATTTTTGGGAAGTCGCTTCATGGTTTGACTATTTTGGAAGTCGCCCTACGGTTTGACTGTTTTGGGGAAGTCGCCCTACGGTTTGACTGCTTTGGGGAAGTCGCCTACGGTTTGACTATTTTTGGGAAGTCACCCCTATGATCTCGACTATTTTTGGGAAGTCGCCGCATGGTTTGACTATTTTTGGGAAGTCGCCCTACGGTTTCGACTGCTTTGGGGGAAAGTCGCCCATGCTTGACCGCTTTGGGGGAAGTCGCCTTATGGTTTGACTATTTTTGGGAAGTCACCCTATGATCTCGACTATTTTTGGGAAGTCGCCCTATGGTTTGACTCGCTTTGGGAAGTCACCCAAGGTTTTGACTGCTTTGGGAAGTCGCCCTAAGGTTTCGACTGTTTGGGAAGTCGCCCACTGATCTGATGATAATGTTCTTTAGAAAAGTAGTTGACTAAGATATGCTTTCATACCTGTGCCGTGTGCTTACCTCGTAGTTGCCTGGAAGGACCGAGGCTACTACTGATGTTGATGAAGAGTTGTTAAGTTGCTATTCGTGGGACGGTTTCTCGCCGACGATTTGTTGTCTTTGGAAGCATTTTCGACCTTGAAGGAGGAGTTTGGCCGAGTCCGCATCTTGTCGGGTGATCGTCAACCTCAGAGGTGGTTGAGCTTGTATTCATATTGGGACTTCTTGCTTTTGAGAACTTGGTGTCTCCGACCGCACCGTATTGAGAGCTTGGGCGTCTCGACCTTCTGCCTTGGAGAACTGCAGCGCCTTCGACCGATTTGTATTTGAGAACTTGGCGTCCCCGACCGATTTGTATTGGAGAACTTGGCATCTCTCGATTTGTATGTGAGAATCCTTGGCGTCTCGACCGACCGGCATTTGATTTGCATTTGAGAACTTGGCGTCCCCGACCGAACCGTATTTGAGAACTTGGCGTCTCTGAACCGAATCATATTCGAGAACTTGGGCGTCTCTCGACCAACCGGCATTTGATTTGCATATCCGAGAACTTGGCGTCCCCTTTACCGATTTGCATTTTGAGAACTTGGCGTCCCCGACCGACTTGTATTCGAGAACTTGGCGTCTCTCGACCGATTTGTGATGACACCGGAGGTGGTCTTCATTGGGGGCAAATCGTTTTCATCCATTTGTGGACATTGGAGGTCGTCTTTTAGCAAGTTGCGACGCTGGAGCTTGTCTTTGCCAAACCGTAGATGTTGGAGGCCGTCTTCATTCATTGGAGGTCGTCTTTGGTGAAGATCATCCTTGCCGAAAAGTGGGGATTTGATTTCACGTTTGAATTCCCGCATTCGTTAGTGAAGAGGAAGATGCATATATGGCATTCATGATGACAGATGCATGCATGGAATCAAAAATGATTATGGGATGATGCATTTACTTGCTTTCGAAGATGCACTTAGCCTAAGCTTCTGGCAGAAAATTATGATTTATGATCTTCGATGATTTAGGATTATTCCTATTGACTCAAGTTTTCAGGCATGCTACATGAGCCCTGGGGAGATTTTTGTGGGGATGCATGGTGATGAGAGGGATGTATGTGTCCTGGAGACCGTTTGGAACATATTTTGAGCAAGTGGGGATGAGAACCCTCGATCGCGATTTAAACAAATGGTTGTTGATGAGGTTTTGTTATCAATATCACATGGACCTCAATTTTGATGAGATTGATTCGGATCCCGGGTCTCGATTGAAATTTTCCTCTCAATCTTGGTCATTCAAGCCGATGCCGACAGTGCTCTAGGGCACGTTGATATGAGTGAAGCTTCTTTCATTTGGGTGAGTCGTGACTTGGCCGAAACCTTGTCCGTGAGAATGATTTGATGGAATTGCTAATGCCGGAGAAACCCCGATCTTGAATTCCGATGCTACGGGAAGCCGCCGTGTACCAAGTTCAAGCCGAAATTCTTTCTTGATAAAATTCGGGTCCAAAAGACCATCTTGACAAAGCCCCCGGATCCCGAGTAGGCAAAGTCCATTTTGAAGAAGCGATTCGGCGAGTCTATCTCGTAGTGAAGAACCCAACGTGGACCCAAAGATGACTATATAAGCCCCATCTTGAAGAGCCACTACAGGAGAACCCGGGAGAACCGCTTAGCAAGCCCCAAAGATGAAGAAATTCGCAGTAGTCTTGGCGTAGGGGGAACCCATCTTTTCGCACCTTAGTCAACCAAGCCATCGGACAAGACTCGGAAATGTTTACGTGCAGGGGCATATCTTTTTGAAAGATGGGAATGTCTCCCGAATTTGTGTAGGACACTCTCGCTTTAGGTTTGACTCTTTTGAGAGAGTATAAGCATCACAAGGTGTGGAAAAGTGTATGGAAGCCCCCGCGACGTAAAGACAATGGTTTGGCCTCTATTTCCCTATGATGGAGAGAGAGAAGACTTGTCGAGACACTTGAAAACTTGTCTTATTCATGATGATCACAAGGCCGCTTAAAACCCTTTGTTAATGTTCGGGTTATTCAACTCCTAAATCTGGATATGAACAAATATTTTGATTAATCACAAGGAGAAAACCAACCGATATCGAGGATCAAGCTCCTAAGGGCGGAAAGTGTATAGGGACGATCCTTGATGAGACCGGATTTTTTTTTTTTTTTGAGATTTGTTTGTGCTTTCGACCGGACCATTTCTCGGTTGCCTACGTTCCTCCATCATGAAGAGCTCAAAGGTCGCCGTAGTTCCGGGCTTATCCCGAATGAAGAGAGAATGAGTGTGAAAATTCAAGACTTTGAGGTTCTTTTTGGGAATTTGAGGATTGGAGATTCGAATAACATATCCCCTTAGAGTGTTCATGAAAGACACGGATGCGAAGCCCCATGGGACATCCACGGCAAGTGTTTGTGGAGGAGAAATGAAATATGCTCACATGAAATGTCGAATGAATCGACTTGAATTTGCACAATCTTTGATCATTTGAGCCGAGATGGATTTGGCTCCAATTTAAGCAAGCAATGAAGCATTAATTTGATTTATATTTTACGATGAAATTGCTATCCGATAGGAATTGCAGCTGGGTTTCCGGGCTTCGATCGGCCATCGGGTAATTTTGGAAGTTATGACCTCTTAAAGTGAGAGGCCGGCTGGGCCTTTTGCCGACCGAACCTCTAAAGATGAGAGGTCAGTTTGGCAGTGGACGTGTTTGGGAAATCTATGGCGGGGAAGATTGATTGCCTCTAAGAGTGAGAGGTCAAATTTTGACTTTGGCCAAAGGCGATGGTAATGGGAATATCCTCTAAAAGCGTAGAGGATGGCTTGGGATTGGTCGCGGAAAATGGGAATATCCTCTAAAATAGAGAGGATGGCTTGGGATTGATTTATGGTAATGGGAATATCCTCTAAAATCGAGAGGATGGCTTAGGATTGATTTAAGGTAATGGTGAGAGGAAGTCCAAGCTATCGAGAACCTTTTGCGAACTTGCGAGAATTCGGGCTCCTTTTTGATCATCGAGAGCTTCGAGAAGCTCGGGACTCTTGTTGAATTGTGAGGATCGACCCTTCTCTTTTTTTTTTTTTTTTTTTTTTTTTTTTTTTTAAGCTCTTTGCTTGAACTTTTCTATTTCTTTCTTTTTTTTTTTTTTTGCTTGAACTTTTCTCTTCCTTTTTTTTAAGGCCTCCCGAGACGTTGAGGATTCTTGTCAATTGTGAGGATTTAAAATCCTTCTTTTGATAACTTGGAAGGCCTCCCCGAGAAGTTGAGGATTATCTTTTGTCCTTCCCTCATGGCTTGAGATATTTTGCGCATCGCCGACTCCTCGAAGCTAACTTCTTGGTCTTGCTTGGACTTCTCTCAATAAGGATCAAAGGTGATGGCTAAACAGGGTTTCAAAACATGCCGATCTTGAAATGAAAGGGTAGTGTTTAGCGAGGGTGAGATAATGGCTTTCCTACGGGTGAAAGGCTTCAACCGCAATCCCTACCGGATGACCTAAACGAGATTAAGTCTTCATTGCTTCGCTTAAGCTTTAAATGAGAAAAGATCCATGCAAATTCATCGAGCAACGAGGGATGATGATGAAAGGGATGTGAGCATACGAGATGCAAGACGGGGAGTTGGTAAGCCCCAATTTGGGAAGGATATCAATTGATTTTCTCACTCCGATTAGTTTAAATATTAATCATTTCAAAGAATTAGTGGTTGAAAGCAAAGACAAGTGATCATTTTGGATAAAACCATTTCAATTAAGTGTAACGTGGGTGCGCAAATGATGTCTCGAGTCTAGCAAGAAAAGAAAAAAAGACTTATATTAAAAATTAGACACTTAACCACTATGTCCAAAATGGACTACAACGACAAATGTCCAGAAGGACTTAGGTGAAAGAAAAGTACTAGAACCTACGAAGGTTGACTCAAAAGACTATTTTAAAGATAGGTAGCCCCCGCCTAGCCGCTTTTGCCGTTGAACCATGCATCTATTCTTCGACGCCGGAGACGGAGCTATCAGCACCATCTTCCATCAGATTTCCTTGGCAACTTTTTGCTCAATCCAACCATCTTCATTGCCCGCGATGACCGGGTTCATCGACCTTGCAAAGGGACGAGTCAAACTCCATTATGCCCACAAGGCTTCGAACCACCAAACTCGATCATGTTGACACTCATGTTGTTAGGGAGCGGGTTATTGATAGTATCGGGTCCTTCAGTGCATCTCTAACCTCCCTTGCTCAATCAACCCTCGATGGCCTTTTCGGGGACGCAATCATCCGTCAGTGCCCATGGTACCGATGAAAGGCACAATGCTTGGAGGTATCCAAAGGAGCGCTGGGGTTTCTAGGCCGATAATTTTCCAAAGGCCGGAGCAAACCTTCTCTCACCAAACCTCAAGATATCACTCAAAGGCATCCCAAAGTTTCTCAAGTCTTGGAGCCGGGATCCGGATGCATCAAAGCTTGGGAACAAAGGAAGTGGCATTGTTACACCCCGTCCCGCGTAGCCAATCGCCTCTTTGCCTTTAGCGAAAGTGAGAGTAGTTTTGGAGGGAGGAGCCCGATATCCGTAGGCGGTGTGCAGCAATGGCCGCTGATTGTAAGCCTTTTCAAACTTAGCCCCGGAATTAACCATTGCACGCAAGTCGCCGTAGGGAAGTGGCCGAGGGAAGCTCTCAAATGCGGCTTCAAGCATGACCGAAAGATGTCTAATCGCTCCTCGTCGAGGGAGGAATGGCCATTTCACCGAGCTTTAAGTTCCATCTCTTATAGAAATCCCCAATATTCTCATTGTGGCGCCGCATCGTTGTTTGCAGTGTCAACTCGTTTGTCTCCCACTCCAAGTCAGGCTTTATACTTATCTCGTGAAAGTACCGGTAATTTGTTCCCAAGTAGCCCTAGCTTCAGCCGCAATCGGAAAAACCATTTCAAAGCCCCCGACTTCAAAGAGAGACTAAAGTAATCGGCCAACCGCCGGTTTGTGCATCCCTTAGCCTTCATTGCCAAAGTATAGGTGTCCAAGTGAGTTTTAGGGCATGCACTCCCGTCAAACAATTCCAGAGTGGGCATCACAAACTTGTGAGGCAGGGGACAATCGAGCCTGATCTCGTAGGCCGAAGAGCAGTGTTCTTTTTGGCGGTCAATTCAAGAACCTGTGCTTTCATTTCCTTGTGTTGCTCCATAAACCAAGCCAATTGGGGATCCAAAGGCGGAGCGGGAATTCTCGAGCCGATATTTGAGCTAGGAAGAGGACTAGCTGTTGTGGTGCATTGGTGGAAGGAATACCATATCCCTGAGCATAGGTGAAAACCTCGTCCTTGGCCCAAATTACCCCCGGGAGTGTAGGTAGGAGCCGGGCAAAAGGATAGAACCCAAACCGACTTGCCGTTGGCTTCCAATCGGCAGAGAAGATGGAGGCAGATTCGAGGTAGCCATATGGCTTGGATTTTCGGAGTGAGGCCCATAAGTAGGCTTAAGTGCGGGTTGCCGTCCCCGGTTGTTGAATTGCATGGCCGGTTGTGGCGAGGATGCATAACCGAGAGGATACTGTGGTCCCGGTGATTCTGGATGAAACCGGGATGAAGGCTTGATAACCCATAGAAGTCCGAGTGAATGGATTTGTGAAAGCCGTGTGAGGAGCAACCGAACCAGCACTCATTCGAGTGAGGGGCTCGATCGTGGCCTGCAACTGCATTGTGGCGGCATTCCAAATTGTGGCCGTTGATGTGAAGGTCTAGATTGACGGTTCCGAACCGAGGTGGGATTCCACCGCCGTGGCATTCCGAGGTATCCCCAACCATGAGAGGACATTCCGTATCGACTTTGCCCCCACCGAGGAGCCGTGGAACCGATTCGTCCCATCAGCCGCATGGATCCAAAGTGGGTCCGACCTGTAGATCGAGGAACATGTGTTCCGGTAGCACCGAAGGAGGTCGGTGGTGGCATCCTCGGGAGTAATCGGGCGACCGAGATTGGGATCGGGGTCATCCTCTTCTTCCACAGCCGAAGGTGCCATCGGGATTGAGGCCGGCGGCCAAACCATGGCTCTTAATAGCCTCGATAAGGCTATTCACCAGTGCTTCCCGTCGCATTCTCATCCGTTCTCGCTAACCGATTCCATTGCTGTTCGTTCGAGGAGTCCCGGGAGGCGGAGTGACGTTGTCCCCCTCGTTACCGCGATGCAGACATTCTGAAACCCGTGAGTTGAAACAAACGGCGAAGCCGATGAGGCACTCGACTCTTCCCAACCGATTAAACTATGACCCGGTGCCCGAAACCAAGCTTTACGCGGAGTCATGCGGGGAAAGACACGAGGGTTCGATGGCGGGAATTGAAGGAGGGTAGGTGTTTGGGCTCTTAGGCTCATGCAACATGCGCTTATTTGTTCATGTTTACTTAAAACACGTTTTATTAACCTAATCGGTTGGAAAAGATTGCTCTTCTTTTTTTTTCGAACTACTCGATTCCCGGATCGCCGGGCCCCGTCACTACGTCTATAAGCCCCTCGTATTCCACCTCGTATTTCGACCTCCCAGGTGGGATGCCCCGGGCGAGGGTCCTATAGGGCAAGCGGGTCCCACCGACCGAAAGAAAGACGATCCTAGAAGTCTCGGGTAATCGAGTCTTAATGAGCATTCGATGTAAATTACGGACAAAGATGACGTCAAAAGTCAAGATCATGTCCGAGAGCTCGACAAGAAAGTCTGCATGATTTGACCGATGAATGTCCACGATTGATCTTGACTTGTCGTCAATTAGGCCGTAATTAGGCATGGAATAATCATTAATCCTTGATGACTCAAAGGTCATGCCGGAGTCGTGTATAATTTGTGCCGCCGAGCCGAAGTCAAGGCGCCTGGTCAATATCTGTCAAAGTCTCGCGGCGGAAAACCGGCAACTTCGACCGATTAGGGACCCGAAAGATATTGAGTCGGTATGCCGACAAAGGCTTGAAAGGAAAGGTCTATACACGTACAGGCATGACACGCACTGCACTAAAAACCAACCGGGTCTCTGGACAAAGTGTGTCACTGACAAGCGCATGGTCGACACGAGGCTCCACGGGATGTTTGGGTAGTCCCGTGCTCGTCCGAGAGGCGTAATAAGACCAAACGGACCGCGACAAGGATTTCCTGTTAAGGACGTAGTGTGCAAAGTGTACGGTCAACGTGCGCGTAGTGTGCAAGCGCCTATCTTCTTTTTCCGAGTAAAATAGAAATTTTTTTTATGTGTCTTAAAAAGTATGATGCATGATTTTTTTTGGAAATTTTCTTTTTTTTTGAAAAATCTTTTTTTTTTTTGAAATTTTTTTTTTTTGAAAATTAATGAGCACATAAGCACATAATCACAAAAATTCCAACAGCTTAGGGACATTATTCCGACAAATAAAATTTTGACTTTTTCCGAGGCGGCCAAAACAAACACGAAAAATGTGCAAAAATCAACACACACAAAACAAAGGATTTTCAAATGTCTGACGGAAGCTTGACCCTCGAAAGCTTTTTTCTTTTTTTTTTTTTTTGAAAACGATGATACCGGTACGTGGGATTGTTAAACCACAATTCTATCCCCGACTCGTGTTAGGAGGCGATAACGGGAAGTTTAATGGTTTCCACCAATATACCAAATATCATTTTTTTTTAGAAAAAGCTTAGTCCCCAGCAGAGTCGCCACTGTGATGTACCCGATTTTTTTTGAAAATCAAACGGAGTCGCCACGCCATTTTTGTTTTAAGGGCCAAAACTTTGAAAAATGCCCGAGATCAAGAAATTTAGGTTCGGGAGGTCACGTTACGTGCCGGGAAGGACGTTAGTGTGCACCCGGAACGCCTCGTAAAACGAGTCTTCCAAACATTCAAAATCCTTTGTTGTGTGTGTGTGTGTGTGTGTGTGTTTTGGCCAAAATAAGTTGAAACTGAGGTAAGTAAAAATTGGGAGCTCTTTTTAAGGCTTTAAACTGATCCCATGATTTTTTGGGTGATTTTTGGGTTGAGATTTGGCACTCAAAAGATTTTCGGAAGTTGAAAACCATTTCTGCCAGAATGAAAAAGGCAGTTGACCCTTGACTTTGAAATGGACTTTAGGGCTTGAAAACTCCAGAATCTGGGAAAAGTCCGGGAATGAAAAATGTTCAAAACACCTAAAAAAGGTTTCTGTAAAAGAACTTTTCATTTTGGAGATGATTTGAGGGGTCAAAACCTTCTGGAAATCTCAGATCTGAAATCTGGATTTCCAGAAGCTGATGAACTGGCCTCTAAAAGAAAAATTGAAAAGAGGAGTTTTACTCACGAAAAAAATAAATTAAAAATATGTCTGGAAATCTCTGGATGTTGGCTACAAAAAGTATTTTGTAGTCAACACCCAATTCCAAGTTTTACTGGGTCCAAAAATAGGAAAATGGACTGAGTTCTCAGAACAATGCTACTGGACAGCAAGATGTTCTTGAGGAGAAATGTGATTTTTGGGGGTTTACATCCATGTTCACCCCATTTTCATCCCTAGACTTGATACCACTACTTTTTGTTAAGTGGTTATCATATTCAAGTCATCCTTGGGGAATTTATGGGGTTGAAACATGTCCTTTGCAAAGGGAAAGGGGGTTTTGTAAAGATGAAACCAAGGAGAAAGAATTGACTAAAGATCTAAAATGTGGACCACTTGAGATGGTCATTCATGAAGATGAACTTCAAGATGACCATCTTAGGTCAAAACTCAAGTTAAACTAGACATAAAATAAGTCAAAGTAAGAAGAACAAGATGATCAAGAGATCAAAAGAGAATTTTAGGGTTTTGAGAAGGAGGGCTTTACCAATGGTGACACCCTATCTTCCTAGGCTTGGAATTTGACTTGAGGAGTATCAAGATTTGGTGTTTGGCTTGAGGAGTATCAAGGTTTGGTGTGTTTGGTATTTGATTGGGAAAGATTCAAGAGAAAATGGTGGCAATCTAAGGATTCCCACCGTTTTCTCTATATTTCGCCGTAACTTCATTCTTTGTGAGTAAGTTGTCTTGTTTTAACCGAGAGAGGAGGGTTCAATTTATAGGCCACTCGGGAGATGCAAAGATGTCCGCGCGGAGGTCCTTGTAAAACGTGCTCCTGGTGCATTAAATGCCGCTCCGTGCTTTGAACAGAAGAATATTTTTCAAAATATCGCCAGAAATTGTTTTTCAACTTGCCGTTTCGGGATTTTCTTAATTCTTTTGCTTTTTGGATTCCTTTTTTGGTTTAACTTTAAATGGCAAACCCTAACCTACTCTTGCTTGGTTAGGAAGGTTAGAGATTGTTAGAAATGTTAGAAATGTTAAAACTTTCGTTAACTTTCTAACGAAAAACTACCAAGCTCAAATTGGAGCACTTACAACTCCCACTTAGTAATTGAACTTGAACCTTCATTGAGATCTTGTATCTTTGAATATGGAATTTGTAGGGTAGGTTAATGATCCTCGGTTCCTTTGATGTTATATGTGTATTGTTGTTGTCATTGCTTAGTGTATTCATAAATTGTTGCACTTTGATATTTATTGGGCATGAGTATATATTACCATGCTGCCATTGTTTATCCCTTTGTGGATTTATTTCAAGTAACTACTATGTGCTTGATAATTTGTTAATCACCGATATTGGGGGTATAGAACGTAATACGATCAATTATGGAAGTGTGACCTAATGTGGATCGGATTATGTTATACTGTGACCGTCCCTCCCCGCGGCCACAGGGTTGGTTATAGCATCTGTATTGAGCCAAAAGCCTTGCTGAGTTGCTACTATCTTATTTGGTTCCTCTGAAAAATGGGTCTTATAAGATGTGAGTATTGCTTTAAGCAGCTTTCACTTAAGATTGGAGTATTATTATACCCAATGTTGTACGACTATTGTTCAGACGGGAAAAGGTAAACCAAAGGTAACGTAAGGTGTTTACAAGTTTTCCAACGTGTTATGTGTTGCATCTATTTGGCATATTGTTGCATACATAATAGCTTGCCGAGATTTATTCTCACCCCTCTCCCTTTAATGTTTTAGATCCCGAGACAGGCGGACCGGCCAAGCAAGGACTCGAGAGGAGTTTGGAGTAATCTTTTGGGTATTGTCTGGGTATGATAGATGACGTATAAAATGTATTTTGGCAATTCCTTTATTGGAATTTGTAATTATAACTTCAAATTCTACGTCATAACCTTAATCTTTTGTAACTAAACAATTGTTCATTTTCAAAGTTGGTTAACTCCTCCCTCCAACGTGTGGAGTGGAGTCGAGTTCTTTTCAAATGTTATATTATTAATGTTTATATTTGAAAGTCAAGGTGAAGTTTTAAAAGTTTAGTGTTTCGGGTTAGTTTGAGGACGCCTCCAACTCGGGACCCGTGTAGGTTCCGGGTCGGGGTCCTCACATGTTTTGCTTGGGCCCTCGACGAGTGATAATGATGAAAGTGTATGGCCATACCCCAATGCGATTGGATTATCATTATACTCAAGATCGAGAAAGCATTGAACAAGTACAAGTTGACGTGGACCATGACTTGTGTTCAATATAACATCGTGAGACAAAGGGAGAAATGGAAGTTTACCATTGGAAACGTGAACTCTTACGTTATATTATTCGGGTATTACAATGGCTTGCTTGTGAGTCCGCTTTATGTTTTATGAGGGTCGATACGATCGGACTCATTGCCAACATAATATAATCCTATTGGGTCACACACAACTAGAATGAATTGATTAAACCAGAGGAATAATGATTGAGATTCCCGATGTGGCACATGTCATCGCAATGATGGAATTTGGCCACGGGCTTCGATCGTCATGCGACAACATGAAGCCACAAGGCGAGCTGTTTACAAACCGGGTTTCCTAATTTGATTAGAAAACAAATACCATACTAAAGTAGTATAAATACAAAGGTCCATCAACCCTAATTGCCTAGCCGAAATTCTCAAAAGAAAATCACAACATAATTCTCAATATTCTTCAAGGTTTATGATCTAGCAATCATCAAGAAATCGTTCTTGGTTCATTCGAAGGTGCGGATACTCATAAGAGTGTCTTCGCTCGTGCAACGATCAAGCGCCTAGAGTTCGAAGTTTGTATTCGTAATCACATCAATACATTGTTCGATAGCTCAAAAACTAAAGCGTTCAAGGTTGGTTATCTCTATCTCATAGGTATTCAAGTTAATTATATAGAACGAATTCTAGGCTCTTTGGGGTTTGTGTTAATAGATGCTTAATCCTCACGCGCATGGACCCGTAAACCCAACAAAAAGAATGCTCCAAAGCTTTTCATAAATTTGCCCGATAAAGTAATCTGGGGTGGAACTCCCACGTGACATATCAAAGTGTGGAGTAAGGAAAGGGTGGGAGTTTCCTTTGCCTCGAGGTCAATTCCGGGACAGATGAAGGAGAAAGATTACTGGGTCCCCTCCTGGAGTAAGGATTTAATTGAGAAGCTGAGGTTGGTGGCTCAGAGGGGCACCGTGAACTGGGTTGCCCTTCAGACGAATAAGGACAGCTACATTCAGGCTGGCATGATGCAGTGGAGTGGGATGATGATGCCGTTCACTCGCCCTAGTTGTAAGGGGCCCTACCTATCCCGACTGGGTGACCCACGGGGCAGTTCGAGGATAAGTGCGATTCCGCTAGAAGGTTCCCAATTACTGTAGAGATCAAGGAGAGCATGTTGGTGGTAAGTGTTTGCTTGCCCATACCCTCTAGCTTGCCAATTAATTATTAGCATGCATGTAGAACCTTAGCTCGTACATGTTAGCTCATATGTAGAACTTCCAAATCGTACATAGAACTTTAATTTTTCGGACTAACATTTTGTTTTTTGATCTTGTGCGCTTTTTGACTCCCGAAAGCAATGTGACAAATATGAATCATATTGCACGGCTTGTCGATTAGAGGAAGAGCAAGAAAGCTCATGGGAAGGTCAATGCTCGGCCGCTAGAGAGAGAAGGAGGTTGGGCCGATCGCCACAAGTTATTGCCCAAGGTCGGCTGGGACGATCCCCATAGATGGATCGAGGCCCTTCCAGTTGATTGATGAGCCCGATGTTGAACCTACTGGGGGTGCAGAGGTTGAGATATCCTCAGAGAAGGCCTCGGAGGTCAGCCCTATACGCGATCTAGCTGGCTTCAAAACTACTGATTTGATCGACCTGGATCAAGGGGAGGAGGAGACGAATGATGACGCTGCTCCATTAAAGACGTCAAGGAAAAGGTCGAAGCTCGGCCAAAACTTGGGCGGGGATGGTACTTCGGATAATCCTACCCCTCAAGCTCCTCCTGAAATTAACCCCGAGTTTGTTCGTGCTGAAATAGCGAGGCTCAGTGATGTGCTCGCCTTGACCAGCGTAGATTGCTCAAGTCGCCGTTATCCCGAGTTGGGATATGGACATGTTATCATTTGACGGGCTGTAGATCCGAATTTGCAGACTCACTTTGACAAGGAGGGGCTCTCTCCTGAGGAATTCGCTGATAGGTCTGGCCTATCACACTGCGAGGTACTAGTTGACTTGTTATTCTCCATTATTTTTGGTCGTCATATTTGTTGATTTCATTTGCATGTACTCCTTTGTCGAGCTAACTTATTGCCATTTGTGGATGCAGTCCTTGACTCTGGTTGAGCAGGCCAAGAGTGGCTGGAGAGCGGCCATCGAGCGGGATAAAATAGCTACTGGTGCTTATGCCCGGAAGGTAAAGGAGATAGATGAATGGAAGGAGAAATATGACGATCTGGATTCGTCGTACGATGCCATGAAGATGTGCAGAGACACCGCTAAAGCTGATAGGGACAAGGCGCTGGCCGCCTTTAAAGAGTCTGATGAGAAAATTGCATTGATGAAGGAGGAGGTCGATGCTGTCAAGGCCGACAAATCTACTCTGGAGAACGACAACGGGGAGTTGACCAAGAAACTCAAGGAGGCCAATGAGCGGATCTTGACGATGACCGAAGATCATTTGTCGCCTAGGGAAAGTCGGGAGGAGGCGGTCGTTAAAGTTTTCAAAGAAAGGATGAGCGCTACGACGCTATACTTGCTAAGGCCAGATGTTCTTCGATATGGGTCGGCGCCATATGGCACGACGAGCTATCGTTGATCCGATCACGACGTTGGGAGCAATTAGCTCGCTCGGGCGACCGAAGCTCAAGCATGACCATGTAGCTCATGGGGTGGTCACTCCTGGCCGTGCCTTATACTAACAACGACCTTGCTTTTATTGCCCAACAGGATCAAGAAGAGGAATGTGAGCCATGGGTTGCTCCCCCCCCCCCTAGCTGAGAGAAATTTTAATGTTCTTTTTTAAGAGATCCAGGAGGCCGAAGAGATGGAAGAAGATGAAGAAGAGGAAGCCGTCCATGACCAATCGACCGAGCTAACGACGGGCCGCCTTAGCTTTTTTTCCTTGATGTAATGAGAACAAGTTCCTGCATAATTTCATTTTTTGCCTGCGAATGTAATGATGCCTCTCGCCCACTTTTTGAGAGGCATACTAACTCGTAACCTTATGTTTGCTTTAGTCCCGGCCCATTTTGGGGGATTGAGCTTTTATTTAATCGTAAATTCTGACCGCACACTTGGAATCTTATGCTTTTTGATTTTAGCATGAATATATGTCAAGCTAGATTTGGTAGAACAAGTGAATCGCGTTATAAGCTTTTGATCTGACCGGTTTTTGATAACACAAATGACCTTATACTTGTATAGTTTTTTAAAACGAGATTGACTAGGAGTCGAATAGGTTTAAGTGGAACGAAGCCGACCGCAGGTCGAGCTTGTTAGAACGAGGTCGACTTTAGATGTCTGACCCGTTTAATGGGAACAGCCGACTAAGAGTCGAGCTTGTTAGAACGAGGTCGACTTAGATGCCTGACTGTTTCAAGGAATGAAGTCGACTAAGAGTCGAGCTTGTTAGAACGAGATCGACTTAGATGCGTAAGTGCTCCAATTTGAGCTTGTTAGAATTTTCGTTAGAAAATTAACGAAAGTTATAACATTTCTAACAATTCCTAACTATCCTAACATTTCTAACAAAGTGAGGGTAAAATGGGCATTGTTATTTAAGGTTAAACCTTGAAAAGAATCTCAAAAGAAAAACAAAAGAAGAAAACCAAATATAGCAATGCCGAAACATAAACTCGGCCGCCTAATTTGAATTTTAAAAAGATTATTCCCTTGTCCAAAGTCGGAGCGCATTTAATGAACAAGGCACGCCAAGCATTCCCATCCGCGCGGACATCTTTGTCAATTTCGTAGGGCTATAAATTGAGCCCTCCAATACGTAAATAAAAGAAGAACACAAATGCAACGTAAGTTCTCGCGAAATATAGAGAGAATGAAAGAGAATTCTCAAGAATTGTCCCCTTTTTCTTTCCAATCTTTCCCAACTCATACTCATCCACTCACTCTCATATTAAACCCCTAAACACTCATACACTCAAGCCAAACACTCAAGAACACAAGGAAGATTGGTAAACCCTCTTCTTCCTAACCCTAAATCTCATCCATGCATGCATTTTCAAACTACAAAATGTAGTTCTTTCATCTTTTTCTCTAGATCTAAGAAGATCACCATGGAAGACCATCTCCATGGATGATCTTCTACAAAGATCAACATTATTTTCAAAGCTTTTCTTTCTTACTTGCAAAAATGCACTTTCAAAACCCTAGAAAACCATTTTCAAGCACTAAATCTTGATTTCAAAGGGTAAAATCCCCTCCCCAAGCAAATGAAATGCTTAGTCCTAATGTACTCCCAAGGATGGTTTGGTATAGTTGACTCACCACTAAAATGTCTAGTGATCACTAACCAAAACCTAGGGAAATGGGGACAAGCATGGATGCAAAACCCCCCTTAAAATCTTGTTTTCTTTCTTGGAAAGTTGCTGTCCAGTAGCAATTTTCCCAGACCTCAGTCCATGGTCTTAATTTTTGGACACAGATGAACTTGGAATTTGGTGTTGACTACAAAACACTTTTTGTAGCCAACATCCAGAGCTTTCCATACATATTTTTACCTTATTTTTTGGGTGAGTAAAACTCCTCTTTTCAATTTTTCTTTCAGAGGTTAGTTCATCAGCTTCTGGGAATCCAGATCTCATATCTGAGGTTTCCAGAAGGTTTTGACCCCTCAAATCTTCTCCAAAATGGAAATTTCTTTCACACAAAGTTTATTCGAGGAGTCTAGAGAAACTTTCATTCTCTGAGTTCATCCAGATTATGAAGTTTTAGGACCCTTTGAATCCATTTCAAAATCAGGTGTCTGCTGCCATTTTCTTCTGGCAGAAGTGACTTCTCAACTTCAAAAGGTTTTTTGAGTACCAAATCTCAATCCAAGAATTCTCCAAAAAATCATGGGATCAGTTTAAAGTCTTAAAAAGACATCCCAATTTTTTACTTTTTCCAGTTTCAACTTATTTTGGCCAAAACACACACACACACACACACACAAATGATTTTCAGCTTGGAAGACTCGTTTTACGAGGCGCGTCGGGTGCACACTCACGTCCTTCCCGACGCGTAACATGACCTCCGAACCTAAATCTCTGATCTCGGGCTTTTTTCAAAGTTTTGCCCTTCAAAATTAAAATGGCGTGGCGACTCCGTTTTTTCCGGTTTTATTTGGTTTTTCAAAGAAACGCAAAAGCCGAATTTTTTCCCGTATCGTCACAAAGGGCGACTCCGCTGGGACTAAGCTTTTAATAAAAATGGTATTCGGTATATTGGTGGAAACCACTAAATTTCCCGTTATCGCCTCCTAACAAGAGTCGGGGATAAATTGTGGTCTAACAATCCCACGTGCCGGTATCACCGTTTTCAAAAAAAAAGCTTTTGAGGGTCAAGCTTCCGTCCCTGGCTTTGAAAATCATTTTTGTGTGTGTGTTGATTTTTGCACAGCTTTCATGTTGTTTTGGCCGCCTCTGAGAAAGTCAAAATTTTGACTCGTCGGAATAATGTCCCTAACCTGTCGGAATTTTCATGCTTACGTGCTTATGTGCTCATAAAAAAAATTCAAAAAAAGGATTTTCAAAAAAAAGAAAATTTCCAAAAATCATGCATCATATTTTTTAAGACACATAAAAATCTCTATTTTACTCGTAAAAGAATATAGATCGCTTGCACACTACGCGCACGTGACCGTACACCGCACACTACGCCCTTAACCTCGGGAAATCCTTGTCGCGGTCCGTTTGGTCTTATTACGCCCTCGGATGAGCACAGTGACTACCCAAACATCCCAATGGAGCCTCGTGCCGACCATGCACCTGCCCGTGACACACTTTGTTCGAGACCCGGCTGGTTTTTAGTCCGGGTCCGTGTCATGCCCCGGTCCGTGTATAGACCTTTCCTTTCAAGCCTTTGTCGGCATACCGACTCAATATCTCTCGTGTCCCTAATCGGGCCGCTAATCCGCCGAAGTTCTCGCCGGTTTTCCGCCGCAGACTTTGACCAAGATATTGACCGGCGCCTTGACTTCGGCCTGATCGGCACAAATTATACATCGACTCCCAAAGATTGACACCGAGTCATCAAGGATTAACGGCTATTCCATGCCTAATTACGGCTTAACCGACGACAAGTCAAGATCAATATTGACGCTTATCACTCCAAATCATGCCGACTTTTTGTCGAGCCCCTGGACATGATCTTGACTTTCGACGCGCCTTGTCCGTAATTTACATCGAATGCTCGTTAAGACCTCGATTACCCGCCGTACTTCTAGGATCATTCTTCTTTCGCAGCCGGCCTGGGACCCGCTTGCCATATAGGACCCTCGCCCGGGCCGTCCCACCCCGGGAGGTCGAAATACTGTGGAATACGAGGGGCTTATGATGACGTAGTGATTTTGGCCCACTCGATCCAGAATCGAGTAGCTAAAAAAGAAGAGCAATCTTTTCCAACCGATTAGGTTAATAAAACATGTTTTAAGTAAACGTGAACAAATAATCCGCATGTCGCATGAGCCTAAAGCCCAAACACCTACCCTCCTTCCATTCCTGCATATCCGAACCTTCATGTCCTTTCCCCCGCAGCCTCCGCACAAAGCTTGGTTTCGGCACCGGTCACCGTTTGATCGCCTGGGAAGAGTCAAGCGCATCGTCGCCCTCACCGTTTGTTCCGACTCCGGGTTTCGTAATGTCCGCACGCCGGTAATGACGGGATAACGTCACTCCGCCTCCCGGACCCCTCGCACAGAGCAACAAAGGGAATCCGCTAGCGTAACGTATGAGGTTACGACAGAAGCTACGCCTAAACAAATGTACTTGGCTGGAGGCTATTAAGAGTCACGGTCGGCCGCCGCCTCAATCCCGATGGCACCTTCACCGTGGAAGAAGACGAGGATGCCAACCCCACTCTCGCCGCCCGATTACACCAGTGATGCCGCCACCCACCTCCTATGGTGCCACTACCGTAACCCACGCCTCGATTTTCTGTCACTCACCTCCCCAACCACGTACCACCGGATCCACGCAGCCTCGACGGCACAAATCAAATGGGGCAAAATCAAGACGGAATGTCTTCTCATGGTTGGGGCTATCTCTAATGCCACACTAATCGGGATCCCTCCTCGCCCGTAACCGATCAATCCGGACCTCACAAAGAATGCCACAGCTCGAATGCCGCCACAACTTGGTTCTCGGGACCACGCCGTGAGCCCCTCCTCGTAACAAGCACTAGCCTTCGGCCCGCTCCTCACACAAATCCATTCCTCACTGCACTTCTATGGGTTACCAAGCCTCCATCCCTAAGTGTCATCCGAATCACCAGACCGCTAGCACCCCCTGTGTGTTACACACCTTCACCACAAGCAAACTCATGCACTAACAACCGGACAAAGAACTCGCACTCAAGCCTACTTACTACCCCACTCCGGAAATCCCAGCTTATCCGGCCACATCGGGCCTGCCCCCACCTACTTTGCCGCTTGAAAATCCACAAAGAAGCCGCAAGGTTCTACCCTTTCGCCTGTGCTCCTACTCACGCTCCCTGTGGTAACTCACCCCCCATGTGACAGTTTTCACCTACGTCCCCGGCCGGCTGTCTCTCCACCTCGCCCGCCTCCAAAGGGTAGCTCCTCTCTAGCTCGCCCACTAGCTTGAATGCCATGGTTCCGCCACAAGACCCTCATCCGGCCCGGGTTCATGGAACAACATAAGGAAATGAAAGCGCAGATTGCCGAACCGATCGCGTAAAGTTCCGCCTTCCGGCCTACTGCACCCGACTCCATTGTTCCCCGCCCACAAATTCGTGATGCCAAATCTGGATCTCTTGATGGAACCGCATGTCCAAAAACCCATTCGGACACGTATACCTTGGCGATGAAAGCCAAAGGATGCACCAATCGCCACTGGCCGACTATTTCGCCTATCTCAAGTCCAAAGGCCTTAAAGTGGTTCTTCCGTTTGAAGCCCGGGCCGTGGCTACATGGGACCAGATTACCAATGCCTTCACGTAAAATATAAGGCCAACTCTGAATGGGAAACAAATAGGGTCGAATTTACAAACAACATAAACATGGCCCCGATGAGAATGTTGGGACTTTTACAAGCTGTGGAATCAAACTCTGAAATGGCCATCCCTCCTTCCGAAGAGGAACAATCGGACATCTTCCGCTCATGCCCGAAACCACATCTCGAGAGCCTCCTCGCCATCACTTCCCATACTCGTATTCTTCATGGGCCATGATTAACTCGCGGCTAAGTTTGAAAAGGCCTACACCGCAACCGGCCGCCGCACTCCGCCTGGCGTATATCGGGCTCCTCCGCAAACATCGCCCTCAAGCCTCCCGCCAAAGGCAAAGAGACGATTCACTATGCGGACAGAATGTAACAACACGACTCCTTTCGCTTCCCAGAAACCTGGCCGAGCCTGCACCGCGGGTCATAAATCTCGAAAACTTTGGAATGCTCCCCGAATGACATCTTTAGGGGACTCGGTGAAAGAAGGCTTGCCGCGGCCTTGGAGAATTTCCAACCTGTAAATCCGAATGCTCCCGTGGATACTACAAAGTATTGTGCCTTTCATCAAGCTCACTGACATCCGACCGACACCGCTTCACTCGAAAAAGGCAATCCAGGGGCTAATAGATCAAGGAAAGTTGGAAGGCCCCGAGGCCCAACACAAGCCAAAAATCCGCCACGGAACCATAATCGTGTGAATATGATCGAATGCGAGTCTTCACACGCCCAGAAGATGTCGATGAAGGTTCCCAAATACCCGTGGCCAACCTCGTCGAGGATCCCGAATTCTGATTCCTCGCCCTCGAGGATATCGAACGAATCGACCCATCTTGGTCTCATGTCGAGACTCCTTGCAAGAATACGAGGCCCGCTACTTTTCGGGTGAAGGGAAGGCCGATACCGAAGAACCGGGGCCGTTCCGCCAGAACATGAAAGAACTATTTATACAAGATGGTTAGAACAAATTTCAAGAAAGATTGAGCAAGAAAGTTTCCGGCAAGCACTGCATCGGGCTTATCAAAGCAAAGAGGCCGAAGAGCATTCGGAGCTAGTACACTTCGCAAATTGGCTTGGGAGAGCTCCGAATATGATCCCGAGAACAAGTGAAGAATCGAAGAGGAGGATTCCTTCTATATCCTACTCCGGCGTCAAATATGTGCCGCCCTCTCACTCTTCCCCGCAATTTCGGGAGGAGAAGCCGAATCGCAGCCACCATCACTTCCGGAATGGGAGCATATGACAACTTCTCGCGGCCGCACGCACCCCTCTTCCCCTATCAGATTTTACCGTCGTTTTCTCGCCCGATATCCCCGCGGTATGGGAAGACGATTCTGATGACAAATGACGACGATGATGACGATGACGATGATGACGACGAGAGCGAAGAGTCGACTGAGGCCCCGATCCGAAACAATCTGGAACAATCATGCCGTAAATGAGCCCACGGGAGCCGTGCACAATGGCCGGTTATCAAGAAGCGACAACGAAGAAACTTCGAAGACGAATACGAGACCGAGGACATGAAGGCCATGAAGTTTCATGGATCTCGAGCACGCGGATGTCTTAGAATTCAACACCGCCTACCATGCTTGGGGGAAAGGGTTTTCAGTATCCTGCCTAAGCGAATAGTTGAGGATCTCGCTAGAAAGAGGGAGACCGACTCCCATCCTCTCCAATGAGAAAATCACTATTGTCGATCAAACCCGCCCGCAAAGCAAAGTCTCACAATTCTTGTCAAGGTGACCCGAGAGGAAATCACTTTCCGCCTTTGTAATTCTGCCTCTCGTAAAAGTCCCGGAAACCGGCGATACTCGACGCTCCTCCCACACGTAATGCTATAATCATCTCCACTTAATATTACGTAAAGGAACAAGAATGGCTACACTATACCGGGAAGAAATCGGCAAACCGCCAAGCCCCGACAATAGCAAACTCTTGTCGCATGATAACAATGAGCAAGGCCGGCCACGAGAATGAATCTGAGGACGCCCTAGCTCAGGGCCATCCAAGGGGCAACAACACAACCCTGCATCAAGCCGGTAACTTGGGAAGCGCTTATAAGGGCCGCCAGAAGGAGCCGCCAAGATGGGCCTCAAGCTCACCCTCACCGTCACTGACTCCGTCGTAACCAATGGCCAATAGCCAAAAGTGGCTCTATCACCTGGGCAAGATCAAGAAATCCAAATCCAAGAGACGACCGATGAGGAAGTTAACTCGTTAACCCGATCTCGGCGCATCTTCCAAGGAAATCCCAAGGCGTATAAGAAGGCCAGTATCAAGCACCGAAAGAAGATCGTCGCCCTACGCCAAGACACCGAAACCTGCACTCGAAAAAGAGGATCCCGTGCTCACCCGCTTGAAGCAAACACAGCCAACATTTCCTCTCGGTCTCTACTCACTTCATCTTATCCCCATAAGCCGAAGCTAGAAGAAAGCCCGGCTCGCACTCGTGCCTATCGATGCTACTCCCGATGATGTGGTGCACTGATTGGAAACATCCACTACGGGAACATAATCACTTTCACGTATCTCGACCTCCCTCAATTTGGGGCCGATCATAATGAGCCTCTCTTCATCACAAACCCAAACTGATGAACGACGCCTCCTCGGGTCCTCGGTTGATAATGGGTCCGGAATGAACATTCTTCCAAAGCAAAGATCATGAGCTTGCTTGATATCAAGACTACGTACTTGAAGCCTTCTTCTCTCACTACCAAAGCTTACGACTCAACATCCCGAGCGCCCTCTGAGTTGCCACTTTAGACCTCTCGGTTTGGACAGTAAATTGATACCTCGTGGGAATTCCAGGTTATCGACATCCCGATTACTTTCAATGCCCCGTCTGGGAAGACCTGCCGCACTAAGTCAAAGCGGGTCGCCTCAAGCCTCCACCAAGGTGTGAAATTGCCTCGAATGGGGATCCGACGACCATTTACGGGGGATTTAGTCACTTTAGAGGGCACAGATACGGCGGAATACCTATTCTCGAAATCAAACATGACGAGGAAGGTCACATGCTAACGGGCTTCACGGTCGAGCCTCCCAAGGCCCAAGGTGCAACATAGATCTCGACGGTCACTGATAAAATCCCACCGGTCTTGAAAATGATGAGAAAATGAGCTATCTACTCCGGTCTCTGGTCCGGGGAAGCGCCAACAAGGAACTTTCAAACTCATCGAAGTGAAAGGACAAAATACTCGCCACGGCCTGGGATATGAGGCCTCCCCAAATGACACCGCAAAGTGGAAAAAGATTTGAAGCCGCCACAGAAAGGTCCCGCCGACAATCCCAAGTCTCTCCCCTTCACCCTAATTTGGCCGACTACTTTGTAAAGGGTCCCACACAACCAGGAAACATCACAGAGCCCACTCCTACGGAAGGATGGCTAAAGCTACAGGATAGCCTCAACAAGTTCGAGGAACCAAGGCTAACCCGGTCCGTAGAATGTTCCCGGACCTACCCAAGATACTCCGGGGCTACCACTACCATGAAGAGTGAGTATACCTTCGTAGGCGTACCTCGACCCGGTGGAACAGCTCGAGAAGCTCACAACCACTATTCCTACCGCCCAGTGGAGACCCGAAACCCGAATTCGAGCCGACACCGCCAAAAGCTAAGGCCACGGAATTTCCCCTCGATGATTGGGATGGTCTCGATTATGCAAAGAATTGTTCAAGAAAAAGTCCAAAGCTGCACCCGATTGATCTCGGCTCACCCAAGAGATGATAGCAAAGAATTGAGAAAGGAAAACAAAAACAAAGACAGCTTCCCGAGTCACGAGGCCACCAACAGCGATGCCGCTAAAGAATTGGGAAACTCTCGTGCCCGTCCGCGACCAAGGAGGAAATGATCACCAAGCTTGGATTGGTCCCCCGTCCTCAGTGTCAATCTAGGACAAGTCCTCCGAGTCTCTCTCGTTGAGTTCGAGTCTCTCGAGTCGTCCGATGGCCTTACGCCCGAAGCACTACGACCCGTAGCGAACGCCGTATTCCCTTTCGTTTTCAATGAAATGACGAACCTTTCGAGTATCCTCGATTGCCACTTTAACTAATGATGAATTAATTAATAAATTTTTTAATAATAATTCATTAGATAAAGAAGCAGACACATTAAAAAAAAAAATCAAACAACAAAAAAAAAAAAATCTTTAAGCAGTTGTCCGGAAGAGGAAAATCTAGCCCAAGCCGCCGAAGAGATTTTGACGAGTGTGAATTTGGGAACCGGAAGAGCCGAAAAGACGCAGATTGGTCATTTCTTCGAAGGAAGTGGAAAGGATGCTCGCAAAATCCTACAAAATCCTCAATTCAAAGAAAGTCGCCCTCTTCATCAAAGAAAACATCATGTGCCGATACGGGTTGCCGGCCGAAATCATTTCGTATAATGGATCCCACTTCGAAGGGGAATGTGACAGTTAAAGGCCGGGCGGAATTCCGAATAACTCCGTCACAAGTCATCTCCCCTACAGCTCCCAAACCAATCGGAGCCGTCGAGGCAAAGAAACAAGACTCGGAAAATATCATCCGGAAAATGGCCGTCCAAGGCGTAGATTGGCCCGAGAAGTTACACTCGGCACTCGGGGGCTATGTAACATCGCCGAACGGCAACCGGGGAAACACCTTTTGCTCCTCACATACGGAATGGAAGCCGTACTCCCAATCGAGCCGGAAATACCCTCGCTCCGTATACCGGGCCGGAAAGCCAAATCAACGAGGTCGAATGGCCCAAAGTCGCCATGACGAATTGGCCCTACTAGACGAACGCTCGATCCGAAGGCCATGGAACACATCCGGCCTACCAAGGAAGAATGGCTAGAGCCTTCGACAAGAAAGTAAAGCATCGGGAGATCCGAGAAGGTGATCTCGTTTCTAAAAGAAAAGCCCCTGCATCCGTATCAACCCTCTCGGCAAATGGGAGCCTCGTATGGGTCGGGCCATATGTCGTCCCGTAAGATCTTCTCCTGAGGCGCCATGCAACTTGCGGACCTCGACGGAATCCCTTTGTACACCCAAAGGAATGGTGACAAGCCGCGTATACTACGCGTAAAGAAAACAAAAAAAAAACAAAAAAAAACAAAAAAAAGAGACAAAAAAAAACAAAAAAAAAAAAAAAAGACAAAAAAACAAAAAAAAGAGTGCTAAAAGAGTAATACCCAACTAGGTTAGAAACCCGAAAAGGGCGGCCTAGGTAAAAACAGTGGTTGCACCAAAAAAAAACAAACAAAAACAAAAAAAGAGTTCACCAAGTTGAACTACGAAGACCCGAGCTCCTTAAAATGAGGGGAACGTAGGCAAATTTAAACGGTTCTGGTCTAAAGCACAAATAAAAGCCATACTTTGGCATCAATACAATTGATCGTACCATGAAAGCGTCTCGAAAAACTCTAAAGCAATTCAAATATTCATTACAAGTTAAAAGCTCTTTGATGAGTCTAAGCCCGATTCATTCCTACAACCGGCAACCTCGCTAAAGGAAAACTAAGATACATAATCAAACTAATGTGTCCGTCATGGCAAGAAAGGGATACTTGGAAACCTCGTAGTCACTCCAAGCCACTCGCATCCGGTCTCTCCCTTCTTCTTCCCCTCCGAGTCTTTCTCTTCGAACCGGAAAATGTCGGTATTCCTCCTACCAAGCTCGGTATAGGAACAGGTCTATCAAACCGCCTCTGTCGTGGCCTTAGTAGCCCTAGCGTCATCCCTCATCTCCTGTAGCCTAGCCGGTAGCATAGGAGCCCTCCTCTCCCCGTCTCGACGTAAGCCTCATAATCGGGCCGCGCCGTCTCCGGCTCTCCCGGTCATGAGGGTTGGGCCCTCGCCTCGGCCCTCCTCTCCTCTCGTAAACAGTCGTGTCCTCCGCACCTACAATGGCCTCACGCCGTCTCAAAATAGCCACTCCGAGTCTCTCCTGCATGCCCCTCGTACCAATCCAGGTACCAAGTGGTCAAGAACACCGGTCTCTGACGCTCGAGAATAACCCGAGGAGGAAAGGCGTCATACCTCCATACTGGGAAAGAAATGGAAACACCGAGGGATCGTCCATGGAAACAAGAGCCACCACCCCGGTAGCTATATCATCAAAACCTCCAAAGGAACCCCGCTCCAAGCCAAACTGCCTCAGTGACTGTGAGCCGGAATGTAGAAACCGGACCGAGAAAGCCCTAAGCATGACCACGGAGACCCATCCTGAAGCACTCTTCGAGTCTCCACCCGCCAATGAGGCACCGACCATCCGATATCTTCGCTTGGCGACCCGCCATCCAACGTGCCCCACGAGCCCCGATCATCAAAGTCTACATCAACACCTCTCCCGGCAAAAGTCCAAGGTTCGATCATATCGTAGGTTTCCGAAGAACCCCCAAACGCTCCATCGCCCATGTGGTCAAGCAGAAACGGGCCGCCCCCGTGCATATACCGCCGTCCGGTAGCTAATCGTCGAGAGCATGAAAAGTCTCCCCAAGAATCAAAGGAACGACATCTCCCGCCTGTGCGACAATGGACGACAACATCCAGCAAAGCTCGATGACAGATCCCAAAGGAATAAACCATGAACAAAGTGCCGAACATGCAAAGTGCAAAGGCATCCCAATAGGCGTCATCCACCAAGCCTAAGCCCCTAAATCTGTCGGGAAGACCGGAAATATCAAAATGGTCGGGACCGCGGATCATGCCTCGTGCTTCCTCCGGGGAAAGATGAAGAAGGTTGCACAACTTGTCAACAAAAGAAGCTCCTCCGGACAAAGGAATTGCTATCTCCTCCACCTCCGGACCTCCAAGCAAGGCCCGAAATTCTTCCACAGTCGGAACAATCTCGTTGAAGGAAAGGCAAAAGACATGCCTTCTAGTATCCCAAAACGAAGAAGAAGCCCTTAAGAGGTCATAATCCGGAACCAATTCTTTGAGAGACCACAAGCTTCGTACCTTGTACCGTTCTTCAAAGAAAGACCTTCTCTCATGCATAATTTCCCGGGACCAATCCTTGAACTTGTTGAAAAATGACATTTGGGACTCTTGGGACAATTTTGAGGGAGCTTTTCTAAGGCTTTCCATGGTTTTTTCTCTCTTCCTCCCCGAAAATGGCTGTTTGGACTGAAGGTTGAAGAAGATATTTGAATTTGAAATAAAGCAAGACCAGGTCTGAGCCAAAATTAAAGGACAATGTCAGATGCTGCTCCTATCCGCGCGGATGGGATTGCTTTCCCAAAAAAAATTGCAAATACCAAGCCGCTACACCAAAAGAGGAATATTCTCGTCCCTGCTTGCTCGAAATCGTGCAAAACCTCCCCAAACCAGTCCAAACACCAAACACCCTTGCAAAAACCAAGGCTCATGCAACACTGCATTCATATTGCATCGCATTCATAAAATAAAATCCTAAATTATTACATTCCAAAAAAAAAAAGAAGAGAGTGTACATAAAACAAAAACAAACAAACATAAATAAAATCCTAAATTATTACATCCAAAAAAAAAAAAAAAAAAAAAATGTGCATAACTGCACAAATCCAAATCTCAAAAAAATCAATCGGAGTCTCCAGGCTCCCGATGTCTCCCCTGCCCCTCTTGCGACTCGGGCCCGCCTCGTCAGAGCCCCGAAAGTCTCGGGCTCGTAATCGTCCTCATCTCCGTAAAAGAGGCTCGTCGGGACCAACCGGCACACTCGATAGGGTAAACCTGCATCCCCGAAGAAATCGTATCCGAAGGTGAAGGCGTCCGACTCCCGAACATACTGAGACGACCCACCATGCCGCCGCACGTGTCCTCGCCCGTGCGGATCCCCAAGAATGACGTGATCCGAAGGCGTGTCGCGCGGTGATCAATGAGAGGAGAAAGAGGGGTCTGGAAGAAGTCTCCGAGGGAATAGGAGAAGCCTCCCGTCGGACAGGTGCCGGCCGTGGTCTCCTCGCCCTAGCCTCGAGGTGCCCCGCAAGCAACCATCCTCCGTATGAATCTCTTAGCCCCGATCACTTGCTTCGTCTGGCCTCGACGACCACCTCCGAAAACCGCACAAAAAGCAAAAGCGTCAAAAAAAAGAAGTGATGCTAAAGATGATGAAACAAAAGAAAGAAAAGAAGGGGAAAAGGTGAAGCCATACCTTCATACCCTGACGAGGCCGGAAAGCTCGTGGAAGCCGCCGGGCCGAGGGATCCGCACCTCAATCGGACCCCATCCCGGATATAGGAAAATCCGTCCGAGGGTACCGCGGATCCCAAGCCTCCCTCTCCAAAACCCGAGGCATCCTCGCCTCCTCAAGACGAACGTCGCATATGGCTCGATCGCCACGAAGTCCGAGAAGTGCCGGGCTCGCTGTAATCGTCCCAGTGTCACTGACCGATCGCCGGTGCATCATGTCGGCGGGAGGCTCCACCGGTGTCCTCAAAGGCGAGTTCACGCCACGCCGGCGCGTCACCCTCTCTCCCAAATAGTAGGCGCGCAAGTCGTGCCCTCAAAATCCTCCGCCGCACCGCCCGCATCTCGCCGCCCTTCACTGCGCTACCTCAAAGCGATCCTGTGGGAAGAATATCATCCCCTCATCCGTCTCGGCCTCCGTCAAAGGAAGGCAATCCGCGTACCTAAGCAGTCGTACGCTCCCCGGAGCTTATCTTCTCCCGGCATGCTTGGACCAAGACCGCATGGCCGGATACGCCCGACGTACTCCGCCGGCCGCTCCACACCGTGACGTGAAAAACTCCAACGCCCATACTGCGAAAGGTAAAAATCCAATCAATCCAGTGCAAATAAAAGTGCGTGCTCAAAGGAAAGAGGGAAAGCAAAAAGAGAGCTTATACCTCCAGAGCAAACTCGAAGCAAGACAGTGGAGCTCACAGCCTTCCTGGCCGTATCTATCAAGAGCGAAGTACAACTCACCCACCCCGGCCTCCCCCAGAAATATCTCCAACCGTCTCCATGTCCTCTAAGGACCTCAGCAAGGCAAAGACCGCTGTCCCCTCAGCATGACCAAAGAGCGTGCTCGAGAAAGTAAACCACAGGAAGGCCCTGGCAATCTGATCGGCGCCTATCCTCTCCTCCCCAGCCTCGTAACTCGCGATGGTCTCCACGATCTTGTCGAAGACCACGGCATACTCCATCCCCATCCCCTTTTTGGGAATAGGGGAAAATCCAAGAAGAGCCCGCAGATCGCATCGGGCCGTAGCCATCTTCTCCACTCAATGCTGCGTCCATTGAAGGACAGACCCGTGATCGCAGCATAGTCAGAAGGCGTAACAGTCGCCTCGCCCCAGAAGAAGTGGAAGGTGTGGGTCGCGTCCCACCAGTGCCGCGCCAGAGCAAACATCAAGCCCTTGCACTTAGGGAACTTGACTGGGCCCCTCAAGCACTCGACGAACTCCTGCAGCCCCGTCTCGACAACGATCCGTCTCTGACTCGGCAAAGCTCCTCGGCCCGCATTCGGAAGCCGGTCCCACAAGTCAATCACGAGACTCCACCGATCCTCGAGTCTTCATCTTGCTCACCGCTCCGTCACAAAACGGTTTCCGCCCTGTAAAAAAAAAGAAGAAGAGAGAAAATGTCAAAAGATTGCCTTTGCATTTACATTAAAAAATTCGACAAAGATAACAAAGATACAATGAGCATAGCCCCATTTTTCTCGCATAAAAGAAAACAATTTTCAGCAAGTCCCACTGCATTCATCAAAAAAAAAAATGCATTCCTACGGAAGTAAAAACTCCGTCCCATTTTCAAAAAAAAAAAAGTGCATACATGCATATCATCCATCTTACATGCAACGGGAGGAAAAATCCGTCCCACTTTTCAAAAAAAAAATCCTAAACATACATCTCATATTGGCAAAATGCACATTTTTGGGACACTCACAAATTCATTGCAACATTGCATATCATCAATTTCAAAAATCACCCAAAAATTTCAAGCAAGAAATCGACAAGAGGATCAAGAGGATTCGAAATATACCGTTCGGAGATGCGGATCCGAAGCCCAATGTTGCCAAGCATCGGGGTAATGCTCCTCCGCAACCGATTGCGAAAGATTGTAATGCCTCCTCATCCGGACGAGCTCCAATCGCCTCTCCGCTACCGGGCCACGTCCTTGGCCTTGAAAAGCACCTTCCCCGTGTTCCATTGCTCAAAAAATCGAAGAAATCGGACAAATTTTGAAGCTTAAATAGCCAAAAATGGCGGAATGCCGTCTCTCTCTCTCCCTGCTCTCGGAATTTTCGAAAATCTGGACTGAGGAAGAAGAAGGGCGTTGGCCCCATTAAATACCCCTGACTTTCCATCCCTATCCGCGCGGATAGAATTGCAAGGGTCAAAATGACCCTTTTGCCCCTTTAAAATTTCAGGACTCTGCAATTCAGTCCCCAACTTGACAGAGTTAACCAAAGTTAACCAAAGTCGCCTCGCCAAGAAAATTATCCCCTAGCCAAACGTAAGACCGAGTGCCCCGAGAAAGATAACGAGATCCCGTATCTTTCATCAAAATCTTCCCCGGCAGTCAAACGTAAGACCGAGTGCCCCGAGAAAGGTAACGAGATCCCGTATCTTTCATCAAAATTACCCCTAGCCAAACGTAAGACCGAGTGCCCCGAGAAAGATAACGAGATCCCGTATCTTTCATCAAAATCTTCCCTATAGCCAAACGTAAGACCGAGTGCCCTGAGAAAGATAACGAGATCCCGTATCTTTCATCAAAATCTTCCCTAGCCAAACGTAAGACCGAGTGCCCCGAGAAAGGTAACGAGATCCCGTATCTTTCATCAAAATTACCCCTGCAAGCCAAACGTAAGACCGAGTGCCCCGAGAAAGATAACGAGATCCCGTATCATTCATCAAAATCTTCCCTTGTCAAACGTAAGACCGAGTGCCCCGAGAAAGATAACGAGATCCCGTATCTTTCATCAAAATTACCCCTAGTCAAACGTAAGACCGAGTGCCCCGAGAAAGATAACGAGATCCCGTATCTTTCATCAAAATTACCCCTATAGTCAAACATAAGACCGAGTGCCCCGAGAAAGATAACGAGATTCCGTATCTTTCATCAAAATTACCCCTCAGCCAAACGTAAGACCGAGTGCCCCCGAGAAAGATAACGAGATTCCGTATCTTTCATCAAAATTACCCCTAGCCAAACGTAAGACCGAGTGCCTCGAGAAAGATAACGAGATCCCGTATCTTTCATCAAAATCTTTCCCTAGCCAAACGTAAGACCGAGAAGGCTCCCGAGAAAGATAACGAGATCCCGTATCTTTCATCAAAATTACCCCTAGGCAAGTCAAACGTAAGACCGAGTGCCCCGAGAAAGATAACGAGATCCCGTATCTTTCATCAAAATTACCCCTAAATAAACATAAGACCGAGTGCCCCGAGAAAGATAACGAGATTCCGTATCTTTCATCAAAATTACCCCTAAGTACTCAAACATAAGATCGAGTGCCCCGAGAAAGATAACGAGATTCCGTATCTTTCATCAAAATTACCCCCAGGCAATCCAAACGTAAGACCGAGTGCCCCGAGAAAGATAACGAGATCCCGTATCTTTCATCAAAATTACCCCTATAGCCAAACATAAGACCGAGTGCCCCGAGAAAGATAACGAGATTCCGTATCTTTCATCAAAATTACCCCGTAGTCAAACGTAAGACCGAGTGACCCGAGAAAGATAACGAGATCCCGTATCTTTCATCAAAATCTTCCCTAAGCAGACGTAAGACCGAGTAACCCGAGAAAGATAACGAGATCCCGTATCTTTCATCAAAATTACCCCTAAGCTAGCCAAACGTAAGACCGAGTGCCCCGAGAAAGATAACGAGATCCCGTATCTTTCATCAAAATTACCCCCGGCAGTCAAACGTAAGACCGAGTGCCCCGAGAAAGATAACGAGATCCCGTATCTTTCATCAAAATTACCCCTATAGTCAAACGTAAGACCGAGTGCCCCGAGAAAGATAACGAGATCCCGTATCTTTCATCAAAATTCTCCCCAGAGCCAAACGTAAGACCGAGTGCCCCGAGAAAGATAACGAGATCCCGTATCTTTCATCAAAAATGTCCCCTATAGTCAAACGTAAGACCGAGTGCCCCGAGAAAGATAACGAGATCCCGTATCTTTCATCAAAAATGCCCTAGCCAAACGTAAGATCGAGTGCCCCGAGAAAGATAACGAGATCCCGTATCTTTCATCAAAATCATCCAACCGCAGTCAAACACGTAAGACCGATTTCCTGGGATTTGAGTACGTCCGATTTTCCCCAAAGAAAGGCTAACGAAATCCTCAAAGAAAGTTAACTAATCCCAAAAGCCAACGAAATCTCGAGTAGTATTCGAACTACGAAAGGGCTTGATTCCCACTAGGGATACGTAGGTAGCCTATCATTAGGTCCAGCCCCTCGACCAAAACGGTCACCCTCTCCTTCGGCAGCAGACAAAGTCCACCGAAAGGCCATTTCAAATTAAGGTCCGAGGCGCCTAAAAAGCCATCATCATCAAGGTCCGAGGCGCCTAAAAAGCCATCATCATCAAGGTCCGAGGCGCCTAAAAAGCCATCATCATTAAGGTCCGAGGCGCCTAAAAAGCCATCATCATCAAGGTCCGAGGCACCTAAAAAGCCATCTTCAAGGTTCGAGGCACCTAAAACGCCATCTTCAAGGTTCGAGGCACCTAAGACGCTATCACTAGAAAGCGATAAATCGCAATCATCCCCAGCAGAGACCAAAAATGGTCATTCCTATCCCCAGCAGAGCGGATACCCATCAGACCAAAAATGGTCATCTCTTATCCCCAGCAGAGTTTCTTTCCAGTAAACGACTGTAGAACTCGCTCACCAGGTTCGAGGCACCTAAAACGCCATCATCTCCAGGGTCAAAGACCCGAACTACGACCGGCTTGATTCCCACCCGGGATACGTAGGTAGCCTATCGCTAGGTTCAGCCACCCGATCACTCGATCATCCTGCCAAATATGGAGCCTTACTCTTATCGACGACCCCGCTTCCTTCGAAAGCGCCGTCGTCGAGGGGCTACTGTAAGTGCTCCAATTTGAGCTTGTTAGAATTTTCGTTAGAAAATTAACGAAAGTTATAACATTTCTAACAATTCCTAACTATCCTAACATTTCTAACAAAGTGAGGGTAAAATGGGCATTGTTATTTAAGGTTAAACCTTGAAAAGAATCTCA
Source organism: Adenophora triphylla var. japonica (assembly GCA_022495995.1). Taxonomy (NCBI): domain Eukaryota; kingdom Viridiplantae; phylum Streptophyta; class Magnoliopsida; order Asterales; family Campanulaceae; genus Adenophora; species Adenophora triphylla. The sequence continues at coordinate 24,990 of JAFEMH010001521.1, read as the reverse complement.
AAAAAGAAAAACAAAAGAAGAAAACCAAATATAGCAATGCTGGAAACATAAACTGGCTGCCTAATTTGAATTTTGAAAAAGATTATTCCCCTTGTCCAAAGCCGGAGCCGCATTTAATGAACAAGGCACGCCAAGCATTCCCATCCGAGCGGACATCTTTGTCAATTTCAGAGGGCTATAAATTGAGCCCTCCAAATACGTAAATAAAAGAAGAACACAAATGCAACGAAGTTCTGGCGAAATATAGAGAGAAAACAGTGAGAATTCTCAAGAATTGTCACCTTTTTCTTTCCAATCTTTCCCAACTCATACTCATCCACTCACTCTCATATTAAACCCCTAAACACTCATACACTCAAGCCAAACACTCAAGAACACAAGGAAGATTGGTAAACCCTCTTCTTCCTAACCCTAAATCTCATCCATGCATGCATTTTCAAACTACAAAATGTAGTTCTTTCATCTCTTTTCTCTAGATCTAAGAAGATCACCATGGAAGACCATCTCCATGGATGATCTTCTACAAAGATCAACATTATTTTCAAAGCTTTTCTTTCTTACTTGCAAAAATGCACTTTCAAAACCCTAGAAAACCATTTTCAAGCACTAAATCTTGATTTCAAAGGGTAAAATCCCCCTCCCCAAGCAAATGAAATGCTTAGTCCTAATGTACCCCAAGGATGGTTTGGTATAGTTGACTCACCACTAAAATGTCTAGTGATCACTAACCAAAACCTAGGGAAATGGGGACAAGCATGGATGCAAAACCCCCCTTAAAATCTTGTTTTCTTTCTTGGAAAGTTGCTGTCCAGTAGCAATTTTCCCAGACCTCAGTCCATGGTCTTAATTTTTGGACACAGATGAACTTGGAATTTGGTGTTGACTACAAAACACTTTTTGTAGCCAACATCCAGAGCTTTCCATACATATTTTTACCTTATTTTTTGGGTGAGTAAAACTCCTCTTTTCAATTTTTCTTTCAGAGGCTAGTTCATCAGCTTCTGGGAATCCAGATCTCATATCTGAGGTTTCCAGAAGGTTTTGACCCTCAAATCTTCTCCAAAATGGAAATTTCTTTCACACAAAGTTTATTCGAGGAGTCTAGAGAAACTTTCATTCTCTGAGTTCATCCAGATTATGAAGTTTTAGGACCCTTGAATCCATTTCAAAATCAGGTGTCTGCTGCCATTTTCTTCTGGCAGAAGTGACTTCTCAACTTCAAAAGGTTTTTTGAGTACCAAATCTCAATCCAAAAATTCTCCAAAAAATCATGGGATCAGTTTAAAGTCTTAAAAAGACATCCCAATTTTTACTTTTTCCAGTTTCAACTTATTTTGGCCAAAACACACACACACACACACACACAAATGATTTTCAGCTTGGAAGACTCGTTTTACGAGGCGCGTCGGGTGCACACTAACGTCCTTCCCGACGCGTAACATGACCTCCGAACCTAAATCTCTGATCTCGGGCTTTTTTCAAAGTTTTGCCCTTCAAAATTAAAATGGCGTGGCGACTCCGTTTTTTCCGGTTTTATTTGGTTTTTCAAAGAAACGCAAAAGCCGAATATTTTTCCCGTATCGTCACAAGATGTCAGACCTGTTTAAAGGAACGAAGCTGACTAAGAGTTGAGCTTGTTAGAACGAGGTCGACTTAGATGTCGGACCTGTTTAAAGGAACGAAGTTGACTAAGAGTCGAGCTTGTTAGAACGAGGTCGACTTAGATGTCAGACCTGTTTGAAGGAATGAAGCTGACTAAGAGTCGAGCTTGTTAGAACGAGGTCGACTTAGATGTTGGACCTGTTTGAAGGAACGAAGCTGACTAAGAGTCGAGCTTGTTAGAACGATGTAAAAACGTGACACAATGTTGAATAGAACTGCAACTTTTATTGACGAAGAAACATGCTTACATCGAAAATGGAGATCTAGGACTATAACAAATTCAAACTTGAAAATTGAACTAACTTTAAAACTAAAAAACTGATCTAGAAGTAATATTTGATAAGGTGAGTAGCATGCCACGGGTGTTTTAATTCCTCACCACCTGGATGGGCGATCATGTAGGTTCCTTCTTTGATAATTCGAGTAACAATGTAGGGATCTTCCCAGTTGGGAGATAACTTGTTCTGCTGAGTTCTCCTTCCCGTTGCCTCGATTTTCCTCAGCACGTGGTCGCCTACTTGGAAGAATCTCATCTTTACCTTTTTATCATGATAACTCTTGGTCCTCTGCTTGTAATTGATCATTCGTAGATAAGCTGTATCTCGCTTCTCGTCAATCAGATCCAAGTCGATCAATCTGTTGATGTCGTTCTGCTCTTGGTCGAAGAAAACTACTCTGGCCGTAGGAAATCGCAGCTCGACCGGTGCCATGGCCTCTGATCCATATGTAAGAGCAAATGGGTTTCCCCCGTAGGCCCCCGAATGATTGTGCAAACTGCCCAAAGAGCAAGGGGGAGTTCGTCCAACAGGCGACCTCGACCTACATCGTTACGTCGACCTACAGAGTCCTGGCGTACCTACAATTCTTTACGTAACAAGACTTCCTACAAATCAGGAGTTATTTATGGATAAGATCTCTAATCACGTATCTATTCCACAGATTAAGGGATTTTATGCAATCCAGCCAAAAATACAACTCTTATCAACAACTATAAATACAAGGCAATATCAATCGTTCCAAGGTAATTGCTCTTTGTTATTTTGAATACATCTGTTCATTATAATATTTGAGCTCTCATACACCATACTTACTCTCACGCCCGAGGGTCTTCGCCGGAGACCATTCCGGCTAGTCGTGGGTTCTGTGTTTCAGGTCAAGGAGCCAAGTGATTAGTCTTGCTGATTGGATGGAGATTGATAAGCACGATTCTTGCAGCATCAGATATAAATGCAAATTTAAAAAACATGAAGGGGTAAAAATGAAAAACGGTAAGGTTAATGAAAGCGGATCGGATAATAAATTGAAGGAAGTCGGATCGGATCTCGGATCGAATCATACCTAAACTGAATTCGATTCAAAATCCGATCGGATCATGAAAAATCCTACCAAATTCGAAAATTTCGAATCGAATCACCCTTCAAAACGAATTGGGTTCGATTAAATTGACATCCCTATATATGTACGGTTGATACTGTGTGAGGTGTATGGCGAGACGAGATCACAAGTCAAGCTAATTGTACTAATATACCCTTAATGAATGATAGTAAAATATTAACTGTCAAGAAGAGAAGAGAAGAGAAAAGTGAAATCGCTGTCACAAGTAACTTATCTGCGGTAATATCCCACATACCACAATCCCAATGCACTTCGTTTCATTTTTATTTTAATCCTTTCAAAATAAATATTGTGTTTTGAATTAAAAAAGTAAAGATAGTACATTTATACCATTTTACAAGAAATATATAAATAAGTAAAGCACATTTTTTTAAAAAATGTTGACATGTCAAATGCAATACAACCTCCGTCTCATTTTAAGCTTCGCCTTTTATCAAAACGGATGTCCCATTAAAAGCTTCACCTTTTCTAAAATGGCAAAGAATCTTTACTATTTCACCCACTAATTCTCTCTCCTACTTTACTTTTATACTCACAACACCAATCAACTTTACTATTCCCTCCACTCATTCTCTTCTATTTTACTTTTATACGCACAATACTTTCTTCACTAACATTTTTTCTTAATTTGTGTGTCATGCTCAAAAGGGTGAACATATAAATGGAACGGAGGGAGTATTTATTTTTTACCAAAGTGAGTATTACATCGCTTACAATAACTGATCCATAGGTTATAAATTATTTAAGCTAAGGCCTCCTAGTCTTGGGGTATGCTAACCGGCCTCCCTTCTGTGAGGTCATAGGTTCGATTTTCCCTGGGGATTTGACGCAGCACGGTTGCGATAGATTCGTGATTACCGCACTAATCACAAGAGTTCTCAAGCGAAGAACCCTAAAACACATTAAACTGGAATTCACCAGAAATTAACTGAAATCCACCAGAAAAATAAAGAGAAAACTCTTCAAATTGTCATTCAAAAAACTAAGTTTAACAAAGTCCTAAAAGATGTTTAAATACTCTCTCAAAACCCTAACACAAATCCTAAAATGAAATAGCAAATCAAAGACTAAAATACCCTCCTTAAATTAACTTTAAAATAGTAAAAATAAAAATTAAACGCAAAACTAGTAATCCTCCCGTCAGTGATGAGGTGCCTGCATGGAGGAGGCCCAGGCGCTCGCCTGGAAGCCAGAGACTTGCTTGCCTGTTGACGCTTAGACGAAGCGCCCGCCTTGGGAATGGCCATGCGGTCGCCTGGCCTTCAGTGGCTGGTGTGTTGCTGATGTTGCGTGGAGGAGCACTCCTGGCCAGGCTCCTTCCTCGATTCCTCCTACATCAGTCACCCATTCTTCAAAAGAACTCGACCCCGAGTTCACATCCGATGTTTGAACAGAGCCATTCGATCGGAATAAATACTTTGAATAAATTCGCCCCTTTTGCAAGATTTGAGGTAAACCAATTTTGTCCGGATAAAAATTAAAACTATCAATCCCATCTATCCGTTGATCGTCCTCCCCAATCTCCCCATGATCAACAATAAAAAATTCATCGTACTTAAATTCTTCCGTCCCATCAATACCACCCACAATATATTCAAAAACTGATGGCATAAATCAAGTAGTACCACCCACATATTCATTCACGGGCTCAACATTCTTGTCCTCAGCTACCGTCGTTTCTTCCTCGTTAGTGATTTTTGGTTCTTCAATTAGAGACGGCTCAATTTCCTTTTTCTCAACCTTCTCTTCATATTTAGACAAGGGAACTGCTGGAAGGACGGATTTGTCAACTTCTGAAACTTCTTGCACATCAGGCTCCTTTGTCTCTTCAATTGTAGGCGCTTCACTTGGCCTATGCTTGATGATTTCTTCTGGTTCAGTAATCACATCAGCTTTTTCACTTCCTCACTTACAGGCAACTCACTTGGCTTATTTTTGACTATTTTTACTTCATCCTGCACCTCTTCCTTGACTTGTTGAATGACTTCCTCTCCCTTGAAATCGTCGTTCAACGCGGCAATAGCGGTGGTTATTGCTTTCCTAGGGCGTCGAACCTGTTCAATCTCCCTGTCTCTTCCACCCCTACGATTTCGATTAGCACGAGCGTTTGGACCCTGTTGAGCAGCAATCAACGCCTCCATCCGTGTTGTTAACGCAGCAATAGCGGTGGTTAGTCCCTCGATATTTTCTCTTGTTACTTGACTGATGTAGGAGGAATCGAGGAAGGAGCCTGGCCAGGAGTGCTCCTCCAAGCAACATCAGCAACACACCAGCCCACCGAAGGCCGTGCGGCCGCATGGGTCATTCTCAAAGTGGCGCTTTCATCTCGAGCTGCCAACAGCAAGCAAGTCTCTGGCTCCTAGGCGGGCGCTTGGGCCTCCTCCAAGCGGGCACCTCATCACTGACTGGAGGATTACTGGTTTTGCGTTTAATTTTTATTATTATTGTTTTAAAGTTAATTTAAGGAGGGTATTTTAGTCTTTGGTTTGCTATTTTGTTTTAGGGTTTGTGTTAGGTTTTTGAGAGAGTATTTAAACATCTTTTAGGGATTTGTTAAACTTAGTTTTTTGAATGACAATTTGAAGAGTTTTCTCTTTATTTTTCTGGTGGATTCCAGTTAATTTCTGGTGAATTCCAGTTTATTATGTTTTAGGGTTCTTCACTTGAGAACTCTTGTGATTAGTACGCTAATCACGAATCTATCGCAACCGTGCTGCGTCAGTTGGTATCAGAGCAGGCTTTATCCTGTCTTTCATCACTGACTTTTTCTCAACCTTCTCTTCATATTTAGACAAGGGAACTGCTGGAAGGACGGATTTGTTAACTTCTGAAACTTCTTGCACATCAGGCTCCTTTGTCTCTTCAATTGTAGGCGCTTCGCTTGGCCTATGCTTGATGATTTCTTCTGGTTCAGTAATCACATCAGCTTTCTTCACTTCCTCACTTGCAGGCAACTCACTTGGCTTATTTTCGACTATTTTTACTTCATCCTGCACCTCTTCCTTGACTTGTTGAATGACTTCCTCTCCCTTGAAATCGTCGTTCAACGCAAAGAATAATCGGTGGTTATTGCTTTCCTAGGCGTCGAACCCGTTCAATCTCCCTTTCTCTTCCACCCCTACGATTTCGATTAGCACGAGCGTTTGGACCTCGTTGAGCAAAGAATCAACGCCTCCATCCGTGTTGTTAACGCAGCAATAGCGGTGGTTAGTCCCTCGATATTTTCTCTTGTTACTTGACTGATGTAGGAGGAATCGGGGAAGGAGCCTGGCCAGGAGTGCTCCTCCAAGCAACATCAGCAACACACCAGCCACTGAAGGCCAGGCGGCCGCATGGCCATTCCCCAGGCGGGCGCTTCATCTAAGCGTCAACAGGCAAGCAAGTCTCTGGCTCCTAGGCGGGCGCTTGGGCCTCCTCCAAGCGGGCACCTCATCACTGACGGGAGGATTACTGGTTTTGCGTTTAATTTTTATTATTATTGTTTTAAAGTTAATTTAAGGAGGGTATTTTAGTCTTTGGTTTGCTATTTTGTTTTAGAGTTTGTGTTAGGTTTTTGAGAGAGTATTTAAACATCTTTTAGGGATTTGTTAAACTTAGTTTTTTGAATGACAATTTGAAGAGTTTTCTCTTTATTTTTCTGGTGGATTCCAGTTAATTTCTGGTGAATTCCAGTTTATTATGTTTTAGGGTTCTTCACTTGAGAACTCTTGTGATTAGTACGCTAATCACGAATCTATCGCAACCGTGCTGCGTCAGTTGGTATCAGAGCAGGCTTTATCCTGTCTTTCATCACTGACTTTTTCTCAACCTTCTCTTCATATTTAGACAAGGGAACTGCTGGAAGGACGGATTTGTTAACTTCTGAAACTTCTTGCACATCAGGCTCCTTTGTCTCTTCAATTGTAGGCGCTTCGCTTGGCCTATGCTTGATGATTTCTTCTGGTTCCGCAATCACACGCCTTTCTTCACTTCCTCACTTGCAGGCAACTCACTTGGCTTATTTTCGACTATTTTTACTTCATCCTGCACCTCTTCCTTGACTTGTTGAATGACTTCCTCTCCCTTGAAATCGTCGTTCAACGCAGCAATAGCGGTGGTTATTGCTTTCCTAGGGCGTCGAACCTGTTCAATCTCCCTTTCTCTTCCACCCCTACGATTTCGATTAGCACGAGCGTTTGGACCCTGTTGAGCAGCAATCAACGCCTCCATCCGTGTTGTTAACGCAGCAATAGCGGTGGTTAGTCCCTCGATATTTTCTCTTGTTACTTGACTGATGTAGGAGGAATCGAGGAAGGAGCCTGGCCAGGAGTGCTCCTCCAAGCAACATCAGCAACACACCAGCCACTGAAGGCCAGGCGGCCGCATGGCCATTCCCCAGGCGGGCGCTTCATCTAAGCGTCAACAGGCAAGCAAGTCTCTGGCTCCTAGGCGGGCGCTTGGGCCTCCTCCAAGCGGGCACCTCATCACTGACGGGAGGATTACTGGTTTTGCGTTTAATTTTTATTATTATTGTTTTAAAGTTAATTTAAGGAGGGTATTTTAGTCTTTGGTTTGCTATTTTGTTTTAGGGTTTGTGTTAGATTTTTGAGAGAGTATTTAAACATCTTTTAGGGATTTGTTAAACTTAGTTTTTTGAATGACAATTTGAAGAGTTTTCTCTTTATTTTTCTGGTGGATTCCAGTTAATTTCTGGTGAATTCCAGTTTATTGTGTTTTAGGGTTCTTCGCTTGAGAACTCTTGTGATTAGTACGCTAATCACGAATCTATCGCAACCGTGCTGCGTCAGTTGGTATCAGAGCAGACTTTATCCTGTCTTTCATCACTGATTCATTATGTGGGATCAAGTAACAAGAGCAGATATCGAGGGACTAACCACCGCTATTGCTGCGTTGACAACACAGATGGAGGCGTTGATGGCTGCTCAACAGGGTCCAAACGCTCGTGCTAATCGAAATCGTAGGGGTAGAAGAGACAGGGAGATTGAACAGTTTCGACGCCCTAGGAAAGCAATAACCACCGCTATTGCTACGTTGAACGACGATTTCAAAGGAGAGGAAGTCCTTCAGCAAGTCAAGAAAGAGGTGCAGGACGAAGTAAAAATAGTCGAAGATAAGCCAAGTGAGTTGCCTGTAAGTGAGGAAGTGAAGAAAGCTGATGTGTTTACTGAACCAGAAGAAATCATCAAGCATAGGCCAAGTAAAGCGCCTACAATTGAAGAGACAAAGGAGCCTGATGTGCAAGAAGTTTCAGATGTTGACAAATCCGTCCTTCCAGCAGTTCCCTTGTCTAAATCTGAAGAGAAGGTTGAGAAAAAAGGAAATTGAGCCGTCTCTAATTGAAGAATCAAAAATCACTGACGAGGAAGAAGTGATGGTAGCTGAGGACAAGAATGTTGAGCCCGTGAATGAAGATGTGGGTGGTACTACTTGGTCTACGCCATCAATTTTTGAATATGTTGTGGGTGGTATTGATGGGACGAAAGAATTTAAATACGATGAATTTTTTATTGTTGATCATGGGGAGATTGGGGAGGACGGTCAACGGATAGATAGGAATGATAATTTGAAGAGTTGCTCTTTATTTTCTGGTGAATTTCAGTTAATTTCTGGTGGATTCCAGTTTATTGTGTTTTAGGGTTCTTCGCTTGAGAACTCTTGTGATTAGTGCGCTAATCACGAATCTATCGCTTTCGTGCTGCGTCAGATTCGTGATTAGCGCACTAATCACAAGAGTTCTCAAGCGAAGAATCCTAAAACACAATATTATGGTGACCGCTTGGAGGAGGCCCAGGCGCTCGCCTGGGAGCCGAGACTTGCTTCGTGCCTCGTTGACGCTTAGACGAAGCGCCCGCCCGGGAATGGTCATGCGGCCGCCCGGCCTTCAAAGGCCGGGTCGGTGTGTTGCCGATGTTGCGTGGTGGAGCACTCTGGCCGTGCTCCTTCCTCGGTTCCTCATACATCAGATCTTATATGTGGAAATATATACCATAAGTTTCGAGATCCTTAGGAATTTCCCAGGGAGGACACATATTATGATTATGATTATGATTATGATTGATATAATAAATGACCGTTCCTCCTCGTTAGATACTAATGGTACATGTATATAAAAATGATACAGAAATTTTGATCTTCTTGTATAATGGATAAATGGAGGGCCTGTAATTTTTGGAGGAAATAAAAAGCATCTGGACAGTTCAAATTTGAACTTCCATGACTTGCAAATTGGCAAAAAAATCTTGCAAGTTTCATGGCAACCTTATTAAGCCCCCAACTGTTATAAAAATAAAATTGTACCCAAAAGGAATTAACATAAATTGTGCCCGGAAGTGGAAAGTATAATAAAAGCTTCAACCTCAAGACTGGTTTTTTAATAAATTTATCAAACACTTGATAACATAAAATTTCGACCAACTAAGAGAGAGAGAGAGATCAAATTCAACCCCAAAAAGAACTCAAAAATAAAAGGAAAAATAATAAATTCCATCACACTAATGAAAACCCGAAGCATCCGAAAACGACGTAGTTACATAATCCCTCACTTCTCTAGCAATCACGTCCCTCATTACATCCCAAAACCCCGCCGGGAAAGACTCCGTCTTTGGATCCTCCGGCAACCGAGACCCACCCAACCCCGGAGGAGCCAGCGTCAACGTCGTCATTGGGTCACATTCCTCTACATCCACATTCACCCCAGATCCCGATGCACCCTTTAAATCACCACCGTCCATTACCCTCCCTCTTCATAACTTCCTCTCCGTTATCATGATTCTGGAATCGCCGTCTCTTTAACGTCGAATTCCAATGATTCTTAACGGCATTATCAGTCCGACTCGGAAGCAAGCGGGCAATAGTGGCCCACCTATTACCGTACTGAGCATGAGCCGCCAAAATCATCTGATCTTCAGCCTGTGAAAATGGGCGGTGCTCAACATTCGGGCTCAGCTGATTACACCACCGGAGTCTACAAGATTTGCCCGACCGACCATTAATGGGTTTACTAATCAAAGACCAGTGTCTTGCCCCGAACCGTTCAACTAATTGGGTCAGAATCTTGTCCTCCTCCGCACTCCATGGACCTTTAATCTTATCGGGTTTGTTCAGGTCTCTCGGTTTCTTACCTGAAACCGAAGAGTCTGAAGAAGACGATTCCGACGAGGATGTGGCACCAGAAGAGCACCTATAATTGAATGCTTCCATTTGAGTACGAAAAAAATTGTGAAGACTTAAGAGATCAGTATAGAGAATTGAGTGAGGTTGAAGAAATGAAATCAAGTTGCCAATGAAGAAAATGTGGGTGATTGTGGGTATTTATACTGATTTGTGATGTTTTATAAAGATTGGGGTCACGCAGCCACAGTGCAACAACTTTATTTTCTTATAATTTGGACCGTTTGATCATTTATTATAGAGGTTATTGTCTTTTAACTTCTTGTTCAGTGCAACAAATGTAATTTATTTATGACAAAACTTGGGTGAGAATACGATCTGCCTCATTCATGCGAGACGGCCTGCCTCCATACCCATCACCCGCCCAACAAAGCCAACCCACGCCTCCGCCTTTTGCGTATGGGCGGTCGCCTGCCAATCGCGGCACGCCTAAGCCGGAATCGTCCGCCCGCCCAAGCTGGAATCAGCCCACATTTGCTTGACCCAATTCTTCAGCCAACATTGCCCAATTATGAAAAGTAATAGTTACTATAACATAATGTAATAATTGTATACATATAAAATAATAGTTTGTATACATTAAAGTAATACATATATACAGAAAAGTAATAGTGTTTGTCAAAGTCTAAGGAGAAACGCGTTTCTCCATAAATTATGGAGAAACGGGTTTCTGGATATCCAGAACTCTTTGAAAGGATATCCAGAACCTTATGTAAGTGATATCCAGAAATTTAGAATTGGCTTCTGGATATAAGTTTTATGGCTTCTGGATATCCATATTCAATGTTCTGGATATCCAGAACCTTGTGAAAGTGATATCCAGAATCAGAAATTTGGTCTTGGCCTTGGATTTGGTCTCAAATCTTTTTTCTGGATATCCGTTCCAAAGCTTCTGGATATCAATCTCAAAGCTTCTGGATATCCAGAAACCCGTTTCTCCATAACTTATGAAAAAACGCGTTTCTCCCTAGACCTACTCATAGTGTTTTTCCCTAAGTTTTCTTCGTTTGGCAAAAGTAATACTTATTATAACTAAAATGTAACAAACATGTTATTTATATATAATAGTATTTGTACATAATTGTAACACATATGTATAGGTATCTATATGTTTTCATGTAAAAGTATTACATTATCTATAGAAATATGTTACAATTTCATCTATCAAAGTGTTACATTTACTTGTATAAACTATTACATTCATATACATAAGTTATTACATTTCAAAAATAATACATATAGTTTGTATTACATTTGAAAAAAATGGGTAAAAACGAGCTTTTATTTTTTTAAAACAGGTATTACGTTTATTTATGACCAATGTTACTTTATATGTATACAAATATTACATTAAGAGACAGAACTATTACTTTTTCTCGAAAATAATATAAAAAAAAAAAAAAATTGACTTATAAAAGCGCCGCGCATGGCCACGCCCATGAGTCGTGGATCGACCCGTCTAATGAGAATGATCTCTTGTTCTCACAGTGAGACCTACTTTATTTATTTGGGAGCAAGTAAATCTGGATCATTAGATAACCGACTAATATACAATCGAATTGTGCTATCTCCAAATTATATTTCATCATCATTGGATAATTGACTATTATACGATCGAATTGCAAATATTCCCTTATTAGGCTTCATCGGTTAAATTCACACACATTGGACAAATGGGCTTTTTGTGGGGTTCTTGGAAATTGCCTTGTGTAAAGTTGGTAGGGGGTTATGTGACAAAAAGGGTAGATATTGTTATTATTGGACAAAAGAATATTTTGGGATTTTGTTTTATAATAAACAGATTTGTTGTTGATAATGGATTTAATGTTTCAAATAGGAGTGTGATTTATTTGGAATTAAGGAAAGTGTTGGGGAGTTTCATTAGAGGGTTAGTTCATTGAACTTCACTCACTAATGCAGTTATGGGTTGTCAGGCAAATCGGGAAACCATATCTAGGAAAACAACATAATTTCGTAACAAGTACATTTTCTTACATGTTCTCCGTACAATGGCATAAACGGAATAATGTTTTTAAACCATAGAATTTTTTACTAATTTTAGGGGGATTTACTAAGGAAACTGAGTTTTGATTGCGGGATTTGGGGTCTTAGTTCATGAATGCGGGCAAATATAATAACTCATGACCGATACATTTACGTATAAATCAAGCTCATGGCATTCTAAAATGATCTTTTTTCTCTTTTTTTTTTCACTACTCACACGCACACATGCGCACACGTGTCGCTTCTGCAGATAATCCTAGTGGCAGTAAAAGCCTTCCCCCAACTTCCTGTGGATCAACTCATAACCTCCAAGGCCAAAGCCTACGAACTCTAAACTGCGCCAAATCTCCATGTGCAAAATGATCTCTTTTTGTAATGGAAGGGATGGGAACAAATTTTTGAGGACTTCCGAAAAATATTTTTCCGTGAAATGTTTTCCGAAAATTGAAATAGTTTTTTGAAAAATGACATAAACATGTTTTTGGCTATTTGATAAATTTAAGAAAAATATTTTTTTAAAAACATATTCATGTATTTCATAAATTTAAGAAAAAAAATTTCTGATAAAAACACAATACTCTGTGATAATGTGGAAAAGATAGGGTGGGGTAGTGTAGGGTAGGGTGATTGAAGGGGGTGGTAGGGTAGGGTGGAGTGAGGTGAGGTGAATGGGTGTGGGTAGGGGTTAGCGTAAAGGGTGGGGGTAGGGTAGGGATTCGGGGAGAAGGATAGAGTAGAGATAGGGGTGGAGGTAGGGCTGAAAAAAAAATCGATGGACTGGACCGGATCGATAGAACCGGATCAGATCAATGAAAATCGGACCAATTCAATAGAATTGGTTTGGTTCTGGTCCCAAATTTATATGAAACCGATTATTTGGGTTGGTCCTGATTTTTGAAAAAATATATAAGGTCCTGGATCGAACCCGGACCGAAACAATTATGTATATATATATATATATATATATATATATATATATTTATTTATTTATTTATTCATGATTTCAAATTCCTAATCTATTTATATTACAATAGACAATGGAGATAACCGCCAAGACAAAGAGCGGATGAGATTGAATCTCAATAAATGATCCGACGGCATGAATTCCCTCTCCCCTTAACCGTTTTTAACTTCCCACTCCCCATAGCTGATGTCCAAGTAAATAAGAGATTAAGGATCATTTGTTTTATCATTTTGAAGTTTGAAGTTTCTGTTTACATGTTTGAATAATATTTCTGTCTATTGTTTTTCATATTTATATAATGTACAAATACATTTCAGTTGGTAATGTGCCTGTTTAATCATTTATTGGGACATGATATTTTTTTTATTATCACGACGATTTTAATTAAAGAAGGAAAAAATGAATTTAGTATAATCGCAAATGGGTAGGCGTCACTCCGTGCCAGGGGCACGGGAGTTAGTACTAGTATATACTCCCTCCGTCCCAATAGAAGCTGCCCGTTTTTTGTCTTGCACGCAAATTAATAAAATGAGTGGGAAGAAAAAATGTTGTGAGTGTAATTTGAAAATAGGAGAGAGAATGAGTGGAGGGAATAATAAATTATAAATTAAGTTGTTGAAGTATTAAAATAATGTAGGAGAGAGAATGAGTGGAGTGAATAGTAAAGATTCCTTTGCCAAAAAAGGAAAGTGAAAGCTATTAACGAGACACCCAAAATGGCAAAATGAGAAGCTACTATTGGGACGGAGGGGGTATATAAAAAGATAATAGTGTCTTTAAGTATGCTTAACATTTAAAAATAAGATTTTTCCTCCAAAATAGTGATAATTCTAGAAGCTATTGTTGAGACTCTTTTTAATGTTGTCTTAATAAATGTTTGAAAATAAAAGAACTAAAATATCTTGCAAAATAATTGAGATATATTCAATTCAACAAGAACGTTTTTATCATTTCTTTATCCTTATCGTCAACCATTTTTTTTTATTTTTAACATCAATATGGATTTTTTCACAAAAAAAAAAAACATCAATATGGATACTTTTGGCATTATTTATTTAATTTTAAAAAATATACTCATTCTGTCTCACTACAAACTACACACTTTTTTCAATTTTTTTCAAAGGGCATCCCACTACAAACTACTACTCCCTACGTCTAATTCGATTTAGGATTTTCTCTTCTGACACAGGAATTAAAAAATATTAATATAATAAAAGGAGAGAATGAATGAAGCAGGTATTGTGAGTATGAAAAGTAAAATATGAGGGAGAATGAGTGAGGGGCATAGTAAGGAGATTGTTATTATTAGTATGACAAGTGAGTATTTTTGAATATAAAAATAATATAAATTTGTCATTTTGAGATGTCATAAGTCGAGTAGGATGCCCAAAATGGAATTGGTCCTAAGTCGGGTGGGACGAAGGGAGAATATACTTTCTAAAATGGAAATATTTTATTAGTTTCATATTAATGGAACTCGCATATCATACTCAGAACAACAACTCATTTTCTCTCTTCAACCTCATTTTTCATACTCACAACACTCAATCCACTAAAATTTTTCCTTCATTTATGAGCAAATAGTAAGTGTGTATTTTATAATAGGATGGAGGGAGTATAATCTAACTGAACTTTTTTGTTGATACCCCACATTATATAGATGAAATTTTATTATTTCATGTTTATTTTATTTCTTATTAATTTATTTACTATTTTACAGGTTTTATTGATCCCCCACGTTATATAGATGAAAATATTAATACATAAAAGACATTGCTAACTTTTCGGTGTCATGCACTTTTCGACGAAGGAGCCATTATTTCGTGTTGATTTAAGATTTATTTTTTTGGGGAGTTTATTTCACTAAAAAATTGGATAAATGGTTACATTAGTTTTAACTGTAGTTGTTAATTTTGATTTTTGTTTATTTAATTATATCGAAATTATACAAATTTAAAAAAAAAACCAAAAGTTGATACAATTGTTGTCATAATAATAAGGCTACTAAATACGTTGACTAAGTAAATGATTTTGTTTTAATCATTATTACTTTGTCTCTTAATAAACTCCAATGTAAGAAATTTTTGTTCCAAATTTTCAATTTTACAATTATATAATCAATAGTAAAATAACAAAGTAGTAAAATAAATCATTTAAGGAAAAATATTTTAAAATAACATTTTTTATTGGAATAATCACTGAAGTTCCTCACATCACGAAATATGTGTATACAAAAAGCTTTCAAAATTTATAATATTCATTGTGTTGGTTAAATAATTATAACCTGTGTATACTTTCATTAGTTCTAGCTTTTTATTATAAATTATTTTCAATGTAAAATTATTTTGAAATCATAATTAATATATTATAATTATATAACATTATTTAAATAAAATATGTTAGTATAACAAAATTTTGCTTATACCATGCAACGCATGGGTGCAATACTAGTTTCCAAAAAAATAAAATATTTTTGCTGTGACCTTATCCATCCAGCGACATTACAAGTTTACAAAAATCCTAACCCTATCATATCTCTTTCATTTTCGCCGTTTGATTTTCTATCCCTCTCTCTCTCTCTCTCTCTCTACGCTTTTCCTATCTCTCGTCTTTCTCTCATCTCAATTCTCAACCCTAGAAATCAAATTGATTTTTCATGGCGGCGCCCTGATTTCGACTCAGCTGTCCAACCACAGCACCACCATCGATCTCTACCGACGGCGCAGCTGTAACGGAAGTAATTAATCTACGACGCAGATCTGTTTTTTCGTGCGAGATTGCAGAACATCATTACTATGTTATTTTGCCTCTCAAATAAAAGGTAATGATTTAATGAGATTTTGATGTTATTTTCTCGCCCTACCTCCAATCTACTCGTATTTTCAATTTTCTTACAATTTTGCATCTGAATTTAGTTATTAGGGTCTGAATTATATTTATGTTTTTCTCTTTTGTTTATGTAATGTAATCATTCTATATTTTTTATTTGAACTTTGTTCCTCTATTTCAGTTAATTTGTTGTATGTCTGAATATTTTTATTTAAACTTTGTTTATGTAATCGTCCTATATTTTGGTTTCATGAAAAAAATAGTTGTTGCATGTTTTATCTTTAGAAAAAATATATAGTAGTGTAACTTGTGGAATCGATGGAACCGGACATGGACCGAACCAATGTGACCGGTCCTGTAATGTAATGGTCTGATTCTGGTCCTAAATTTAGGCAGAACCGAACAATTGATCCGGTCCTATTTTTTTGAAATTTTGATAAAATTCGGATCAATCCGGATCGTGAACACCCCTGGGTGGAGGTGGGTATGTAGGGGATGGTAGGGGTAATGTAAAGGGTAAGATTAGGGTATGATAGGGTGGTGGTAGGGGTAAGGTGTGGTGGAGTGTGGGTGTTGGGAGTTGTTAAAAAATATTTTAATATTAGTAAAAAAATTGATTGGGGGGAGGTTGATAAAAATAATTTTAATATGAGAAAAAAATAAGAAGGGGGAGGGGGAGGGGGAGGGGGAGGGTAGGGGTAGGGGTGGTTGATGTGGAGTGGGTTGCATAAGAGTGCATGGAGAGTTGGATATGTGAGGGGGAGTGTTAACATTTTTTGTAAAATGAAACATGGAGGAAAAAAACTGTATGTAATTTTACTTATAAAAATATAAAAATGGAGAAAATATTTTTGAAATGCATTTTTACTATTTTTCAATTCTTACCAAATTAAAAAAAAATGAGAAGAACATTTTTAGTAAAACATTTTTCCCAAAATAAATAAAGCTTTGTGTTCTTAAGCAGTTGTTGTCGTTGTCCTGTTGCAGCATTGATAAGGATTATATAATCGATAGAAATTTAAATGGATTATCATTAATAATTATGTATGTAATGGTTATATTTCAATCACTTATAAAATTAATTAACAGTTATCTAAGGCATTTCTTGCAAAACAATGTCTCTTTGAACTGAGATATTTCTTACATCAACCAAGCACCTAAAGTACAAGAAAACTCTCTAAAAGTAATCTTAACAAAAATTGAAGATATTAGAGATGAACCAAATAAGAAAAATAAATGATTATGTGAACTTTTGGGAAGTGAAACTTTTAACATGTTCACTCCGGTACTCGCATCGACAGATAAAAACTATATCTGTTGATAAACAATAATCAGTCGAGATTCAAATGAAATTTGTGCAGAGCGATTAATCACTAAGTTTTACGATTAATCTCTATAAATCATTTTTCAAAATTGTTTATAATCTATGTATTTATAATCTATGTATATATTTCCTTAGTCCAAATATGATATTCCTACAATTTTTTGTTGTTACCATGAATGATCTTTTAGCAGTAATCTTAGATTAATTTAATTATACTAATGTAAATATAAAATCTGTAATTGATATATCATAAATAATATTATTATTAATAAATTTAACTTTTTTATTAAAATAATTAAATTAATCTAAAATAATTACTCAAAAATCATACATCATCCCGGGAGCAGAGAGTATATTTCACACGTACCTTCTACAAATCTATAGTATAAATGAGAGCACCCTTACCACTGTTCAATGAATAGTGTCACTTGCCGACTTTACCATTTTGCCCTCACTATTTAATCCCTTTCCCATTTTGCCCTTAAAAAATTTTTTTTTTTTTGAATCAGTAAAGCCAAACGGATTCCGCCCACCTCTAAATTCAAATCCCATTTCTCTTTCTCTCTCATCCGCTCCCTCCCATCCCCCTTCTCTCCTGGAACAAATTCTTGGATTACCTATGGGCGTTGACTCAACTACCATTGACGTCGCTCCGGCGGAGACGACGTTAGTGGCAGTTGCTGTGAAAGGAGGCGCCGGTGGTCATGGAGGCAGAGGAAGTAGAAGAGCTGTCAGGTGGGCCCTGCACAATCTAATTCCGAAACCCGATCGATTCCTCCTAATTCATGTCATCCCCACCATTACTTCTGTCCCTACTCCATGTATGTACTCTCTTAATCTCTCTCTCTCTCTCTCACACACACACACACACAAAATTCGTTGATGGTCAATTTTGTTTCTAAATTGTAAAAAAGGAATTGTGACAAAATTTTTGAAATATCCTTTTGCCCAAACTGTAAGTCATAACTACTTGGCCTTAAAATGAGAAGTCTGGCCTAACTGGATAAATCAATTAAAAAGAAAGTGCAGAAATTTGAATGCTCAATAGTAGGTCTATTAAGCCCTGATTTTGTTTTGTTTCGTTTCTTCTTTATTTAATAGATTTTTGAAGTATTATATGTTCTACATAATTTTATTTTTCATCATTTTCGTGTTTGGGCAGTCAAGTAATCTCCATTTCTATTGAGGGTGACTGTTGAGGCTACTAAATTTCCGCCGTGGAGGGGGGGTGGGGATTTGATACTGACTCCAAGCCAGGAGATGTGATTTATTTTCTATTTTTTTATTTTTTTTCTTTTTTTTTTTTTTTTTTTTTTTTTTTTTTTTCGAAGGGGATCAACACATTTCACCGCTCCCCCCTTGATGCACTTCACAGAGGCGCCTAGCTATGCTAGGGATGTGATTTATTGATAATAAAAGTGGTTCATTAAAAAAGTGTTTCCCTTGCTAGGAAATTAAAAGGCATTTGTGATTGAACATGAACTATAAATGATACTCCCTCTGTCCCTTTTCCATTTTGCAATTTTTTTTTTTTTTTTTTTTTTTTTAACGTGTCCTTCGACACGGGCTTTTTTTTTTTTTTTCTTTAATTTTTTTTTTAAATTAAAAAAAAAAATACCACGTGTCCTCGGACACGGGCTTTTACTATATTCTACATTCAGTAGTCGATTTCTCTCACTGTGTATTGCTCAAACTGAAACTTTGTCATGTTCTAGAGAGATAAATCTTGGCCATAGATTTCTGATCTTCTCTCTCTATATATATCTCTTGGCTGATTCGATTTTTACTCTTTGATTCTCGTTAGATAAGGGGAAAGGAACTCTTTGTTGAAAAGAGGGGTTTAAGGTTGAGGATTGGAAGATTTATGTCGGTTGGTTTTGAATTGGCTGCGATTGGGGCTTCGTTGAAGCTCCTGGATTTGTTTCTCTCGCCGCCGCTTGATCTGCGATTCTCGTTGTTGGTTTCTCTTTTTCGCTGTGTTATTCAACGCCAGAAGCATCGCCCCGTGTTTCCCTGGCCGTTCGATGCGTTTGAGGCCTAAAAGGTATGGATTCTCTCTTAAACCCCTGATGTCTGATTTCTAGGGTTAGGGTTTTGAATGAAGGTTTATGATATTATTATCTATTTTGTCTTCTCAAAACAGGTTTACTGCGAAGATAAGATCGGTTGGAGAGAATCTTCAAGGAATCGTATGAAATATTGAGTCAACATTATTAGAGTTGAAAGGTAAATTTTCTCGACCTCATGAAGTTTGGGTCAGATTTGGATATTATTTTTTTGGTATTAATTTAAGGTATTGTTGTGTAAGTGCAGTTGTCGGGTGTAAAGAGCATGCACCTGTTATGGGTGGGTCATTATTGTTAAACTAGTATGCCACCCGTGCGTTAAACACACGACCAAAAAACTTTGATAAATCGCAAAAATTAAATCAAGAGTTACTATAACTATAAAATTAATTTAGATTTTTAAAAAATATATAATTAAAAGGTACCCAACAAAAATATATAATGGCAATAATAATAAAAGTTACAATTTTCTCCAAAAAAATTGAAGGTACTTCATCATCTCACAAATATTTTCCCTTCTCACGTGTCATCCAAATAAATTGACCACAACTTAAATGTATTTAGACAAATTTAATCTCCAATAATGAGATAACACAAATCAGGTGCAGCAGGTTTCAAAGAATTTTTCGATCTACTAAACATGACACTTGGATTATATCTGCATTCTAAGAAAAGAAAATGTTAGATGTCGGGACCTATAATCATTGACACACACACCTACAAAGCTGAAAAATCAATAGGCACTGAAACTCAATTAACTTCACTTTTCAAGTGTACCAAAGATTGGGCCCCTTGCACCCTTACATCGGTGAATTAAATAATCTCATTGAATAGCATTTTGATTTTGAAAAAATCCATTTCATAAGAACGATACACATCAGTCAAGGATAGAGTATATTTTAAGATGTATTGATTCAAGTGAATAGTGCAATAAAATTTAAGAGTTCAATGAATATACCCCAAAACACTCGCCATCCGCAAGATCCTTCTCTTTTCAATTCATCTCATCATAACCCAGTAACTATATTAGTGCTCTTCTATAGTTGCATGGATTCTGGCACTCTGTTTCCATAATGCATTCCCAACAAATAGTCCCTTTTATGAAATTTTGCCTATAAATCAAAATCTCTTTTAAACTTTCATTTTCTTCCTTTATTAAAGGATAATGTTTATCTTCTTGGACTTATAAAAGTGGTCATTCATTTTGAAAAGGGGGAGTAGTTTATTTTGTGTCGCTTGTCATACAAAACGAAAAACTGAAAAGCATTTAGTGGGGTACCAAGGACATACCATATCCCAGTGTGCTTCCATTCTTCCGCAATCAATTGCTTCAAGTTTTGCAAATTTATCTTTCGCTCCGTTATTTTGCATGCGAACGGAAACAAGAGAAAGACTTCATTGATCTTATTACCGCAAAAAGGTTTTAATGCTAAAGGTAATCTCGTAATGAAACATATCAATGTATCAAAGGGAGTGCTAAGTGGGATCATATCGTGTTGCTCAAATCTTAAAGGAACTTCCTGGAAACTCTCACGCCGAGGCATTTAGTGGGATCATATCAAGTTGCCCCTAAGCATTTAGCTGAGACTTCAAAAGAGAGTGCTTCAAGATTTCCATGGAAACTCTCATGCCGAGAGAATCAAAGCCGTGGAGACAGAAGGTTCCTATTGCCCCTAAGGTTATGTTGAAGGGAGATCAAGAGGAACCTTCACAAACATTCAAGTTGAAGTGGAGCAAAAGAAACTGAAAACCGCCGACTAATTGTACCAATTACCAAAGATAACGCTTCAAAAGATAACCAAAAGTGAGAAAAACGTTGCTTCAAAACAATCAACCAAAACACCTATGATATGAACTCTCATGTTCCATCAAATCTCAATATCTTAAATTGCGCCTTTAAAAAAAAAAAAAAAAACTTATGCGCTTAAAACATGATGGAGAAATAATAATGATTTAAGTAGCCCTATAATCTATTAGAATAATATGTTTGGCATGTAATGAGAGATCAATTGGTATTGTGAGTTCGCATTTACATATGCAATAAAACCTAGTGTGATCCCAGAGCATAGGTGCGTACATAATATGCCGATATATATTGAATAATAATATTCAAAATGTAGAAACTTACATAGATGAAGTCGTTTTCCTTTGGTTGAGTTCCATCATCTAGCACCGCAATTAATCCAAAACACAAAGCATCACATGCATACATTTGAAGATTTCTATGCACGAGTCCACACACACACACACACACACACAAAGAAGCAGGCCCTATGGAATCAATTAGAAAACAATGTGTACCATCGATATCACAGAGACATACACACACACAAGAGAGAGAGAGAGAGAGAGAGAGAGTGACTATAGCAAAGATTTCAAGAGAAAATCATATGAGATCTACATTTATCGGAGAGAAGTACTACCGAAGAAATATGGAAATATTTAAAATGTACCAAATTTATAATTGTCATGCTTGAATGCATGAAAACAATCACCGATTCACCGAGCATCCGACATTGACAAGATCCGAAAATTCTGCATATTCTAACCTTGTGTATATGCTTTATTTTAGTTTAAATTAATCTATGGATTACTATATATCCCCATTTTTTTGTCTAAGAGTCTATGTATCCATTGTGAGAAAACTGAGAAACACAACAAGTGCAAACTTCACTTTGCAAGAGATGTCGGCTAGCCTATTAGTAATGAAACTTAGAGAAATACTCGTAATACAAATGCAAAATGTAATCCGAACCGAACCATATCATGGATCCCCAACAAACTTTTACATAAACACAAAAGCACAAGATAAACCAACAGCGATATCCTTCTTTCAGAACATTCTAACAGTTGAAGGCGATATGTTCGGCTAATGATCACAATCAAACTTGAGAAGGGAAAACCTCAGTACAACATGCATAAAACTAATGTATTTCGATAATATTTTTATACTAACAGATTATAAGGGGTGATCGTTTCCAATTAGTTAAGAAGTTACCAATTTGTAAACGCTACGCTTTATGAAATCTTTTTACCATATAAACTAAGTAATCTATGAACTACTCCCTAAATAATTATGGTAAGACTTACACTGTAAACCAAATTACAACAAAAAGTAGCGGCATCGTACAAACGGGTTTGCTAAACAATTATTTCTTAATTAGAACAAAGGAAAGTCCAATCCACCAAAAAGTTGCCGACCAACTAAGAAAAATGAAGATAGATTTGACTTCAGCTTTGTGCAAAATTGCATTTGATTCAAAACTTTCTTAATCGTGCGGCAGACATAAAGACAGATGTATGTTGAAATTTAGAAAAAGTACCTTATCTAATTTTGAAACCGAGGACGCAAGTTTATAAATTGCAGTCTGGGCCAATTTGCTAAGGATAAGCCAAGACGAGCAAAGCAATTCTCAAGCCACGCAAAGATTTGGGTAGCTTCGAATGGAAGAGCACAAACCAAATTCTCCAGCTTAATACATAGTGATAAAACTTCAAACTGCAAGGCTATCGATGGCATCGTATAACAAATTTAAGAACAAAATGTGACACGTGCACTCAAATCCAGTAGTCCTCTCGTGAATGAAAAGCTTGGAGCGGTGTATTTGGAACGTCTCTAAAGCCGAAAACAAATCAAAATTGATATCTCTAATAGACTTCAAACAAAAGGAACCTCGATAAATTGGATAAATGGAAAGATACAGTAAAACTAACCTTTCGAGTCCAATATATCCTTCATTCCATTAGCATAATCTCAAATACTTTGTGAACAAATGGGGGCATTTCAGGCTTGAAACTTGGAGTACCATGTAAAGACATTAAAGACCAATTTGTCAAAAAAAATAATATTCTCCGAACTTTTTCCAGCGTAAGAAGGTTAACTCACCTTGATAAACTCCAATGACCTAATAAAAACAACATTACCAAACAAAATCACAAAACATCCAACAATGTCAACATTTTAAAGAAATAGATTATTTGGGTAACAACAAACGATCATGTTTCTTCAAATCAAGTGATGCACCTCACCGGAAGTCCTTGTAACCTAAAAATCCAACGACTAACAACAACTCATTTCAAGAAAGATACATCTACCGCCGAAAATTGGAAAGGAAGGAACCTAATCCCGCAAAATTCATCGCCCATACCCCTCTTCATATATATAGTCATTAATGGTGTTTAAATCATTTAACGCTTGATCCTAAATAATAAACATCCGGAAGGATTTTTTTAGTAAAACTTTGTGAACATTTTAGCCAGTGATAACCTCGCAAGAAACTCTTCAAGAAAGTTGCTCCGGACTAAAGCTTCGAGGTTTTACCGCACACGAGTAGGGACAAAAGTAGCAACGGAATACACCATAAGATATCCTAATTAGTATCAACAACACACACACACACACACACACACACACACACAATGAATACATCATATGAGATCCTAATAAAAGCATTGCAATCTTATGCGATAACCGAATCGTAATTATCAAATCAAGACAAACACTACCAACCATACAAAGTAAGTTATGTGCAGAACCGATAAAATTGAAAATGAGGCAAAGAGAGATTAGCATAAACCTACTCAAGGATAAGCACATAAAATCAAGAAAATGTCCAAAATATTTGCCTAGTGCAAAAAGAGATCCCTGGAAGAAAGCACCTTACCCCCAACCGCCTCAATTCCGAACCCAACACATCAAAGCCATAACTACCTCGTGATGATGCCCGATTTTTTTTGTGAAAATCAAAACGGAGTCGCCACGCCATTTTTGTTTTAAGGGCCAGAACTTTGAAAAAAGCCCAAGATCAGAGATTTAGGTTCGGAGGTCATGTTACGCGCCGGGAAGGACGTTAGTGTGCACCCGGAGCGCCTCAGAAACGAGTCTTCCAAACATTTGAAATCCTTTTTGTGTGTGTGTGTGTGTGTGTGTGTTTTGACCAAAATGAGTTGAAACTGAGAAAAACAAAAATGGGGAACTCTTTATAAGACTTTGAACAATCCCCAAGATTTTTGGTATGATTTTTGGGTTGAGTCTTGGCACTCAAAAGATTTTTGGGAGTTGAAAAGCAATTCTGCCAGAATGAAAAAGGCAGTTGACCCTTGACTTTGAAATGGACTTAAAGGCTTCAAAACCTCAGAATCTGGGGAAAGTCCGAGAATGAAAGTTTCTTAAAATACCCTAATTAGGGTTTCTGAAAAGGAACTTTCCATTTTGGAAATAATTTGAGGGGTAAAAACCTTCTGGAAATCTCAGATGTGAAATCTGGATTTCCAGAAGCTAATGAACTGGCCTCTAAGAGAAAAATTGAAAGATTGAGTTTTACTCACGCAAAAAATAAAGTAAAAATATATATGGAAAGATCTGGATGTTGGCTAGCAAAAGTGTTTTGTAGTCAACACCAAATTCCAAGTTTATCTATGTCCAAAAAATTAGACCATGGACTGAGGTCTGAGAAAATTGCTACTGGACAGCAACTTCTCAAGAGAGAAAATATGATTTTAAAGGGGGTTTTTGTGGTATCCATGCTTGTCCCCATTTCCCTAGGTTTTTGTTAGTGATCACTTTCAGACATTTT